>VXAV01005954.1:80249-118825 GCA_013399715.1 Alectura lathami | reverse complement strand
ACATTTTTCCACAACAAGTGTAGCTTCAGAAGTTGTAAATGGACTTTTTTTTTTTTTTTTTTTTTTTTTTTATCCCATGCACAGGAGAATTTATAGTCTCCCTCAAATATGGGCCAGAGTTTGAGGGACAGGATGATAGTGGTAGGGAGGCCAGTGGGAAATATACCAACTCACAAAGGTCACACAGATCGCTGGCCAAGCCTGCAAACACAGACTCTGCCCTTACAGTTGTAGTTCAACCTCCAAGCAGCTGGAGCAGGGCCAAAGCAGGCCTGGGAAAGGAGAACTACAGCTTCTCGAGCAAGTCAGGTGTGGAGGGCATGCTACCCTGAAAAGGTTTGTCCCTTATGAAACAGTACCACCTTTACCAACTTGTCCTTCCACCCTCCCGTCATTAGGTGCCATTGTGGTGCTGCTGCTCATCTGTCCTCTCCATTGCCAGTTCCACCTGGGGCTGTGTGCTCCAATTGGGCAGATGTGAAGCTCAGGCTACTCGCATTTTTAACCCTCTAGTGAGTTTATAAGGAACAAGAGGTTGCATTTTCATGGACAGCAGAAAACTGGCAAAAGGAAGGAATGAAGTGATATTTGCCTGGTCTAAAAAAGCAAGAGGAAAAGATTAATAGAGAAGTAGCAAGAGGGAACATGGGTTGAGCAGTTACTTAGTTTGACTAGCAAAAACAAGCAAAGAAAGTTGAGCCATAGAGAAGACATGCATAAGAATTCAACTACGAACTTGTGTCTGAAATACTTCCTTCTGCTTTCCTCTCCTGCACAAGAACGACACAGAGGAAGAACACATGCTTCAGAGCTATCACAAAAGGTTGATGCCGCAATACCCAAAATAGCCCTGGGGACATGATGCCCACTTTCTCAGTGGATGATATGTAGAAGCAAGATTCTTTAAAGAGAGATTACTGTGGGTTTTTGTTTCCTTGCTTGCTTCTTTTTTTGTTTTGCTTTTTTTCTTTTTTTTTTTAGGAGATTTTTGCCAGGCCTAATTAGCTCTCACCAGCCTGTCTTTTGGAGATTCAGGGCACCTGTTCAGCCTGCGCTGTTTTTGGCAGAAACTAGCTGACATGGCCCCTTACAGCTGGCCTGGTGCTGAATTCCAGGGTCAGCAGCAGGTTTGCCTTTTGTCTCCATCGTATTCAAAGTTTGCAGTGGAACCAACCAAAAGTATCCAACAGGATGTTGAGCCCTGTTAGAAAACAGCATGCAGAGTTCTTTGTTGAACCAGGACCTAGATGCTTATTTTGAAATCTCTAGATAATCTCTAAGCAGTTTGTGACTGCACTTTCTCCTCCAGCAAATTCCACTAGTCACTGGTGGATGCCAGCTCTGCTAAGCCCAGTCTTTGCAGATAGCTGCCTAAAGGCAGGAGGAAAGCACTTGCTGACTTTACAGGATCCAAATACTATACACAACCCCTAATCTGAAAAGAGAGAAGCCATTGTGCCTCGCAGGTACCTGAACCATAACTGCAGCATGGCCAGTAGCCTACATTTATTAAGTTGTTCTGGCACTCTCACATCACTCTCATTTTTATGATTCTTCAAATGAATGAACAGGAGGATTTGCACCTGCACATCAAAGAGAAGTCTTTCCAGGTATAGTTAGGGCTGGCTGGAGTAAACTTACACAGATGTATTCTAGCAAACTGAACCTGTTACACTTTAACCCTTGGTCGTCAGCATCTAGCAAATATTTACCCAATTGAAATTACAGCGCAAAGGTTTCTGCTGGAAGAAGCAAAAACATGTCAGCCGGGCCAAAACATAAGTGAACAGCTACACACAGTAGAAGTTTGTTTAAAAAAAAAAAAAAGTTTGGAAAATGACAAAACTGTATGCTCCCAGTCAGCGATTTCCAAGCCTTCTGCATTATCTATGCTTTTCCAGTTGCTTCTCTCCTTGCCAAACCTGAAACAGTGTGCCAGGCACTTCTAGGTCCCTTATAAAGTAGCATCAGTGAAGCTGCAGCTCCTGACACGAACGCAATGTTGCCCTTCCGCACCTGAACACATACAAGGGGCACTCATCCCACCACAGAGCACAGGACTAGGAAACATTACGCTGACGCAGAGGACAGACTGCTTCATAAGGAAACGTACACTCACGCAGCCACCTCACCGCATCCACTTCATACCCAGCTGCAAATATCAAAGCCAGAAAACTCTGAATCTTTCTACCATACCTCAGGGGAAGAGCCAGAATGCCAAAATCCTTTTAAATGACAACTGCCAATGATCAAGACACAAGGTAGAACACATTAGCTGTATGCAGTGCCTTTAAGTTTGTTCTAGAAGAGGTCAATAAACCCTTTTCTCTCTCTTCCAGGCTGTTTACTGCCAGTCTGAGCATTACTGTTAACTCATGTACAAGACATCTCCGTATGAGATTAAAGTGCTCCACTGAAGGAATTGAATCTTGCTTGATTTACACTGGCTTATGATCCAGCCTGTAACTCTCTAAATGCAAAATGTTACAAAAAAAAAAATAATAATAATCAGTATTAAATCAGTATTTGCTGCTGCAGCAATAAACTACATGGTGTTACAACACAATCAAGACCTAATTCATTTAAGCTTCTTGCCTCCCAACCTCTCCCACTCACAACATGCATTTTACATTTTCACCTCTCCGTGCACTTGGATAGTACTCACCTCTTCTTTGCCACTGTCTGGCACCCTGCAATAGACATCTCCTGTGGATGGATTATAGGAGTCTATGTAGGAGGAACAAGGAACAAATTTGCCAGCTATAAAGTTTTCCAGCACTAAGAGAGCCTTTGAGTGAGCCATTATTAGGAGCTTGCTTCATCAGTGATTTTTTTCCCAAGAGGTGCCAATTTAGATTCATAGCTCTGTACGTATTTGCACAGCAAGTCTGAACTCCTCCCCCTCTCTCTGTCTTCCCTGCATTGCTCACTCACAAGTAAGAGGGAACTCTGGCAACACCAGCAGGAACAAAGAAGAAAGGGTGGAAAACCTACTATTTCTGTGAGTGACTTTTTCCCCTAGGAGTTAAAGCAGGGAGGCAGAATCAGCTAACATCTACAAAAAGAGTTCCTTGCTCTCTATAGGAAATAAAGTCCTGAAGAAAAATTTTCACTACACCAGTTTTTCAAGCTACAGTCTGCAGAAATTCCTCTTGCAGCAACTATACAAAACAATTCAAGACCTAAATAGCTTGCCAGGTACCTGTTCCTTACTATCAGTGAACGAAGATAAAAGATGCTTGGACTAGCTTGCCTGCAGTTCGTTTACTGCTTTATCATCAGTACCTGTCCTTATAACCTCCAAAACAATAGTTCTGCTAGATTTTAAGCATCAGAAACTTATCTTTTTTCCACCAATATCCTCAAATCAAGCAATACAAGTGGGCGAGTGGCCCTTCAGTTTTTTTTCTTTTAAAAAAAAAAAAAAAACAAAAAACACATTGAGAAGTGTGATCCTGCCTAGTGCAGCCACTTCCTGGCGTGTTGTCAGAAATCTGCATTTTAAAAAAAGCAGCAAGACACTGAATTACATGCCCTCTCTTTTCTTAGATATTCCAGTGGAAAACATCTTACTATAAGCAAAGCCTGCTACATATAATTAAGTTTTGCTTTAGCTTTCCAAGGACACAAAGATCCCAGTAACAACTGTCTAAAATGCATCTTTGTCTGAGAGAGAATGCTTAGGCTACCAAACAGCTCTAACATCGCATGCCATCTCCTTGCACTCCACACTTATTCACACTTCTACATCCATGCTTAAGATCAGCAGGTTATCACCAGGAGACTGGAACAATCTCCATCAGCAACCTAGAAAGTTTTTGAACCCTAGACCACTGCTAAGCCTTAAAATTTCTTGTGGATCAACACACAGACAAATTTTGACTGAGTAAAGGTGATGTGGCTTCATTGCCCAACAACAGGTCATTTATTCACCAACCAACGAGAGCCTCTGGGCAGAGTTCAACTCCGCGCTGAAAGGGAGCGCAGTCATGTTGAAACTGGGTTAGGTAACATCGCTGGCTCTCCCAAGTACACACTGGGAAAGCATGTCATAACTCTTCTGCAGTCACAAAATACCAGGTCTCAAAACTTACCGCAACCCTGTGTGAGAAGGGTTATCAGAGGTTCACTCCATGACACACTTCCTTGTCCACAAGCAGCAAGAAATTTACCAAAGACTTCAGTTTTAACACACATTCTCCTGCATGCAACACCTTAGTTAGCCCCTGACCTTAAACCAACCTCAACATTTTCTAGGTTTGAACACGATTTCAAGTGGAACAGGCTTAGTACTGGTTTGGTTTCAAATTGAGAGAGAGGGGAGATTTAGACTTGATATAAGGAAAAAGTTTTTTACGATAAGGGTAGTGAAGCACTGGAACAGGTTGCACAACAGAGTGGTGATCATAGAATCATAGAATGGTTGGGGTTGGAACCCAAACCTCAGAGATCATCTGGTTCCAACCCCCCTGCCATGGGCAGGGACACCTCCCACTAGATCAGGTTGCTCAGAGCCCCATCCAGCCTGGCCTTCAACCCTTCCAGGGAGGGGGCATCCACAAGCTCTCTGGGCAGCCTGTGCCAGTGTCTCACCACCCTCACAGGAAAGAATTTCTTCCTAACATCCAGCCTAAATCTCCACTCTTCCAGTTTGTGGCCATTACCCCTTGTCCTACTGCTACATGCCCTTGTAAAGAGTCCCTCCCCATCTCCCCTGTAGGCCCCCTTCAGGTACTGGAAGGCCGCTATCAGGTCCCCCGAGAGCCTTCTCTTCTCCAGGCTGAACAACTCCAACTCTCTCAGCTTGCAATGGATGATGGTGATGGATGCCTCATCCCTGGAGACCTTCAAGGTCAGGCTGGACAGGGCTCTGGGCAACCTGATCCAGCTGTAGGTGTCCCTGGTCACTGCAGGGGAGTTGGACTAGATGGCCTTTAAAGGTCCCTTCCAACTCGGACGGTTCTATGATTCTATAATACAGGAGCTTGGCAGTATGAACTTCTGGCATCTTACAAATACACTGAAACCTTCATGACTGGCATCTTGAAACTGGCACACATTTAAATGCGATTTCAGGACAGTGAGAAGACATACTACACAGTGATAAATCATAAGCTTCAGTTTTTGCAATAGCACTTTTCAGGCATGCTCACTCATATGATTTGGCATAATTCATTTCTACACAAAGCATCACTAACGCTTCTACAAGTACGCATGCAGTCAACAGCACAATTTTCATGTGGTCAAGTGCACGTATCTTCTGAACTGGGGCTAAAGCATAGAAACGTAAAGAAGGCCACCCTTCACTTTTGTGGGAAGACTGGGTGAGGACCAGCACAAATACATGACTTTGAACAAAATAAAGATCGTAGGTTTTTTGAATTTAATATGCAGGGCACTGTTTTACTTCAGTTAAACCAAGTGACCAATGCTCTGGAGTGAGTACTTCAGTTCCTCCCCAACATTACAATCAAACTGAAGTTCTCTCCATTCTGCACTTGCGTACAAGTTCACGGAGTACCTGAGGACCTCTCACAGTCCGTATTAAAAATCTTTCAAAACTGTAGTAAAGTGTGTCTGTCCTGAGTTTATTCTGGAGACAGCAGGAGGGCCCTACAGAACTCTTCAGCTGGGTGGTTTCATCTACCCTCTTCCCGAACAGTCAGTTACAGGCTTCAGTAAGCAAAACAATCCTGCCTCCACCAAATATCTGGGGATTTAACTGCCAGCTTTTGTTGAAAAGAGCACTGCATCTGGGTGAAAGAGATGCATATGCACAGTAGCTGCACAAAGGAGCAACATGTTAGAAAAGATGAATTTATTTCCACAGAAAGACAAGTCACTTGCCAGTTTTGCATTTTAGTTTATAAGTTCACACAAAGTTATGAATTATGGAAAGCAAAGGAAGATTTAAAAGAATTTATAAGTACTTAAAGAAAGAAAGACCAAAGAGTCAAAAACTATGCTCTAAGTTATTTTATTATTCTTACATTTTAAAAAATAAAATTAGCCAGAGTTGGCACAGCTTCTACTTCACAGCAAAAGAAACTTTTTCTTTTTAAATAAATTCTGGGACAGGGAAAATAATCCTGGGACAACACTACATGCCATTCTCTTGAAACCAGAAGTAAATAGTTCTTTTTTCCCATAATATGCATTCAACTCAAACCTCAAAATATATTAGAGCAATAAAGTTACTTTACTGACTTAATGGGCAGGAAAAAAAAGCAAACCAAAGAAAATATGTAAACAATTTATGTCTGGAAGTAAGGAGTTTGCTTCATGATGATTCATCGCTTTTTTTTTTTTTCTCTTATTCAACTTTCTAAGATTTTTTCATCAAGTTCTTTAAGGGGTGAATTCCACATGGAGGAATACTTGGAATCTTGTGATCAGCGAGTGCAATATTAGCGATTCTTTGTCAGTTGGCATCTTGTTTGCTCTGGAAGAGACTGATCAAGGGCTCTCCAGAAGTCTAATTCAAACTAACTTTTGTCACCATCTTCTTTCCCCCAAACAAATTGCACTTGTTCCTTCAGCTGAAGTAACTGGATTCTTAAACAGAAGTTTGGATATCTGACTGCATTTTGGTTGGATTATGGAGGCCCTGGCACCACTGTCATTCTTTAATCTAAAAATAAAAGCAAATAGAAAAAAAAACAGTGAAAAATAAAGTACTAACTGTAAAATGATCACAGCTTTCTCAGACATGATTAACCATGGAAAAAATAATTTATTTTGCTCTGAATAAGAATATCTGAATATTTGCTCTGGAATAAGATTACAAGGACTAAAATAGTAATACTCAAAGAATAGTTACAGAGTTTAGTCCCAAGTTCCACACATATCAGACATCATAGATTTAAATGCAACTCCACTCCAAGTTATATTTAATCAAAAAACGAGTGGAAGATCAAAGCCCTAAATCTGGATCCTATTTAAGACCAGGTAGCATTAAAGCACTGTAACACACAGAGCCTCTGGCAGATCAGAGAGCAGCCAGAAATGTTCAAGCTCAAATTATGAATTTTGACATTAAGTGACTCAGATTTAAGCCTCCATACCAGAGCTTGGTTAACGTGCCTAAGTTTCTCCCCCTCAGGTCTAGGATTAGAGCTTAAATTCTAATTTAAATTAGAATTTAAATGCCAGCTAAAGGCTCATTTGTATTTTTTTTCTCCTAGTAGAAAATAAAGCATTTATATTTAGCCCCAGAGCTTACTCCCACTTACACAGGACTGGAAAATGCCTACAGGCATGGGTAAGATACGTAACATACAACTATCTTCTCATGCTAATAGATTAAGATATGAGACACAAACTAAAATACAGTAAAAACAACCAACACATCATATTCACAAAACTATTTCCAGTATATGTACACAGCCAATTAAGTTTCAGAAAGACTAATGTATACTAAAAATGTGTTATTTTCAACTGGCAAGAGGGGACAAAATGTACAACATTCAAAAGTTAGAAACAGAGTTTTCCTTTCCAGTGTTGTCTCTTTTTCAGAAAAATAAATTCCCTTTTTAGGCTAAAAGGTGTAAAGTCAAATTTGCCTTACTCATAAAAACTAAATGCTGTATGAAAGTTAATACCACTCCTGTACTGTACAGAAATTCCGCCATAACAATGCCATACCTCTGTGATAACTCCTGCAGCAATAGTGGAACCACCATAGCGTAACATAAACCTCCCAAGCTCTTTAAAATCTTTATACAACTCTACAGCAACAGGCCTCTGTGTTTGTATTTCTATTAAAGCATTCTGTCCTTTAGTCAGGAACCTGAAAGTAAACAAGCAGAAAACTATTACAAACATATGCATGTATAAATGAAAAAGGGAACAGTGAGTTAACAGAAAAAATAACCTTACTAAGCCAAAAGCATAATGATCAAGCTTGATTACAAGTATAACCCAAGGCATCTGTTTACATCTAGTAGAATGTAGAATGTTTACATCTAGAGTTTACATCTAGTAGAAATCAGTCTTGTATCAAATCCCAGTCCCAGTAACTGAAGAGCCAATCCATTGTTCTGTAGAAGCCACGATTTTTCTTCCCCTTACCTCTCAGTAACAGGCTTGGTCATGCAACTTCTGGGAAACAATTATTCTGATAATGCTGCATGTATCAAACAGCGTTTCTATCCAAATACTGCTTTTAAATAACAAGAGGGACAGTCCTATAGTTTAACCTGTATGGGAAGATCCTGTTTGTCTCTGATCGACTGCATAGCAGAATTACACTAGACAGTAACCCATCTCCAGAACTACACCAAGGATCCCACACTAGTGATCCAGGATTCACTCCCAGTTCTGTGAGTGACCTTCTGCCAGTCATTTCACTTCTCAGCTGATCAGTGCTCATTATGTGGGAGTACAATTTTTCACTTCATAAAGCACTCTGAAATCTCAACATGAGAGCAACTAAAATAATGAGAGTATATGTTTATACAAACATACGATCGCTTCATAATAGAACCTGTTTGATACAGCACACCTTATCTTAAACTCAGCCCATTTCTTGCACAATCATTAACTACTCAAAACGCTTACTTGGGTTTTTTCTTTGTGACTTCACCAGTGCTTTTGTGCAGGACACTCAACAATCTTCTAATAGTAGCAGGTTCACTTACGGTTTGATAGTGTAAAAGCACCTAAAATATTGTTTTCTGTTAGTAAATATTATAAAATAATCACAAATCCTAAGTGCTAAGGCTCAGATACATCAAGTTATTAAGAATGACTTTTTCAAACAAATGCTTATAAAACTTCTCCCACAGGGGTGCCCACTTCACATTCAGTAACCGTTTTGATTTCCTAAACTTTGTGATCTCTGCTGATGTGGCAGAAAGGTCATGTATTAATCAATCACAAACACCTTTTTCATTCTTAAGCATTTAGCTTGTGCCACGTCCATGCAGTTCTGATTTTCCTTTGGTTTTCAAGGTATTTTACAACCAAATGCATCATTGTACTCCTACAGGGTGTGCTTTCAAAAGGACAGCCTGGCCTGACGCTGTGGTGGAACATGCTCTCTGAAACAGTTTGCTAGGTATCAGAAGTCAGTAAGAAAATGCATGAGCAACCACAATAGCACCTTGCATCCTCTTCAAGTTGCAAAAGAATCAGCTTCTGCTGGAGGGAGGGAAGCACTTTTGGACACTAAATTACTCTTTATATTAGAGGTGTGGGAAAGACTGTGGAGAGGAAAAGCCCTGAGCAACCTGTACTGAAAATAAGAACTTTCAGAGAGACTTACAGGGAATCCTTTAGTGACTGGAACCTCAATATTGAAAATGAGAATCCGTGCTCTGAAGCGAGTGCAAACTTTAACGGGTTCCTTGGGATCACAAAATACACAGCCAACACTACAGGAAAAGAGAACAAAAACTGATTTTTATATATATCATAGTATA
This sequence comes from Alectura lathami, assembly GCA_013399715.1. Lineage (NCBI taxonomy): Eukaryota > Metazoa > Chordata > Aves > Galliformes > Megapodiidae > Alectura > Alectura lathami. The sequence continues at coordinate 109,403 of VXAV01005954.1, read as the reverse complement.
AAAGATTTAATTGCTGCTCTGGAAAGAAAACAAATTTAAGACAAGCAAAGCAAAGATGATAATATTTTAGTAATAGTCAGGAAAAAAAAATCAGGAACACCTTATTAGAATCTGTAACCCAATTAATTCCTATACAATGTCTACGCTATTTTGTGGGTATGCATGAAGAGGTCTGTATAGTTCAATGAACAATTACGTCCACTGCTAATCAGTTTCTAAAAATGTCATCGTTTCCTGTGTGTAGGTACTTTGAAGAATTAGACTTTCATTCAGAGATTAACAGTTCCAATTCAACAGCATGAAATACTGCAGGGTGTCCAAAACTCCAGTGCTGCTGTAATTCAGCTAATTTGTGGATAGATGAACATCATGATCAGGACTCTCAAAACTTCAGCTCTCTCAGGAGCACTCACTTCCAAAAAGCTCTACTTCTAATCAACTGAGTCACAAGAAAGCTGATGCTCATTACACATTACCTTAAGGTAGACTAGACACTTTTTTCCAGCAGCTAATTTTAGACATCTAAAATGAAAGGAGAATTAATCGCACCCTGAAAAACATGGCCAAATAGAGTGAACTGCATGATTACACCTATACATCAGAAGTATCAAACTTCACCAAAATCAGAAGACTTAAAATGTCCACCTCTTCTTGATGAACCTAAGGCATCTCCAGAAGAGCAATGACATCAAAGTAAAGAACTGAATCAAGCGTTCATTCAACAAGTAACTTTTTTCTCCATTTACTACAGAGAATTAAACACCAGTGTAAATTAGAAATATAGAAAAGCCTTTTTTTCCTTTTTTTTTTTTTTAAAAAAAAAAAGCATAAATTTGCAAAACTATCAAGGCCAGGCATTTTCCAAACAGCAGCTTGAAAGTTTTGTGTCTGAAGTCCAGTTGAAACACAAAAGTCATACAAATTATCTTGCCTGAATAACAATTGCTACTTCCCTAAAATCTTGAGGCTAATGCTCAGCACAAAACCTATACACTAAAATGGCTTTGTGTCTGTCTGCTGTGTCCTTGAATATATCAGGGGAAAAAAAAAAAAAAAAAAAAAGGTCAGCGAAACATTTACCAAAGGAAAAAGCTGCTGAGTTGAACAAAGAGTTCAGCATCAATTTTGCTTGTCCAGCTTTACTTATGGGTATGCAATGGCAGTTGTTCAGATGTGTTCTGTTAGAATGAATTTAAGCTCTTCAAAAAAATCTTTTCTTTCTTTTAGCAGCAAGAATTTACGTAATTTGGTACTTAAGATATCTAAGGAGAAGTCTTTAGGAAACAGGCTTCGAAGGCTGCCAGCGTCAGTACAGCACACAACAGCTAACAGTAATCTTCTGAGGCTGCCGTTGTACTTCTAGCAGATGTTTCCAACGTCTGTGCATGCAAGCCAGGTGATATGCATCACTTTGGTTTTAAATATCCTGGTAGCCACATCATTCTTCAAGTAAACCGCTGATTGTTAAGTGTAATAGTTATAAAGCTTTTCATTAAAAACAAACCGTTACTTAGACTGAAACTCAGTTCTGCTCACTTGATTTTGATGATATCCATGCCGGTCAAAGTGAGACTAACGTGATCTCCTGCTGCAGCCCAATCAACTGGTTCATCATGCAGTGTGATTCCTGGAAATGAGTAAGAACAGAACCTCACAGTGAAGTACCTAGGTTCCGAGCTACAAACAAACAGCTCTGTTTGGGCCATTTGTGCTTCATCAACCATTACTCATCAGTTTTCAATATGAATGGGTTGAGAGTAAAAGCTTTTTAACTGAGAATACTGAGGAAGCTTTTTTTTTTTCCCCTTGCTAGTCTCTCACCCCACCCTGCACAACAACATGGCTTTATATAAGCCAGAAGAGGGGACTGGGCACTTGTCACAGCGCAGATGACGCAGTCCTGAAAATGCCGTAGTACTGATCTCTCCGTGTCTGCCCCACCCATCCTGTGAGGCACACGCACACCCTAGACCGCATCTTTCATATACTTTAATGGTACTATGTCAACTTTCATTTACCTTAAGTGGGTTTGCTGACTCTTTCATAAAAAAGCGTAACAGATGCCTTTCGTTCACGACATCGCATCTATTAGAAAGCATCATTAAAAGTAATTTTATTCCCATTTTCATGGCAAGTAGGTTAGGATAAAACTATTTGTTCCCAACTTAAAATTCTGAGGTTTCTGGTAGACATCAAGAGTGATATATATGTTCCAGGAAAAAAACTTTTTTTTTTTTTTTAAATAATTCCTGCATACATCTATATGATCTACTTCTATTTCATTACAGATTGTGTTTATTTCCTAATCTGTTCCCAAAACCACTTGTCAAAGCCACGCAAGGAAGCATCATTCAACTACAAACATGTTAAGTACTGCTTCTTAAGTAGCATTGACAATTATTTCATGCGTCACTCTCACAGAATGATAAATGAAGTTCAGCCTCTTGAAAATGAAAAGCTCAGATTCTATTATGCACATTACATACAGTTAAGATAATAAATTCTTTTCTTTACATTAAATCTACATAATATATTTAGATTGGATGCTAGGGGGAAATGTTCCGCTCAGAGAGGCGGGGAGGCACTGGCACAGGCTGCCCAGAGAAGCTGTGGGTGCCCCATCCCTGGAGGTGTCCAAGGCCAGGCTGGATGGAACCCTGAGCAGCCTGATCCTGTGGGTGGCAGCCATCCACGGCAGGGGCTGGGACTGGGTGGGCTTTAAGGTCTCTTCCAACCCAAGCCATTCTGTGATTCTACAATTAATGGACTAACACTCCCAAATCTTCACCCATGTTTCAGCCATATGAGACGCAGCACACAAGAAAACCATACAACTGGGGATTCTCAGACCAAATATGACCAAAACAAAGTTTACTACGCCTCTTCCCCCACTCCCAAAACAGAGTGACTACACGGAGTATGGAAGAATGACTACAGCAATCTACTGCCCATTTTCATCCATGTTATTGTAAGGTCCTTGTCCTCTGCAAACAATGTGCATGCAGCAATATAAACAGACACACTGAAGAGCTTCCCACATTAACACTGAGCCAGCTCGTTCTGGAACAGAGGACAGTCACATCAGCACATGGCTGCATTCAGGCTAAATAGTTAGACACAGAAACCTACTCATTTATTTTAAGGGTTTAATTTTTTGTTCATTGGTGCATGTAGAACAATTAATTTTATTCTTCCGTTTCCATACAAAACGGAAACAAATCTACAGCACAAAGACTGAAAGCTAAAACAACTAAAAACTTGTTGCCTTGACTTAGCTATTCCTCTTTTCAGAAACTAAATGCATTAAAGTTTAAATCCAATTTTCTCGTCTTTTGTTGTTGCTCAGGACAATTATATCCTGAAAGTTTGTATATTAGCAAAAGGATCAATGACAAATCTCATGAACAAACAGCACGCATTTAATTCTCAAGCTGTTTTACATCTAATTCATAAAATCCATTTCTTGTTCAGCATCCTCACACTTCCAAACAGCAGTAACACTGCACAGCAAAGCTGAATATTAAATAAAAGTTCAGTACAGGGATCATTAAACAGATATTGCTGGAACTCAGAAGTTCTTACAGATTTTTCATACAACAATGTCAAAGTCACGAAGCTGTAACATTTGGGATATCTGATATGGCAAAAGAAAAAAAAAAGGGTAAAAAAAAACATGTGAGATTTCACATACTCTTCATAGACATATTTATACAGACACAGTCACATCTAAAGAAATTCGTTTTATGCTTTCACATTTTATGTTTAACAGTTAGTATCAGTTTGACAGTCTGTTACCATTTCAGTAACTGCTTCTAGCCCAGTATTGACCTGAAAGTAAACACACTTCTGAAGATTGTACCTTTTGCAGTGCAAGTTTCATTGGGAGGCATTGCCAGAAGTCGTTCTCCAACTTGAATATAGCCTGCTTCTATTTTTCCAGTCACACAGAATCCTGATCCTTGGTCTACAATAAACACAGCAAAAATTTGACCACAGGAAGTTGTTTCAATTTCCCATCACAGGCTAGCCCTTCAGAAATGGACAGATAAGTCTGTAATATAACGAAGACTTTTCCCCCAGTAGAGAGTTCAGTACTTGCAAGTTAGCCAGCTGTGCATCATAGTGAAAATGAAACGTTCAATTCAAAACCTCTAGATCTTATGTTTTTCAGAACTAAGGGAGAAATATCCTTCTTTAAACAAATGTAGGAACATGAAATATTTTTTAGCTTTGCTATATTAGATTAATCCCCTTAATTTCTAGGGATTTTATTTATGATTTTCTAATTACAGATTGAAAAATATACCACAGTCATAACAATTTTCACACACACAGGTGGAACTTCCTATGCCATTTACTGCTTAACTGAGTTAGAGCCCTACATGTTCTGTTTGCATGTTTTATTTACTCCTAGAAATATCAATAATTTGATCCTATTTACCATGAGGAGTTGTTAAAACTGTGAATGGCAAGTACTTCTGAGAGTACTTCTGAAAGAGTAGGAGAGAGATTCTGTAGGAGGGATGGCTTTCCCTTGGTTGAGGTGGAAAGGGTCAGTGAGAATCTACACAAAATCAGCCCTCAAATTCATGGGCCCTGATGGGATGCACCCAAGCTGCTGAAGGAGCTGGTGGAATTGTTAGTTACTCCTCTTGCCATCATCTTTGAAAGGTCTTGGAAAATGGGAGAGGTGCCTGAAGAGTGGAGGATAGCCAGTGTCACCCCAGTCTTCAAAAAGCGGCAAGAAGGAGGATCCAGGTAACTACAGGCCAGTCATCATCACCTCTGTCCCTGGAAAGCTGATGGAACAACTTCTTGAGCAATTGGAAGAAAAGAAGGTTATCAGGAGTAGCCAGCATGGTGGGTTCACTAAGGGAAAATTGTGCTTGACCAATCTGGTAGCCTTCTTCAAAGCCGTCACCAGCTGGGTAGATGGGGGCGAGCAGAGGATGTTATCAACCTTGACTTCAGCCAGGCTTTTGACACTGTCTTCTACAACATCCTTGTAGCAAAGCTTAGAAGGTATGGGATAGGTGAGTGCACGGTGAGGTGGGCTGAGAACTGGCTGACTGGCAGAGCCAGAGTGTTGCGATCTCTGGCATGGAATCCAGCTGGAGGCCTGCTGCTAGTGGTGTTCCTCAGGGGTCAGTGCTGGGTCCGGTCTTGTTCAACATCTTCATCAACGACCTTGAGGTAGGGGTAGAGTCCACCCTCAGCAAGTTTGCTGATGATACAAAGCTGGGAGGAGTGGCTGACAGCCCCGAGGGCTGTGCTGCCATTCAGCGAGACCTGGGCAGGCTGGAGAGCTGGGCAAAGAGGGACCCGATGAGGTTCAACAAGGGCAAGTGTGGAGTCCGGCACCTGGGGAGGAACAACCGCATGCACCAGTACAGGCTGGGGGCTGACCTGCTGGAAAGGAGCTCTGAGGAGAAGGACCTGGGTGTCCTAGTGGTCAACAGGTTGGCCATGAGCCAGCAGTGTGCCCTTGTGGCCAAGAAGGCCAATGGGATCCTGGGGTGCATTAAAAAGAGCGTGGCCAGCAGGTCGAGGGAGGTGATCTTCACCCTCTGCTCTGCGCTGGTGAGGCCGCAACTGGAATATTGTGTGCAGTTCTGGGCTCCTCAGTACAAGGAAGACAGGGATCTTCTGGAGAGTGTCTAGCACAGGGCCATAGAGATGGTCAGGGGCCTGGAACATCTCCCATACAAGGAAAGGCTGAGAGAATTGGGGCTCTTCAGACCGGAGAAGAGGAGACTGAGAGGGGATCTAACCAATGTATATAAATATCTGAGATGTGGGAGCAGAATGGATGAGGCTGGGCCCTTTCAGTGGTGTCCAGCAACATGATGAGGGGCAATGGCCAAAAACTGGAACACAGGAGGTTCCATATAAACCTAAGAGAAAACTTCTTCACTGTGAGGATAATCGGGGCTCTGGAACAGGCTCCCCAGAGAGGCTGTGGAGTCTTCTTCTCTGGAGGTATTCAAGGCCCTGGACGCCTTCCTGTGCGACCTGCTGCAGAGAACCTGCTCTTGCACGGGGATTGGACCAGATGGTCTGAGGTCATTTCCAACCCCTACAATTCTGTGATTCTGTAGTTTGCTTTTCTTCTTGAATGTCCACATGCCTTACTAATACCCTGTTCATTATTTGAATGATTCATCAGTTATTTTTAAAAGATGCCATAAACACGCACATTTACACACACGCACCTTAAGAAATGCCTCACTCCCACAGCAAATGTTTGTGGGCATGCTTAAAAAGAACCCTTTGAAGTGACTGTACAAAGATCATGCAAACAAATGTAATATTCACCAAAAGGTATAAGTCAGTGATCAGGAAGCATCTTAGTATTTTTTGTGTCATTTTAATCTTGAGTCTCATACCACCAACACTTTTCTTTGCATTCATCGTTACTATTCTAGCTAACTGAAAAATATTACCAATATGTCTGTGAGCTAATCTTCCTCTGTTCATTCCAGCAAAGATGAATGCAGTTGATTAACAGATGACATAGATGTCAAAAGAACAGAACCTGGAGAAGCAGATACTTGCTAGAAAAGAAGCCAGAGGTCACAGTACATACACCATCTCAATATGGTACACAAAAGAACCCAAAGCTGGCTCTGCAAGCACATGCAGGCAACCAGAATCACAAACTGGTTTCCTGGCGAATGAATTTCCAGACACCTCTTGGGTCAGGAAACAGTTTGCCTGGAGAGATTACGAGGGATATGGAGGACAGCAGCTAAAATCAGGCTGAAGTAAATGAAAACGTGTTACAACCGTAATAAAGAAAGGTGTTTTCAAAACTGCATAGGAGCAAACTCAGCACTCCCACTTTTTAAACACTTCTATGGACTGATTCCCCTGCATGGATGCACACTGGAATAGAGCTGAGAACAAATGGTGCCTCATGTAGCGGTACCCGCAGCTGCTTCCTCTGGTGCCATCCATGTTAATTAAGTTTTGCGATCAGAAGCTAAGAAAAAAACCTCAACAACCTAAAAACCACCTCAAAGGTCACATTTAGCGATGCATTTGTATTTGTAAATCGAGTTTCTTTCCAAAGCCATTATTTTGCTTACTTTAGCAAAAATCAGACTTTTTTTCCAGATAACAGATTTAATCAAAATTGCTCATTTTGTGAAACATCACTCAACACAAAAAATTATCATTGCAACAAAAAAAGTTGCAGTATTATTTTGAAAGATCTCAATCAATAATGCCAACAAACTTTCCCACAGCTCACAAATTCAAAGTAAATACAGTGAAAGCCTTAATGATTAATTTGCGCCAGGGCAAATTCATGTGTAATGTTTCAATATATACTATTACTGCTTCAGTACATGAAGTATGCTGTCCCAGGGCATTCATAACATCTAATGTTTTCTCAAAGACCCAAATCAGAACTACATAGAATTGATATTTCCAATTACAATCAGTTTTTCAATCTAGTTTGTCTGTATTTTACCTATAAACAACCTATACATACAATTTTTTTTTTTTTAAATACTGATTTCAATATGTGATTACAAGTATTTACAACATTTTGCATCATACTGTCATTTGGTCTGCAACATTTCTCAAGGGACCTGCAGAACGTTTCAAATGCGATGTGTTACAAACCTTATTTTTATGATATTTTCTAAATTATTTTTACATGTAAATGTATTTAACTCAGAAAATATCAGGTTTACCATCAAAACCTTAATTGCTTACAATATTCGACAGGAGGCAAACTTCTTCACTGTGAGAGTATGGGGGCTCTGGAGCAGGCTGCCCAGAGAGGCTGTGGAGTCTCCTTCTCTGGAGGTATTCAAAACCCTGGATGCCTTCCTGTGCGACCTGCTGCAGGGAACCTGCTTCTGCAGGGGGGTTGGACCAGATGGTCTCCTGAGGTCCCTTCCAGCCCCTACAATTCTGTGATTCTATTTTCTCCAGACAATGGCAATAAAAACTGGTTATAGTTACTGGTTGTCCATATTTATATCAGTGCTAAGTAATAGCTAGCAGCCCTTCATTTTGTACTTGCCTGGCTACAAAGCCTCACCACTCACCCCCTTTCTTCTACTCCTCCCCCCCAACCCCCACCACAATTTTTATATTAAAGTGAAGGAAATTTATCTTCATTAACTGCTAAAAAAAATGAATCTAAAAAGAACTTTTTTTTTTTTTTTTAATCTAAATCTGGAAGGTAAAAGACCTTAAAGATGCACTTTCAAGAAGTCAAAGAAACAGTCTAGGGAACAAGAACCATTTTGGGAAAGGAAATCTCCCAAATCCTGTCCCACAGAACAACCAACTCATTACATAGCCAGTTAGTCATCTAGATTCATCCTCAATTTTTTCCCCAGTGTGTTTCTCCTTCAGTGTTTCTACCTAAAAGAACAGTACTTAAATAACTATTCTTGTTCAAATCTACTGATAGACATAAATCTCCTGTTTTAACACCTATTTTTACATTATTTTTCAACACTTATGTGTTAAATAATGGTGACATTACAGTGAAGGTATCAGAAAAACAACCAACCTTTATAAACGTCAGCAACGCACAACCTAAACGGCTTGTCCACTGATCTTTGTGGTGGCTTGAAAGAATCTGCAAATAAATTGGTAGGACTTTTTAGAATTTCTGTATTTAACTCTCCCAACAACCTTTTACTTAGAGATGAATCAACCATATTGCACTCCGAAGACTTCATCCCGCACCTTCCCCAAAATATATATTTGGGCATGCACAAGATATATTTGTTCTTAAACGAGCAAAATTGCACTCACCAATCTGCTCTAACAAACACTTTCCTTGATACCACTTTGTGAGGTCACTTGACTGGCTTCTTGTGACTAGATTTTCACCACCAAGACCACTTGTTGGAATATAAGCCACATCAGATTCCTAGTTATGAATATAAACAGAAGTTAATCATACATTGGTAAGAGCCCCTGGAGATGGCAGATTATTTGGTGGACCCATTTCCTTTGTTTATCTTTCCAAATCACAGTGCTCCAGCTAGGATATCTTAAACATGGTAGCAACATTAACAACCAGAAACTGAGCTCAAGTAACAAACTCCAACTCTGTGTCAAACAGGCATGCTTCAGTCTGAATTTCTTTTTTATGCATAATGATTTCAGGAAGGCTGCAACCAGTCCAAATAGACAGTAGCTTGAACTGAGGAAATGCGAGAAGTAGAATTGAGAACGGCAAATGGTTCCTATCAGAGACCTGCTCTGATATCAATATAAAACCATCTACTGTAATTCATGTAACCTTGAACACTTGGAAAATCCTCGGTCTGTCCTGGTTTTAGAAAACAATCCCAAGAGACTACAAATTAGATTCAGCAGACCTACAACAAAGATGATGACAGAAAGAGGATTAAGGAGCTGACTAACCTTACCTAAGGCTCAGTGAACACTCTACCAGTAAGAATGGTACACATATTTACATATGGTACAGCATGTACACCTATGACCAGCATGCAAGTGACATAAAATAACCTGACCATAGCAGCCATTCATCCTACCCAAACACCTGAATAAAGCAACAAAGACCTCAGAAATCTACATTACCTTGAAACCAGCTTGTTTAAGAAACTGGCCAAGCTTATTGGTAATTTCCTGAAATCTTTCTTGTTGCCAATTGACCTAAAATAGAAAACAGATTATGATAATAAAATTGTAGATTTCTAACAACAACTTAAACAACAGCTGCATGTCATGAAGTCTGTGGTACCAGTAGGTGTTCTCACACAGCATCCAATAATGCTGTGAATACAAGATTTCCGGGTGGGTTAATAGTTGAACACACAAGAGCAAACACAGTTTGTTGTTAATACAACTAATGACAGCAATGAACACATCACATCACTTGCAAGCCCCTTTAGTTTGATTAGTGCTTGAATATTATCTTTTAAAAAAAATTCACACAAAGTTCAGATTCAGTAAGATCATGCATCACATCAATAATCTAAAATGCAACCAGTCAAATTTAACACATTTCACAGATTTAAATAAAGCTCTTGGACTTGACTTGAATGACCACAAAGATGCCCCTGCAGATGCCACTGGGTTAAGTAGCTTAGGTCAAATTTTTACACCTCTGAGAGGGAATCCCTCTACTCATTTTAGCACCTGAACTATCCTCCTTGTATGCTTTGAAAACATACTCCTAAATAGAAAGAGAAGTGTTAGACTCTTTTATTTAGACTGTACAAGGGCTGAAAATCAAAGAAAGAAATAAACAAAATTTCATCATCAGTTTCACGATATTGATCTTATAATCCACAATCCTAGGTGAAATCCCTTCAATTAAATGAAAAAATTAAGTACCTGGTCCATTTTATTGACAGCAACAGCTAGCTGCGTCACCCCAAGAGAGCGCACTAATAATCCATGTTCTCGAGTTTGTCCGCCGGTCTCAAACCCTGCCTCAAACTCTCCTCTGCTGGCATCCACAACCAAAATAGCCACATCGGCCTGGGATTTTAAAAACAAACAAACAACAACAACAAAAACAATTAAAACTGATTAAGAGATGGTGATAATCTGAGTAAACACATCAATATTCTGCACTTTGCACAGAAGGAATACTGACCTGCTTCAAGGGCGACTGAAACTGTTTAACTGTCTCATGCCCACTTCAGTGAGGTATCATTGCATTGTCATGTCATACACCACTATTTTACATTAAACACAAGCCAATGTTTGGTTGGGGAATCTGTCTTCTTCAAAGTACCCTCTGTGCTGCACAGACCTCAACTAACAGAAGCGGCCCATCCTCCAGAGGCTGAAGAACAGCTAGGGGCACCATGACCAGTTCTCCCTACTGGGTGTGCTCAGAACTCTGCCTGAGTCTGGACACACTCACATACTGAGAAGCTGTAAAAGTTACTGATAAATCACAACGGAGGACTCCTGGATGTTGATGTTTAACAATCTACTCAACATAATGGAGCATGCCAAACTCAAACTGAAAGACTGAGTAGTCTGCTACACAGTTTATCACCTGTGCAAACTCTCTGCCATGACATTAAAAGCAAATAGGTATCACAGTCTACAGCACTGTAGACAAGTCAGCACATAAGCATAGGGGAAAGAAAAAAAACAGATTTTGCTGTCAACCTTAAATGCTGCTATATTACCTGTGTATTTAAAAAACTAACAAAACAACACTTTTCCTACTTTCAAAAGTAATGGCCAGTTAAATGGACAAAATGGAAAGAGAGAAGAGAAGAAGCCATACTTTTTCATATTCCTTATGTATATAAGCTTTAGGATACCAGAAGAAGTAACAAAGCCAGCATCATGTTGTCCTAGTCCTGAATCCCCCTCCCACTGACCTAGATGCAAACTCCCCACACCTCGCACAGGGGGGCTGCGCATGTGTGAGAACAGTGAAAGGGTGAGGGATGAATTTCCCCACAGCTCTGAGCCTCAGAAGTGCATTGTGGTTAACTTCTCCCTCAAGAAAAACGCATCTTATATTTTTCTAAATTATTAAAAAAAACACCTTAAGTGAATTAACTGTGCATATCAAAGGCCAGATCCTGGCCCTGATAAGGCTCATTTGCATTTTGTATAACAGCAGTTGGGGATTCACACTGTAACTGAATTTCCCCGGTACAAAGGCATTAGGGACATATTAGTTTTCCTCTACCCATTTCTTCAGAGCTGAGGCTACTCAGGTATCAGAAACTTGCAGTTTCAATGATTTCCTTAGTAGGCTGACCCCTCACAATGCTGAGGGAACAGAGGGAACACAGAGATGCATCAAGTCCTAGCTGGTCAGCACCATCTTCTGCTGAACTGAGGCAACAGCTGGTTGATCTGCAAGTGGTATCTTAACATTGGCTGTTCCCACTACTTTTTTCAAAAAAAAGACAAACCAATTTAAATCAAAATTGGGAAGAAAACAGTATGGCTGAGTCAACATTTTCCACTGTTCTGAAACTGAACTTGCTGCAGTGTATGCCCCACAACATAGGTGACTGTATATGTGTGCATGCTGTACACCACAACGTGAGAACCTCTGCCTCTGCTGTGGCCTAACCCTGAGTTGCAGCATCTGAGTCCGTACCCAGGCTCTGCCCCAGCGCTAGCACATTGTCTGGGGCAAGCCAGCCTTCCTACAGCACAGTTACTCTCTGTAGAGCTGTAGTAACAGAACTTATCTTTACTGAGATTTTAAGGCAAAACTCTCACATTTCAGATTGCAATAATAGCATGCACACAACAAAAACCTCTACGCAGTATGTGTCATAGCACCTCAAGTTCAGAGAATTAATTCTATTTAAAAAAGGGTGCCCTTTTAAGTGGAAAAAAAAAAAATCACACATTTTATGTCATGTAGTACTCCTGTTTGATTATGGACATAAATTAACTGACCTATATGAGAATGGAAAGTACCATAACCGAATTCAGTGAGTAGTGACCAATGCTTTTGATTTTACCTACCGTTCCTAAAGCAATAGTGGCATGCGCTCTCTGCAAAGGCTCTACCGAAGAAAGCAGATGCATCGTGTGTTATCTGTGTCGTGTTTAGTCATCTCATATAAAACACGTGACATACAGGAATGCCTTTTCTCTGGCCTAGCTGAATTTTTCTTTAAGCTCAAACCCACTTAAAAGTCTTTACCTACAAAACCAAGTTCCCAGAGATTCTTGAGTAGACATATGCCACATTTGAATAGCTTTGAAAACTCAACTGATTTCATCTAACTGCAGCTCAGTATTCCAATTGCTTCCCTAATAACTCTCCTCCAAAAAGTTAGCTTACCAAAAAGGTAGCTGCCTTTAAAGTTTAACAAATATATTCTATCTAAAATTTAGAAAACTCATGAATATTTGTAAGATTTTAGCACACTCAATTATACCATTTCATCTTAGATTTTAAAAAGCTGTAAATAAAGCTATTGGAAAAGGAATTTTAAACCATATCTACCTGTGCAGCTCCTGTGATCATATTTGGAATGAAGTCTTTGTGGCCTGGAGCATCCATCAGTGTAATTACTTTAGTCTTTGTCTCAAATTTGGTCATACCCACATCCATTGTCACTCCCCTTCAACAGAGCATACATGTAACACACCATTAAACTGTTTTGGAAGCTTCAGAGAGATATAAAGTAAGCTATTAGAAATACAATCATGAAGTTATATGTATAACAAATTCCATTTGACTCACTCTGCACCAAAAAATTGAAAGAAATTTGCTTGCTGGAAAAGCAGATCTCCAGAGCTGTCTTTATGCAAGTCTAGTCATAAAGAAACAAAAATCAAGCAATAATACCAGCTCAGAGACCTTTTCCCTCAATAATTACAATTTATCTTCTGAAGAGAAGTCTGGTATCTAAATGAATAAATGTCAGAAACTGAACAAAAAAAAAAAAAAAAAAAAACAACAGACTCAGGAACACCAGTTGTAAGGTTCATAAATTAAACTTTTTGGAAAAAATGTTAATTAGTTTAATTTAATTGATTAGTTTAATTAATAGCATTTTACTTTTCATAGGCAATAAATACTTGACCACATTTCTATTTCACAACTTAACCACACTGTATCAAAGGTTGCTTGTATTAATAACATAATTAATTTGGTGTTCAATTATTCTATTACACACCTGTGAAAGAAAAGATCCCTCCCCATCAGCTTTTCCCCTTTTACATGCTTAGACTAATATTGCAACAACACTACCGATACTATATAAATTAGAAACCTTGACTGACATCAGGCTATACCTGAAGATCATGTTTACTTGTTTCTGGATCTCTTCCCTCAACTCCCTATTCCCACCCCCACCCAGGTTGGTATGTTCGTTTTGTAACTGAAAGGAGTGCCAGAAGATTAGTTATATACAGGGGGACTGCAAAAGTACATCTGCCTTTAAAACCAAGGAATAAAGGTTAACACACTATAGCCACTGCCTTACTTGACATTCTTCAGCATCAGTTTACATTGGCAAGATTATCTTTGCAACCAGAAGAGTCTATATGCTGTGAAACCATGGGTGATGAATGATTATAAGAAAATATATGCACACATACATAAGAAAGTTCCTTTTTTTTTTTTTGAACACAGAATATCATGTCATTCTCCATACAGATTTCTTTTTTTAAGTTCTTAACAGATAATTTTTTTTAATTAGCTTTACTGCTCCCCCATTACATACTTTCTCAATATGATAAAACTTAATTTTAAACTTAGAGTAAATAAAATAATTAGGATAAATTTGATATTCACTGTAATGTAAGTCATGTGTGAACCAAAATTTCAGTGCTTTGTTTGCAGCTCTGACACCCTTTCATAAAAACAATTTAACCTAAAGCATTCCCATACAGTGATAACCAAGCCAAGAGAAAGCTGGCAGTAACAAACCAGTAAGGCAGCTTTAAACAAATTTGCCTTTTAGTATTCTACATTCAGTCCCACTCCACTCTCTCAAGTATAGAAATAAGTGAAGAAATACTCAACTTCTCATAAACCCAAAGTATTAGTAGATCTCCTAACAAAATGTTGTACTTTCAGAAAAACAATGGTATTTATTTCCCATTAAAATTATATTCCTACCTTTCTCTTTCCTCCCCAGTTTCATCCAAGACCCATGCATAGGCAAATGAAGCTTTGCCAGCCTTCTTAGATTCCTGCTCATATTTGTGCATAGTTCTTTTGTTCACATTTCCCAAAAGGTAGAGTAGATGACCCATTAAAGTACTTTTACCTGCATCAACATGTCCTATGAAGGGAAACAGAAACACACATTACATCAGCTATACTTATTCAAAAATTTTAAATACAGTACAACATGAAAAGACAGAAACATACGGAAATCACATGCACAAATAATGCTTCCACGATCGGTAGGATTTTAGGATTACTGGGAGACAGTTTACTGAAACAGACAATTAGTGTGACAGCCATGCAGCATCTCCAAATTCATCCTAAAAAGAGAACACTGCAAGAATGAAACAAAGCCAAAGTACATCTTGCTAGTCTGTCAAAGCAAGCTAAGTTAACCTCAGGGTCTAGCCAAGGAAGGCTGAATGTACTTTCTCCCTTTCATAATGGTCAAGCAGATGCAATTGAAAACAGTGTAAGATTCCTCTCCCCTAAAGAGAGGGCAAGATTCATTCTTTATCACTTCCAGATTCAATCAACACAGTTTTTAATCTCCATGCCTGTAACGTATTACACAGTATTACCTATTACCACCAAATTAAGTAGTTGCTTTCCTCCTTGTCTCTTCTCCAGCTCTGCTTTCACATCTATTTGTGGTTTTGTCTTATTCATCTTTTTTACTGGAGTTGGCACAGTATTCTGCTCTTCTGAAACCTGCGCTACTTGGGATGAAGGAGCAGATTTTGAGACTGCCTCAAGTACCCCAGAAGTTCCACTGGCATCTTCAGTTAGCAGTCCTTTCTGAGGTGTGTTAGCATGGCCATTTTCTTCAGCAATCACACTACAGGGAAAAAAGAAAACACGTGGAACGTGAATGTCAAAGCAGCTGTCGAAATATAGGAGAGAAATGGAGTTTTCCCTTCACTACCACATAAGCCCCAGACAAGTAGAACTGATAAGTAGTAACAAGCCCATTAAGGTGGAAGTGATAAGCAACTGGATACAAACTGCACAGATACCAGCTCTGAACATCTTGTCAGAAAAGTACTGTACACAAAAGCAAGATAAGAAATAATCTTGTAAAATTCATGAAACTCAGATAAAGTAAAGATTCTCTCAGCCACTTCTTTTAACAGGGAGGGAAATGACTGCCACTGAGACACGTTCTTCTCAGGCAGCAGCCTTACTGCAGAGTCAGCCTTGAGGCATCTTAGAATAGCCTTCACTTATATTAAAAGTATTGCAGTAGAATGGTGTTCTATTGTGAGAACACCAGCAAAATAATAGAAAGGGTAGGTACAAAGCATATCTGAGCTGCAATTTAAGGTGCAACGTTTACAGAGAATGCTAACAGATAAGTCACGAGTATCGGTACAGAAAACATCTGTTTTATGCACAAAACAAGCATGTAGGGCAACGGAGATTTGGATTCCCCAACTCCTCTTCCATCCTGCTCTACCACAGGTTACTATAATAATGCTAATAATAGGTACCTTGAAAGTATTATTCTCACTCTCTTTCTCTCTGATTTATAAATGAGAGTATTTTCCTAATTCACATATATGTTCTGAGAATATTTATAATTTTTTTTTTTAAACCTGTTACGGCAAGATGACTACTAAAAGCAAACCCTAAGTAACATCTTCAGGAAAGCACAAGCTTTCTTCCTTGCTAACAGAGCTCCATGGTGAGTCATTAGAGTAAACAGCAAGACAGGAAGAGAAGCAGTTACAAGCATGAGAACTTTATATTAATGCACACTTCAATACACAAGCCACTGATCATTACAGTATTTTGAGAATTCCTGAAACATTCCCCTACAAAGACAAGAAGCTTCTTCCCCCAGAAAACTGGAAATCCTTTCCAATGCACTACCACTGTGGTGCAAGATACTCTCTGTGGAACTGATTCAAGCAGCAGAAGTAAGTGCTACCAAAAGGAAACCAAACTGTCTTCATGTCCAGAGTGAATCTTTCACTCTCCACTTCCCATTTACATACCACAATCGAAACTACGTATTTTGGTACTTCAGAATCCCATATCATAGCATCTCTGTTTTTACTTGATAATACACTACAATGTTACTTCTCATTTTCTTTCTTCATCAGCCCTCATAGGAGTATTGGCATTGTATGAATCCCTTTCCACTTCCTGCATCTCAGGCAACAACCTGATCCATCCATGCTGGTCTACTCAAGGTAGTTCAAGCGTTACAATCTAAAACGTTAAGCCTAGGAAACATTCAGAATGAATGCAAATTTAGCCTCTTATTATAGCTGTAAGCAACACTGGCCATTTTATAGGCCTCCTTTTTAAACTCAGTTTCAGAACCTACCTATCTGGTAGTTCTGGTATTGTAGCAGAATCATTGGTTTTGACACCTTTTTAGTAAGGCCCAAAGCCAAGTTTTTGCTCTTAATTGTGAGACGCTTGTGATGTGAACAAATGCAAACACTTATTTCTTGGCTAGAATTCCACAACCTAAGTCTGGGATCTTGCATTAAGGCTGGACACACAATCTTCTCAAATCAGCTACACATCAAACTTAGTTTATGCCAGCCACGTGGGTTGCAGAGGACGGACAGTTCCTATGCTGCTGCAAAATGGATACACACTCTGTTTGAAGTCTATTTACATGAAGCTACCCTATCAACATTTTCTAAGCCAATTAAAGGAAAACAACAAGTTAATGCCAGTCTACTGCCTTAGGTTACACACTGATGACATTTTTGACTTGACACAAAGAAACCAGCCATAGCGCGTCATCAAGTATGGCCTTAGACAAGCTGCAGTATGTAACACTGCATGTTGACAAGCTGAATACTCTTTATAAAAAGATGCACTTCATTCTCTAAACACAAAAATTAGTGACTCATCATTGCTTTACATGCACTTACAGAAAAAGGCAATGAGCTATTCCACAGAAAAAGTCACTACAAGTTATTTGTGCTTTCTTTAGTGGTGAAAGAAAAATGCATCTCTCTCAGCCTCTGTCAGGCTCCTTTTTTTTTTTGTTTGTTTGTACGTTTTTTAATTCCGTAAATAGTACTTTGATTTCAAACTGAAAAAGCTACTTCGGAATGCCACAACAATTTTCTCCGATTTTTCTCTTCAGAGATGTTTTACTTCATAAAAATTGACTAAAAAACAACCAAGTTGATAAAAAGTAAATATGCATAGGATTGGCAGAAGAGGGACCGACTTCTTACACCGGTGGATAATGGTAGGACAAAGGGGAATGGGCTAAAACTGAAAGAGGGGAGGTTTAGGTTGGACATCAGGAAGAAATTCTTCCCTGAGAGAGTGGTGAGGCGCTGGCACAGGCTGCCCAGAGAAGCTGTGGCTGCCCCATCCCTGGCTGTGTTCAAGGCCAGGCTGGATGGGTTCCTGGGCAGTTTGATCTAGTGAGCTAGTGGCTGGCAGCCCTGTCCACGGCAGGGGGGTTGGAACTAGATGATCTCTGAGGTCCCTTCCAACCCAAGCCATTCCATGATTCTATGATTGCAGTGACAAAGCTGCCTGCATATTCTAACAGTGCATTTAAAAGCACGTGAATTATATAAAGCATACCAGACCATTTTGGCCTAAAGCATGTATTAACCCCATGTATTTAAAATTCATTTGCATTAAATGTCTTCCATCAAGATGAAGATTTTTATCATTTCCTCCTTTTTTTTTTCCAAGATAAAGTTCAGTTCAGCATCAGCATAACATCTACCACTTTCACACTGAAGTGTTATGACTTGCTAATATGCAAAAGTCACATTGTAATGCAAATATATTTTACATTGATATCAAGTTTTTTTCCCTGAAATTCCAATATTTGAAGTTCTAGAGAGAAGTATTTGTATAAGAAGCAATATCAAAACAGCCTTTGCATTTGGCAACCCAGCATTCTCTCCTTTTCTATGTCTGAATTACTTCCAAAGCCAATTTTAAAAGGAAGACATTTAGATAAAACTGCAAGTAATGTGACCCAAAAACACATTTTCCTGTAGCTTTCAGAAATACATTTAAAGACTGTGACATGAAGCCTATTAGAAGACAAAAACATATTTTGAAAGACAAGTTGTAAGTTTCAAAATTCAATTTGTTTAGCTAAGTAATAATTTTCTTTTCCAGTCTCAGAAGCTCAAATCTTCCTGTAAGCCGAAGTCCATGTCAGTTAGAATCCCAAAAATATGACTGATGTTGAGTGGCAGAATTCAAGCCAATTACAGCACCTCAAATAAGACCAGATAAAACTAATATTCTCTCTATTCTCCCACTAAGAAGTAGCTTCTGGTGTGACCGCCTCTGCTACAGGATGTCAAATAACTTGTATTTAGTGGTTCAAGGAAAAAGCGCTAGATATATAATGAAATAATGAGTGAAACATGACTCTAGCCATCATGACATTAGGCTTCACTTCTATTTCAAGGGCACAATATTTGAAACTGTTAGTAGACCACTCCATCTAGACTTCCAAAGGTTTCCGATATTACCATGTTCTGGAAATCTGAAGACAACCTGTTCCATGACAACACAAGACTTGCTGTTTCAGAGGAGAAAAAAGATTGGAGAGTGTGTATGATCTTCCCTGCAGGCGTTCAAGAAATGTGTAGATATGGTACTTAGGTACACAGTTTAGCAGGCATAGTGGTGTTAGGTTGACAGCTGGGGACTAGATGATCTCAGAAGTCTTTTCCAACCTTTATGATCCTACTTACACATCACCTCTGATGAGACAAGTCAGCTTTTTGCTGAGCCAAGTCAGGGGAAAGGGAGAGGGCGTTTATTGCCAGGTAAATGAGCAAGCAGATGTGCAGGTGAAAAGTACAATTTAGGTCTCACAGATGTACAAGCAGTTAGATGCAGCAAAAAGACCCTAACATGGCAGCCAGATGAGTAATTTATTGAAAGCCTGATAAATACTAACAAAAGTTCAGAAAAAGGCTAAGGAGCTTCATCTTCATCTGAAGGTTCTTTTCACTCTCAGTCTTCCACTGAGACTTTTCACAATTAGTTAACCGAAAAACTCATCAGAAGACAGAGCATATAAAGACTGAATGAATGGGCTAAAACTGAGAGAGGGGAGGTTTAGGTTAGACATCAGGAAGAAATTCTTCACTGAGATAGTGGCGAGGCGCTGGCACAGGCTGCCCAGAGAAGTTGTGGCTGCCCCATCCCTGGCTGTGTTCAAGGCCAGGCTGGATGGGTTCCTGGGCAGTTTGATCTAGTGAGCTAGTGGCTGGCAGCCCTGTCCACGGCAGGGGGGTTGGAACTAGATGATCTCTGAGGTCCCCTTCAACCCAAGCCATTCCATGATTCCATTCTATGAAGACAGTGCTCTAGCACCTGATATGTTCCTACTGCAGGCAAGTTGAGGGTATAAAGTAACAGTCAGTTACACTAGCAAATATTGCAGTAGGTAGCCAAGTTCCAACCTGGCCTGAATTATGTTGAATCACCGTATCAAGAATAATTTCTATTTGCAGGAAACGCAATTCCTAACCAATCGCTTATATCTTTGTACAACTACTTGTTAAAACTGCCAAGAGTGGATTTCATTTGTCAACATCTGTTTCTTTCTGCCACACCACTGCTGATTTGCTAATGCCCAGCCATTGCCCTAATCAGCTCTGGACCTCTTTCAAAGGACTGAACAATTAAGCACCTTGCATGAGGACTGAGCTCATGTACTGAAGTGGGCTCAACCACAAGCACTTCAGTCACAGATGTGAGAAGTGCTTACCCCAGCTTTTTGACACCAAATCAGAAGACACAAAAGCCAAGGAAAGACCAATATTTAATTGAAATTAGAACTGCCAGGCAAGAAACTTCCTATGTTGTCTTGCCAACACAGGAGGTAAGAGTAAACTGAGTAAAATGTTATGGTTACATCACTGTTTTCTGGGAACAATAAGAAATCCTGAAACACAGCATATGCTGTTATAAGATGTTCAAAGACACTCGTCCTCACACAAATGTGTTTACTGAGGTTCACACTACCAGGCATTCAAAGAAGAACCTGAAAGTCTATCTGCTGAAGATTAACTCTGCATAATTTAGCTTTTAAACATTATTTTCAATCTTCTAGTCTGGATGCTTAGTGAACTATTTTAATACAACCGACTCTTTCGGAGTACATACAGTCATTACAGGAACGTCTACATTTATTTCCCCTTTCAAAATTATTAATTACACAATATTGGTCAGGCTGGTTAGAATAATCACCTTTTCTTTTTTTTTTTCCTCCTCACAGAGAAAGCCCAGTAATTAGTCTTTGCTAGAGCACCAGAAAAACAGCTTATCAGAAGTGAGCAAACTTCATTTTCCAGAGACAATTCCATTCAGCACACACAGCAACAAGGCAATCAACGCTCAAAGTAATTCTTGACTTCTAATAATCCATGCACATTTCAAAATAAGTTTAACTTATTATTATGAGATCATGCCTCATAACAAGATTTAATCATAAAGAATGAGCAGCTAGTCAAAGAAGATTTATTTTTGCTTATGCTAGGCTACTGGTTTTAAAAACATCCATGAATTATCTTTAAGACTCCACAAAAGGTAACAACAAAAAACAGTTTGCACGTACTGCAGAATCACCTCTGAATTGTGCCTGCACCAACAGCATACAAACATGAGGGGTAAGAGTATGGGGTGCAAAGGCTGATAAATTACAGATGTTTTAGAATTCAAATTTATAATACTGTGCTTTTAGTCAGTGATACAAACCATGTACTTCAAAATCTGTATTATTATAAGGCTTATTATAAGCCCTCTGCAGTACATTTATCAATGCATAAGTAACAAAGAGAATCTGAAAACGATTAAAAGACCTTTCTCAGGTGTTTATAAGCACAACATTTTTAACATTCCCTAACAATTCATTCCCTAACAACTCATCCTTATATAAGCTGTCAACAACCCAGCAGATAAATGCATAAGAAAAAAAACAACTCTGGTACTCATGAAGTTGGGAAAGGGAAAAGTGTTTTCCTTCGTTTTTCAGGTTTAGAAGCGAATGCGTAAAAGCTACAAAGTCATTACAAGCCCGCAAGACAACACTAGTGCTTCAGGTAACCTCTATGTATATAGCACACGCTTTCCACAAACTGTGGGAAGGTGCTAGTTAGGCTCCATCTATTAGGACAAGAATCAGGCAGAGCAAATTACACTGTCCTACAGCAGAGAAGGAAAAATATGGTTAGGGCCTCCTCCTCCAGTTCTTCATGTTAAGGTCCTTGAGCCTTGGTAGTGCCTGCAGTGGCCCATACACAATAGAAGAAAGGAGGCCAGCACACCTTCCTACAAGCATGAGCCTTTAGACATGCAGATAACATTGCAATTTCCTTTGGACTTTCTTATTTGTTGATTGGCTCTGCCCAAAATCTCATTCTCTTCTTCAATAAACTACTCCATCCCTACTCATACTAGTTTAAAAGTAAATGCCTAATGTCCACCCAATTTCTACACAAAAAGAGGCTTGTTGTTATTTAGCAGTACTGCTGAAATGCTCATCAAGTGAGATAAATTAAAAGCCTTCATAGCACCAAGGATTTAAACTTAAAGGGATTATCAGCAGGTCCTGAAGAGTTAATTTTTTCCTATCACAAAAACAAGGTACATCACTACAATGGAAGGAAGCATGATGCAAACTATTTCAGAGCCCCTAAAGACAAGTAGAGCAGCTGAGAACCATGCTAGAAACAACTATTTTTCCACAGACTGAATCACCATTAGTCTCTCCAGGAATTATTCCAGTGTACAAATGTCCTTCCCTACAGAGTAGGCACACATACACAAGGTGTGGCAGTTGCTAAATGAGAGGTACAAAATTCTGTACTGATTCTTTCCAATAAGCAAACATTAGTCATTATTTTAGTACAGCAAAAAAATGCAATCACTACTATTCCTGCTGAGCTGCCGAAGGACTAACTGGCAGACGCTTTTCACTCCCTTACAATTATTTCCTTTCTATAAAATTTTACCCAAATCATTTTAATCCACACCAGTCCTCACGAAAAACTCCAATTTATAAGAGGTGTAACAGAAACACCAGAGATGAGGATTCCATGAAATTAATAGGAATTTAGTAATTAAGACCAATTATTACACCCAGAGTCACTAATAAGCAGAGGTGAGCGGAAGAAAATAAATTCTGTTTCCTCTTACATATTACAAATCTCAAACATCACAGACAGAGGATTTTGAAATCCTAGAAATTTCTCATTTAAGGTTTATTGCACAGAATCATAGAATTGTCCGAACTGGAAGGGACCTTTACAGGTCATCCAGTCTAACTCCCCTGCAGTGAACAGGGACACCTACAGCTGGATCAGGTTGCTCAGAGCCCTGTCCAGCCTGACCTTGAAGGTCTCCAAGGACGAGGTGTCCACCACCTCTCCGGGCAACCTGTTCCAGTGCTTCACCACCCTTATTGTAAAAAACTTCTTCCTTATATCCAGTCTAAATCTCCCCTCTCTCAATCTGAAACTATTTCCCCATGTCCTATCACAACTGACCCTGCTGAAGAGTCTGTCCCCTTCTTCCTTGTAGCCTCCCTTTAGATACTGAAAGGCCGCTATCAGGTCTCCCCAGAGCCTTCTCTCCTCCAGGCTGAACAGCCCCAGCTCTCTCAGCCTGTCCTCACAGGGGAGGTGTTCCACCCCTCAGATCATTTTTGTGGCCCTCCTCTGGATGCACTCCAACAGGTCCGTGTCCCTCCTGCACTGAGCACTCCCCATCTGGATGCAGCACTTTAGGAGGGGTCTCAGCAGCACAGAGCAGAGGGGCAGGATCACCTCCCTTGCCCTGCTGGCCATGCTTCTTTGGATGCATGTACATAGCGAAGAGGTATTGCTTTCATTCAGTAATGGCATTTAGCAGTTTTAAGGAAATAATGATGCCAGCCTTACATCTTTGTATTAACTGCACTTAAGAGATTACGTACATGCAACTGATTGCTTTCCATACAGTTTCCCAAACATGCACAAGATACTGTAAAATGAAAACCATGCTATCCTCTTGCTCCTCAGAATGCTTTCCAGATCAGAAGTGCAAACACTGCCGGCTGAGGGGATTTTGGCACTGCTTATGTTTGCTTGCATACATAACCAAGGATAGCTTGCTGAGGATAGCTATGGAATTTCTTGCCACAGAGTAGGTGACTATAACAAGATTGGGCTCAAAACTAGAACAAGTACATCCCAACAAGAAAAATCCATTAATCATTGTTAATAGAAACCAGCCCAATCCAACAGAAAGGTGGGGGACAGAGGAGCCACAGAATGCTGCATGCATTCCATACAATGTACATGCTTGACCTGTCCTTAAATATTTATTTAAGCATTCACTGCTGGCTACTGTTGTAGGTGGACTCTGATCCAGCATGTCTGTTTTCATGCTCTCAACAAGACATATCCCCAGCAGTTCCAAGTTAGGGTAAAATTAGAACTGCTACTCAACTTACACTATTTCAGCTAAAGTATAAGGAGGACTGATTTCTTCTCTGTAACAGTTGTACCCCGAACACCTGTTAAAGTTAATAAAAGCTGCAGAGGAAGACAAAGTTTAGCCCTAAGTGATTACTTTCCCCATAAATTATTCTTAAATGTATTACTTCCTTTGAAGAACAAGCAATTACAGTTAAGATTTATTGATTTCATAATTCCACTTACCGAACTAAATTTAAAATAAACGAACCCCAAGAAAGTTCAGTATTCTATGAAGCGGATGTTTAAATAATCTGACTAGCTGATATCTCTCTACACTATTCATAGTGAAAGGATTTGTTAAACTCAAAACGTGAGGTACCATCTTCTGAAAGTAATTGTGAGTCAAACAAGAAGCTGAGATGGTTAGTTCTGGAGAGTGACACTAAAACTGCTGTAAAAATAGAAAAAAAGAAGAAAGCTTGCTACAGGTGCATCAGTCTGAAAGAAGAACTGCTGATGTACCTTGATGTATGAGGGCTTGGCTTACCATGGTACTTCAAATCCCATAGACTGTTTCTTTCCAGACACTGTCATTTTGGTAACTTTTGGCACAATTTCACATTCCATTCTGGCTGACTGGGAATCCCTCGATTTTCCTAGTAATAGACAAAAAGTAAGTTTGAACTTAATGTTGCAGCTGACAGGTGTTAAATATAAAGTTCAATAAGTTACATTCTTCCTCTTCAACCCAAGGACACCAGCCTGTGATAATGATGAAATTTCACACTTCAATTTCTTACTTGCATATTTATTCACATTAACCTACAAAC
This sequence comes from Alectura lathami, assembly GCA_013399715.1. Classification (NCBI taxonomy): domain Eukaryota; kingdom Metazoa; phylum Chordata; class Aves; order Galliformes; family Megapodiidae; genus Alectura; species Alectura lathami. Next base: position 84,531 of record VXAV01005954.1, on the reverse strand, counting down.
ATTTGTATTTATGGTGAAAGTCCAATCCGTATCTCCAAGCATTCACACAACACCCACACCATTTAAGAGCTTCACTATTTTGACAGCAGTTCTGCACAATGCCAGAAGCATTTTATAAAATATGAGGATGAAGAAACACTTTGCACCTGCTCACTAGCTGCTTAGGTTAATTCCAACCCAGTTTTTCTTTTGCCTTAACATTCTAAGCTTCCAGTCTACTGTAAGGTAATGAAAAGTTGTTGTCTGCCTCAGGTACTGCTGACAGCAGCACTAACTACGCATGGGCTTCCAGGCCTCAGGCCTTCCCCAAAACCTGTGAACAGAGCTGTCTCCTGCTAAGCTACTTCAGAGAAGCCAAGCCAAACCCAAGCTAGCTAACTTAATTTAGGAATAATCATCATAAATGAATAACCTAATCAATTTTTACTGTAATTTAAATGAGAACAGTTACACTAAAGTTCATTTTAAGTTTTGTTAAACTACATTCAACAGACATAAAAGCAGAGCTTCTTGGAAAGCTGTTGGAAAAAAAAAAATGGGTAGTATAAATAGTAAACTAGCACTTTTCTTTCCACAACTCCCTGTTTAATGTGTTAAATAACCTCCTTCTCCCTTCAAGAGAAAAATCTTCCAGTTTTCAGTATGAGTGACAATGACTCTACCTCTTCAAAGATGTCATACACACAAGAAAGCAAACCAGTAACCTGCGTTCAGAATTAAACTGAAAGTTTTAAGCAATCTTTACCTACAGGTGCATCTGAAAACTGGAAAAATGCAATCACTCATCAAACAATACCCCAGTTCTGATAGTCACAATCAAGAGAATACTTCTTTCGAATAAGAAGTCTATTTTTCAGTATTTTAGGTTACTAATGTAAGATGAACTACTGGAGCCATGTAGTCCTACTCATTCAGATTAACTCTTTATTGCATCCTATTGCATGACAGCTACAGCTCTAAAACCACATGATCACAGTGCTTTGCATGCTACATGTAAAAGCTGTGGTCAAGCCTGCTAAAGGTATGCTTCAGGTGCGGAAACAGAACATCACAGACATCTCTGTAATAGTAAACCAAAAAAGCTGTTGTGCTATCTCGCTATAGATTGAGGCACTCTTATGTAACTTGGTCATCACGTCCCTCACTTGTCTTATCTTTTGGTACTTATTTTAGTTATATGCTGTCTGGAGATCTCCAGAAGAAGAAGCCCGTATGTCTATTGTTACTAGTTGCCAATCAAGTACACTAAATTAGGAAAAACAGTTTACAAGTGAAATAAAGGCAATAGCACAAACTATGGTTCACAAAAAAAAAAAAAAATTAAAACCGACAAACAAATAGTAGAAAATATTGGGCAAGGACTAACACAAAGATTTCATTTCATATTCAAGCACCTATACAGGTCCCCTACACCATGTTTTGAAAGAGAAGTTAATCAGCTGAATTACAGTAACAGTTAAATTACTTTCGTTGCCAACTTGCCATGTTTGTTTTCCCACTTCAATTCTAACAATTTGCAAGCAGATATCACTTTCAACTGCAAGTTAAACATGAATGTTTTACATATCATTTGAAAGCTGAATTAGTTAATTCTCAGAAAATATCATGCTTGAAATCTGGCTGCTAGGAACTAAAAACTACTAGAAACATGATGAAAAAGAAATGAGATTAGTAAAAAGAAAACAAGATAACCACTGTTATCATGTACCTTGCACTGTACAATCTCTTAGTAATATTTGTTACATTTGATCCAAAACTCAAGACACTGGATTTAATAAAATCTATATTCTCTATTCAATTTAGAAATTAAGTTTAAATCTGTACAACTGTTGGTGTGTTTTAGACTGATCTAAAGTTAAACATGCACGGAGATGAAATACATTCAACAAATCTAGAATTTGATGTCCATTTCAAGAAAGTCAAATCATCAAATCCAAAAGCACTGCACTAGTCACTCTAGATAAAGTCTAGAAGACCAGACAGTTCATTAAAACTACATCACTGACACTGCATAACTCCACTCTTCAGTTTGCACTTTATGGCACACCACTCAAGTCATGCTGTTAGGAGAAACGGTTCCATACGCAGAACACTTAGTGCTAAGATGCCTAGGAAAGCCGGGATGAAAAAAAAGGAATGGAAGCCTGAAACATTCATACAGTGAACCAAACAAAAACACTGAAATCTAAAACTAGAGATTAGGAAACATTAAAGGGTAGATAAAGATTTTAAAAAATAAAAGTTACAAAGAGCAAGAGAAAATAAAACAATTATTCACTGACAGCACAGACAGGTGTTGTTGACATTTAAAAAAGAAAAAAAAGGCACTCATATTTCAGCATAGGTGGAGTGGGGAAGGAGACCAGGATCATATACAAGGCCAAGTCAAGTCAGAGGATGACCCTGGAAAGGCAGCATTCAAACAGATGCAACACCCACAGAAGAGTTATTACCAGTACTACTGACAGAAGCGTCAAATATCATTTTCTGACTGCAGTGTTTTTACAACCAAGTATAATAAAACCAAACAGCTCAATCAAGATAAGGACCAAGGCTGTTCTTTGTGCATTGCAGGTGCCATTAAAGATTAATAGTTATGGGCTTCAGTACAAAGGACAGAAGCCCAGGAAAGGAGTATACCTCGCTATCTAATCTACAGTGCATTGGAGAGAATTGCACCATAAATCCTTATCTGCTTCAGCAGACAAAGCAAAAGCTATTCAGCACTTAAGAGATCAAATGCAAACCTTTAAATTAAAGCTTGGAAGTAAAGGAAGTCAATGCACAATGCTGATACAATTCTTACAAGAAGCACTTCTGAATCAGCAAGCAGAGTACCCTGAAGCGTGCTGAAAAAAAGTGCAGGCGCAGTAATCCCAATCTGATTATTGCAGATGCTCTTGTCCTAAAATCAGCCTCTGAAGGGAAAGGGTATAAACTTTTGTCAATTGACAAGAAAGGCTTGATAAACATTCTTCACACCTTGCACTATTTGGATATTCTTAAATGCAAGCCCAAAGTAACTCAATGACAATGTTTCCCTACACTGAGGGCGTATATGAAACAGAGAGAGACGGATACTCCTAATAAACTCCTAAAGAAGCCTGAACATTTCGTTTACTCTAGCTTTAGAAAAAAAATAAAATAACAGTGGATCATTCAAATTATAAAAATACAAAGACTTGCCAGTATGATAGTTATCACAACTCGGAATGTTTAAAAAAACCTGAAATCTAGCCTACACACTAGATACAGGAACCAAATAAAACATCAGAGTAGTTCTTAAAAATAGAACCAGTCTTTCACTGTGCTCATGGTTGAATAGCAAAAGTGCATGGATAAGTCAACTATTTTCCTTCACCATGATCAACTCTCCAGATTTTGGGCTTCCTTTGTAAAAACGGTTCTAAGGATTACCTGCAGATTTAAACAAACCAGAAGATTATTTTTATCTTCTTTACCACATATAACAGGTTTGAGAACTTATTTTTCCATTTTGTTTACTTACATTGAAAGTAGCAGGTAAGAACAGACGTTTAATTCTGTTGGAGGTATGGAAGAGTTATTCTCCAGTACTTGGAACAGTCAATTGTCAGTCTGCTCTGTTCCCAGGTAAATTAGAGATGCATATATCTTGTGTTGAACAAGTCTGCTAAACAACACCATCTCAAGAAACAAATGTCGATGCCAAATGCAGCAGGGAGCAAAAAGCGTTCTCACTGATACTGTAGAAATGAACACTAGCATTGGGTGTTTAAATCCACAGTGACCTAGTTCAGATGACCAGATGACCAAACCTTTTTAACAGTGAATTTTTTTTTTTTTACGCTTGAACTTAAAAAAAAAAAAAAAAAGAAAGGAAAAATAGTATTTTCCCCANAAAAAAAAAAAAAAAAAAGATAGGAAGAATATCAAGTTGTTAGGCATGTCTCAAGTCCATGCCTTCTCAGATGGTAACTCCATTTAAATAAATCAAGGTCTACTCAACCATCTGCAGCTAAAAACACTTCCTGCTTTTTGCTTGTTTTGGTTTCTTGTTTGCTTTGGATTTTTGTTTAGTATGCGTTTTTTGTTTGGTTTGTGTTGATTCTTTTTTTTTTTTTTTTAAACTTTATTCCAGCTGCATTGCTACAACTGGGAGGGTAGTAAAGAACCAAGGGACAGGTTGTCTGAACCTAGCTTTGCCAGGGGAAAAAAATAGAAGACCAAAAAAAAGTGTATCAAAAGACAGCACACACATCAAGCAACTTACAGCAACACTGACAAAGGAGCGCAGCTCCAA
>VXAV01005954.1:65449-79793 GCA_013399715.1 Alectura lathami | reverse complement strand
GAAGCTAAGCACTCCCTGTACTGAACACTGTATGTTCCCTAAGAATTCCAATAAATTAACATCCATTTTTGTGACAAAAACATATATTCTAATACTAAGGGTAATCCAGTTGTCATCCTTCTGTGCAGCACCAACCTACTGTTGGAATCAGAAAATGATTTTTTAGTAAGAACTTAGTTGAAAACATTTTTTGTATTATTATATTAAAAACCTGTATTAAATTCTAGTACTTATGCCCCAACTAGAAATTCTACTTAGCAAACTTCCCAATAAACTGATATAACTAGCATTATTTTATTTCTACTCTAGATAAATCAAAGTAAAAAACAAAAACAAACAAACAAACAAACACAAAACATAAAGCAATTCTAGTAGTGGGGGAAAGGGGTTAGGCAGTGTGTAAACTAGCAGTACCATCCAAAAATACACTTGTAACCATGCCTTCTGAGGGAGGAGACATGGCTTGTATCCCTTACTCTGCTACAGACTTTCTGCATAGCCACAAGGCAGTAACTTACACTTTATCTGCCCATTATACAGTAACATCCATCAATTGCATCAAGGAGAAAAGACAGGGCACGGGTTTTGTGCTTTAAGTTGCTGTGTCATGATCTTGATCCCAGTGTTTCATGACTGAATGATTAAGGAAATAGTTTAATTTGTTGCACACATCTACTGGCAGTGCAGGCATTGAGTATATTAGCAGTAACAAGTACAGATAAAACAGTTCTGCCTGAAAAACAGATTTAATAACTGAGGCCTATAGCACAACAATACTTCCCTTCCTATATGCTATAACTTACAACCAACTTTGAGGCTCTAAAATTGAAAAGATATTCTAAACATGGATTATGCATGAGGCAACAGATGCAGAGAGGCAAGCCTGATTACATGCATCTCATGCTCAGAAGCATGCATATTCCATTTGCCCACACATATTAACATTTAATACAACCATCATTGTAATCATGTCTTTCAAAATACTAACTGCAACATATCCCAGTTAACATGCCTCAAATTGTTTCTACACATATGCCATAAAAGTCAACAGCTCCTAGTCTTTAAATTTGCCTTAAAAGACTGGAATTAGATTTTTCTCCATTAAAATTTCACAGCGTACAGGGAAAAGAATATGAGGAAATACTTAAAAATGTCAAGTCAGAGAGACGCACAGTACTGAAAGTATTTTTTTTTTTTTTTTTAAATAATTCAACAGAATTATTCCAAACTCTTACATTCTATAAAACGCTCTAGAACTTGCAGTACGGCTTAGTCAAGCTTGCCACAGAACACACTGGATCTTCAGTGGCGGTGGTAGAGTGCTAGCATTATCAACACATCACAGCACTGGGGACAGTACCAGAAGTCCAGGACTCTCAGCCTCGTCCGACCACCACATAACATGACCACTGAACTTAAAATGTCCCAAATTCTCAGATTTAGTTTGGTAATATTCTGCCTGAGTAGATTTTGCCATGTACTCATCTCTATAGCCCATCATTTAAATTCCTTTTCATGCAATAGTTCAGTGCAAAAGTTCAACATGCAGAAATACTTTCTTATGCAAATATATGAAGGGTAGTAGGGAAAGTTAAAAAAAAAAAAAAAACACCTTAATGATTTAGAAGAGTCTCTCCCACTCCTCCACAATTCTAGAAACATCAGCTGCCCTCTAAGGAGCACCCTGAGTAACAAAGAAACACCACCTAGATCTAACAAAAACGTCATTTGCGGAAATTCAAAATATCACTTTTCTATATTTAAATTATAGCTGCTCAAAATACATATTTTAGGATAAAGCATGACATTATACTGTTATAAACTGCAATGTACAATGGATGCTATTAAACATTCACTGCTTATGAAAATAATACAATGATTACAAAAATAAAAAAGAAGGCATTGTGCTAAGTCACCCCTGTCCCCTGTACTGAGACAAATCCATTCTAAAGATATTACTGAAACCAGCTCCTCAGACAAGAACATTTAACTTTTTCTCTTTAAAAGAGAGGTTATTTCCTAATAGAAACCACAGTCAGGGGTTTTCCAGGTAACTTTGTCTTGTTGTTATAGGTACTACCTTCTCTGCAAAGTTTCAGATGGTGAATATGAGTTTTTTTTCATGAAACTGGGAGTAGGCATTTTCACTGAAAAATGCTGAAAATAAAAATATTTACTTATGTCTGACTACAAGAATTCTTTGTTTTGTTTTAAGGTTTGACAGTGTGAGAGAGAGGAGATACTCAGGTATATCACTCAATAACTCGCTGTATCTGCAACACAGGCCAGTTCTCTGCAGCCCCCACAACTTGTACACGACCACCACCATTTACTACCCCAAGCGTGAAGCTGCAGGAACAGTTTTGCCTCACCACAGCCAGTTGCCACATCTGGGTACGTACCAGTCACAGTCAGAAGGGCTGGCAGCTTCACCTGCTACAGCCAGATGGCACTTGTAAGCTTTGAAAGCAAACCTTCAACAGGGACAACTTCTGGCTAGTAGAACTCTTTAGTCCAAAAACTTATTTGTTCAAGTGAGCCTGCCTGAAGCTGTTTTTTTCCCATGCCCTCTCCCCAGATACAGGGAGAATGGAGAAACTGGAAAACAGGAGACAAAAGTTGATTTTCAAAAATGGCACATAAAAAAATGATTTGCATAATTTAAACCATTTAAGAGATCTTTTTATTGTGAAAATTCACTTAAATTTGGCCTCAGAAAACAGCTTGCACATGCTCACACAGCTTCCCAAATCCCCCCATACTTTTTCAACATTAGATATCTAACTGCTGTGGCTGTATTTGGCCAGGCTCAGATAAGTCCTGTCACCTAACTGATAGAAAGTCCTACCTCTCCCCATGCTCCCTGCAGTTTCCTGCCACATCAGTGAACCAAAGGCATGAATCTGCCTGGGGTAATCAAAAAAGTAAACAAAACTGTGGGGCAAGAGAAGGCAACTGCAAAGCGAGCACTGGAAGGCAGCAAGACAGGCACATTATGACAGACAGACAAGGATCAAAGTCAACAAAGCTGAGGAGAGATGCGGTGAAGAAGAAAAATTGACAATATCAGTTAACAACTTAACTTGTTGAAAACCTGTGTTTAAGGAGGAGAAAGCGAGAGGACTCAACCGCAGCGACAGATCTCATACAGAAGCTAAGCATGAACAAAGGGAGCAGAAGAGGATCAGAAGCCAGAAGTGATGCAAGCTCTGGGTAGAAAAAAAGTGAATGTGGGGAAAAAAAATTATGGTCAGTGACCAGAAAATAGGAAAACTGGGAATGGTTAGACACAGAAATTGTAACAATGAAGTGTAAAAAATGAAAATGCACTGAAAACCTCAGAGTGACACGAGGAACTCTTGTGACCAGGGCAGAAACAGGAATCAAATGAAAGATTTTGAACACAACTAAATAAATTAGAGAATGCCAAAGATACACGCACTGAAATTAGATCAAACTGAACTCGATGGGGCACACTTTCTTTCCTGTCTGGAACTTAGCCAGAATCTCTGGAGTCTCATGGTAGCCTTTGCCATCAACACTTTCTCTCCAACTGAAGCCAAACGATGCAAAATATAGCAGTCTGTTACCGATATGTTCTCTTGCTCTTCTTACCAGAGAGAATTACCTTGCAGAGGAACTTTTCCAGCCATCAGGACTTTAAGTTGTATGCAGTCAGACACTCAAACATTGCAAAACTAATGTTACTTATTAAAGCTGTTTTTTCCTCTGTGATCCTTTATTGTAATCAGTCCACTGAGCAGTACTCAGATAAGTTAGCACAATCTTCTTTCCCCTCACTTCACACTCCAATCCTATTTTTCTGTCACTTTCCAGTAACCAATCCATCCTCTAAAACACTTCACAGTTCATTTTTTCTTTTTTTCTTTTAAACTCACTGCCCTGGTATAATCCGTTTTACAGACAAAATTTCTTACTGACCCCTACTACAACTGTGAGCATTCAGAGCTTTAGCAAATGAAAATCTTCTCTCTCAACTGGAACATGACATTCCAATCAGCATCCACCTCGAAGGTACGTTAAGCAATACATCTCAACAAGGGAGCCCACAGTTCAGTCCGATATATAGATCATGGGTACAGTCACTCCACAGACATGGATATTTAGTCTAGTTTACATTCACAGTTCATAGACTAAAGAAAGGCACCGTCACTGGAGTAACACTCTCACTTCAAGATTTCCAGTTTCATTAAGGCAACACCTCCAGCGTAAAAGTAACGGAGATCTGCTGCACAAAAAGGCAGACCTGTGGGGAGAGTCTGCCTTCTTCTAGAGATTACACGAGTATCAGCTGTCTCCTTTTGATGTTTCCGATACGTAAACATTTAAAGGTCCAACAGGAATCCACAGCTATCAAAACAGTGACTTTCTCATCTGTCAAGTTCTACACGAGAATGCGTCTGCGGTATTTCTCATTGCTTATAGTTACATGGACTAAAATCCAATCCTTCAGATAATTGTAGCTCATTACAAGTCATCCTGTAACTACTGAAACCTATTTTGTGGGAGGTGTATTTCTTGCATTACTCTCTAGCAATGCCAGCGATGTCCGTTCTCAATCCGTAACCAAAGCTACAATTTGCTGTAAGAATAATTTATGTATTAGACATTTGCAGTTGTTCAGTACCGGTACCTTTACTCTCCCACACAAACAACCAAGTCGTTGGTGGTGTTTTGTAATTCAACGAACTTTTCTTAAATGACTGTGAATTGTCTTTCACTGAGATTTAGAAAAAGCTCGGTCTGGTATTTCTGAAGAGCAACTTCCTACCATAAATGGTCATGTAAAGAGCAGAGTCAGCACAATGTGCAGGACAACCCTAAAAAGATGCATCCACTGCTACTCACTTAATTGAGCAGAATACATTCAGTCCATGCAAATTAACAGAATTTCTGTTAAAAGCTTGGCCCAAAATGAGTAGGTAAAACTGAAAGTACAATATGTACATTCTATTAAAATTGTAATTCTATTCCAAAAATAACAGACAAATTTCAGGTTTAACTCAAAACTAATATTATAATGCCAGAGGATGGTGCTATTTGCCTGTACTTCCTCCAGGTACTTCAGAAACATCATCACTCCTCTTACGCGCACACTGACATTATCTACACAAGTACATTCCCACTGACTGTACTGCAGCAGTGTGGGGCATTTTACACAAGAAAGCTTTCCCAATCCACAACTTCTATTTAGGCACTGAAACATCTCTAAGAAGCAGAAGTTAAATATAAGGGAAACAATAAGAAAGCTGCACAAACTGACAGTACACAAAAACTAGAATCATCCCGTAACTGTTCAACTGTTCCATAACTATTCTAGAGAACCTTAATGTGTCCTTTTAAAGTTGTAGAAGAGAAATATACAGTAGGTTCTTTACCATTAAGCATGTTAAAGCTGCATGAGGTTTCAGCTTAAGTTCCAGGAAATTCTGTTTTGTCAACTTTTAGTGCAGTGAGAACTTCCAAGGTAAGATTAGCTAAAACCTTATTTAAGTTCTCTGAATTTTCAACTCTGCAACTCTGCTGCTGACATTACAACCACACTAGACCCCGACTGGGGCCAGAGAGATGACGTGGCAGAATTAATCACTATTTTCTTTTAAGAAAAATTGACAGTTTTACTTCTGCACACATTCAATTTTCTATTTCTCTTCAAAGTCAGCCCTGTATGAGCAAGACACCTTTACTTGATGCCGCTCCATGGTTTAAGGGATCACAGCAGAGACTGCAAGGTCACAGCATAGGGCACATTAATGTATTTCAGAGTGAAAGATTTGTGGCTTCAGGGGACCAAAAGAATCACTTACTCATATCTCGAGCATTCATTAGCTACTGAAAAAAAAAAAAAGTTTAGCAACTTAAGACACTATTGCAAAAAAATCAAAATGTTCAACAAGTCCAGATGAAAAAAAAAAAATATATATATATAGGTCAAGTAGTACTTCAAACACTGGAAACACTATATATACACACACACACACATAGAGTCTACAGCAAATTGAAATACAAATGCATTTAGCCACAGAAATAGGAATTGGACTCGAGTACAAGGGAAAGGGACTCACTGACACTGGCTTTTGTATTTCTGCTTGCAAAGTTATGCTATTTAACAGTAAATCCTCAGAAACGTCACCTTTTGGCTTGTGTTTTCTTTCTTTTAAAAGGCAAAAAATAGACATACTTTACTTACATATTTTACAAAAAGTCGGCAACAGACTCCAATTTTGAAAGCTTTACCTATAATGAAGATGAAAGGAAATGACAGTGTTCATTAGAATTTCATTAAAGGTAAAGCCAGAGATGGCAGGAAGGGTGATGCGGGTTTGCCAGCAGAAATGGAACTAAGAAGATGAGAGGACATTATGGGGAACAGTTAATATTTCAAGGGTTTTTATTTTGCACCGTGACAAAACTGACTTCTTGAATATCCTCAGCACGCTTACCACCACCCACCCAACAGCCAGAGGGAAAGATCTTCCCATATACCTGTACCAGACTCCAGAGATGGGCCCTGACTAAAACTACATACAAAGTCCTCACTGTAACTGACAGAAACTTACACATACATACCATCCACAACACTGTACATTTTCAGATCCTTGACTGATTTTTTTTTTTTTTTTCCCTTACCTTTGGCAAGGTACAATCTTCTAACAACAACAAAAAAAGTATTTCACTATAAACTCCTCAATAGATTTGAGCATAAGCCTGACTGGAAAGAACATCTTTGCGGGAGAAGCTCAACATTTGTTCATATTTGTAACTTAAAGCAGACTCATCTCACATTTTTGGTACAAATATTTAAAAGCTAATTAAATTCCTCACTCCATAACCATAGTGAAGACTTGAAGAACCCACCAAGAACTGCTTCAGCTCATTGCTTCTGCTCCAGTTAAGACAGAAAACTATTACTGAAGATGCTAAGATGCAAAGACTAATAAAATTACAGAACTGTTAACATATTTTTACAAAAACAACATACCAAAGAGTACAGCAACTCTCTATACCAAAAAATACAATTAGACAAGAAAACAAACAAAATAGTTGCTGACCAACAAAAAAAACCCATACAACTTTGATGTGGTGAAAACTATTGTGCTATTAGAAATCCCAAAATAAAAGATCATTGAAAGACAGCATTGTGACCAAAGAAATTAGATGTGGTCATTTCCCAAATTATCACAAAACAAAAGTTAGAAAAAAGGTATGCCCAGTGCATGTGCTTCTTAAGCGTTTTAATAAATTCAGGAAAACTGACAAGGAAAAAGTTGTCAGTATTCACAAGTATGGCAACCAGTAAAAGGTAAAGATGACTTTCTAAAAGTCTGCCTACTTCGCAAAATCGTTACTGTAAGGCCTCTAGCTCAGTGAACAAGCAACGTGTATTAATCCAGATGGAAAAAGGCTTCCAAAGAAGCAAGAATGAGCAGTGAAATGGGAGCTAGCATGTTACTACACATAGGAAGTGCTCTGGCATCATAAGGCAATCTTGCAGAAGCATCCTCCCACATGCCACCAAGACAACAGTCTTTTTTTTTTTTCCAGAAGAATATTTGTAGCTGAGCACGTGGATGCCATTCACTTGAGCAGCTACCTGTCACAAATAGAATTTTTAGAGAAAAAAACAAGACATCTGCTCACATCACACAGCTAACGGAATGAAGCAAAAAGGTCCTCACAGCTGATGATCTCAAACCATAGAACTTCCAGACTTAGCAGCTGGGTAAGCCCCAGATTATGAAAGAACCATCCTGAAAGAACAAGGATTGAGCAGTACTTCAGATACATTATTTCACAGTACAGCATAGCTCAAAGCTGGAACTATAACTTGAAAATCCTGCTTCTTTTGCAATTCAAACCACTCTCTTAATATCCAAAACTTAAGGAGATACAGGAAATGTACAACCTCATAAGAAGTTAAACGATGCATTAACCGAGTTGATTTGAAAAGGCTGTGAATCAAAGTTTAATATACACATTTAAAAGTCACCTGAAAGCAATTATTTTGAAGAGAATGCTAAACAGGTTCAAATTTTTATCATTCTTAATATAACAAAGAATAAATGTCAAGAAAGGACAAGTGGGAAACAGAAGACATTAACAATGCATTATTCTCCTTTGCACATGTAAATTAGGTAAATTTAAACATTTCACACAAAATCTGTTCCAATGAAATTTGCTAAGTGAACATGCACCTTTTACAGTACTTGTTTTACTAGGACTAAATGTAAAATAATGAGGCAAAACACACATGCTTATTAAAACCAATGAAGCAATTAACAAGGTGTTGCTTTTTCCTTTTTTATTCTAAATTGGAGGCTGATATTAATCAAGCACCTGCTCTTCTCCTCCTTCACTATTCCAAGATTTTAGATGAAGGGAAAGTGGTCTGTGCCATTATTCTTCAACTACAAAATATTAAGTAGCTTAGAAATATATATATTACTGCAGCATCACAATTCTTTCATAGACATTTCAGAAGGAATACTTAAATGATCCTTGTGGAATCCTTCCCTGTTCATGGTATTTTATGATTCTATATACAATTTGACTTAGAACAATTAAAAAAAAAGATATTTCATTTTTAAACGATTTCTGCGCAGATGGGACAGTTCAAGTATCTGTGAAGGCATTCAATGTCAATTTAAAAAAATATCAACAGAAAACACTAAAGATTTCTTCCTCCTAGCTGAATTTTGTTATCAATGTGTTCTTATACCAAAAAAACAAAGGCTGCAGGAAATTATGCTCATAGCCTACCATTTCATGTACAAATTACATTTATTGATGTGCAATTAATATATAGGATAAAATGAGGTTGTGCTCTCCTTATTTTTATATAAAGTAGTACTTTAAGTCAGATCACCTTCCTATTATTACTCTCCTTTCCTTAAGGCTATTTTCCAATCATGTTGGAACAGCAAAAAGAGACAAAAGGAAAAAAGCCCAAAAGTCTGGCCATGAGAGGCACAGGAACACGTTGCCCAGAAAAGCTGCAGACACCTCACCCCTGGCAGTGTTCAAGGCCAGGCTGGATGGGGCTCTGAGCAACCTGGTCTAGTGGGAGGTGTCCCTGCCCCTGGCAGGGGGGTTGGAACCAGACGGCCTTTAAGGGTCCTTCCAACCCAAACCATTCTGTAACTCCATGTTCTTACCTACCAGTTGTTGGTAGGACATCCAAATCAACAGGGTAGACAAAAATGTTATTCCATTTCTTCCACTGGAAGAGTCCTTGACTGCTCATAATTACACTAGCAAATTAGCATTTTTAATCTCTCTTATCACTAGGGTTTGAAGCTCAAGGCACAATGCTTCTGACATATGTACACCACCAAGAGGAACCCTCTGCTGGTAACCTTTCCAGATAGTTCTGTGCTGTAAAGGACTTTTTTATGCGTGTACTTGCCAAACCCTAGCAACTCCTGTCATTTGGAAACAAAGAGTACAATCTCAGTTTTGTCCTCAGAGCTACACAGATCAAAGCTCAACAGATTGCACACATACCTACTAAATAGCAACTAACAAAAGGTAAATAAAAACCTTAGTAAATACAGTCCTAGGGAAGGACAATCACATTCTCCAAGCATGGATTGAGAAGCAAGCTGTTAGATAAAGCAGTTTGAAACTACTGAGGCATATTTTACAGCCAAGCTATTTTCTTCCAGTTTTTGTTAACTTTTCTGTTGTCTCATCCGTCACGTCTACAGCCTTCAACATCTGCTTTTGCTGTTTCCTTTAATTCTAATGTAAGGCGCTCTACTCATTTCCAAAGTAAACACAATGGGTTTGCCACTCTGCTGTCTTGCCTTGTTCATATATGGAGGACATTTGAGGAAGGGCAAAATGCAGAGGAAGCAATGGCTATTAAAAAACAAGAGTATTGAAAAAGAAAAGCTTTGGTGTTTTTTATTATTTAAATGAGCTAGTGGCAACACTTTTACAGACAAAGGATCTTTAGCAGTTTCACACCTAGCTTTCAAAGATCTCCAAATCTAACTTGCAAAATAAACACCAGTTCCATCGATGCAGTAGGCTGATCAAGCATACTGAATTTATCTGCAGTCAAGACATCCCAGAGTATTAAAAAAGGTAACGGGAGGAAAAAAAAAAAAGTTCACACACCTACCACTACAACCTCAGAAACAAGTATTAAGCCACTATACATCACATTGTTTGTACAAACACATTGCTACAACAGATTTGAACCTACTGCAGGGAACCTGCTTTAGTGGGGGGAGCTGGACAGGAAGATCCCCAGAGGTCTCTTCCAACCCCCATGACTCCGTGATCACACACACAAGGAAGACTCATTTCATAACGAAGACATTATCGATGCTGCCAGTAACCGTGGATATTACTAGGAAGTAAGTGAACCAGAAGTTAGTGAACCTAACTAATTCAATTATTAAGCTGACAGTAGGGCTTTCACTAGCTAACTGATAAAATCCTAGTATTGGGCAGTAACTGCAATTATCAGGGAAACTGTTGCAAGAAGTGGAGATCCTGGCTGTGCTAAAGTAAGCAACAGGCAAGCAAGCAAGGCAAAAGACACCTGACATAGATAGCAACATACATCCACAAAGCAAAAGATACATTAGGATAATCTGTTTTGCATTAAGATTTAGGAAAAGGTAAAAACTGCCTTACTCTTCAGCACAATAAACTTACTCATTTACATGCAGTTAAGTTTTTCCTTTATAACTGCAGCCTGTTTTACATTATCTGCACTACCTACAGACATCACATTTGCATAATTTATGTACATTATTCCTCTGAGAATTTCTTTAACTATTTCACAGTTTCCTATGAACTCATTTGCCCCAAGCCAAATACAACAAGATTCCAGAGCTATCAAAAATGAACTTGATTAATTAAATCTATAAAGAATAGAGACTGATTGTTACCATACTTCAAATAAGGGAGACACAGTATCTGGAAAACACTACCCTGAGTATAGATGTGACATGAGGTATAGCTTTGGAGGCTCTATTCTTCATTGCTGAAACTATTCAGAGATCCACATTGGTTTATAAATGCTGAGTGTGGAAACCTAGAACAAAACCTGAATATAATAAAACACAACATGTAGTTTCAAGCAGGTTTTGCAAGATTTTGCAGATGAATGCCAAGAAGAGAGGAGTTCATTTGTCAGTCTGAAGAAGTGCATTCACCTCTACCTGGTCCTTTAGAGAGGAACCTGTGTGGACTGAAGTTCTTTTTCTCTACGTTTTCCTCTTCCTTGTTGCAGCGAAAGAGGAGTTAAGACACTTCACATTTACAGTACTAACTGCATGCACACAGATAGCAACCACAACCTTACAAGTTTCTTAGCATACGTTTGTTATCCAAAAAAATAGCATTAAAACCATACAATTCAACTCACATTGTTGCCTTGAAAAATGTTTACTTAAGATCAGTTTTCCTCCTTTTTTCAACTTCCGTATTCAGCTGCTCTTTGCGTATAGCCAGTGTCACCATCTTGCCTAGCTGACAAGCAAAGTTAGTCACTTTCCTATTTACATAGGTCAGCAACTGGGAGAACATTAAAAACAGGAAAATGTGATTCTAAAACCACAAAAAAAGTGGTAGCAAGGACTCAAGGAGTACTCAAAACAACTTCAACTCATATTTTGGAATGAATTAGATATAAAGTTTCCATTTAGCCTGTGTTTTTAAATGCAGTGAAAATATGGAAGAATAACAGAAACCACCACCACACAGCTCTTCCCTGTCTGTCAACCCCGCATCCCAGGTTCCACAGACACAGTTACCTTCCATATTAACATTACCAGCAGTCGTACATTTCCAAGCTTTTGGCTCTTTAAGCATTAATTTCTACCATGGCTTCTGACAGTAAACTGATGAGTTTTAAGCTTAATGTCACAGATTTATACCTGTCACCTCTGAAGACAAATGTATCACTTCTCATGAAAGAATCACAGTATCACGAGAGAAAAGGCAAGGAAGCTCAGATTACAAACAATGGATAGTATTCTGTCACCAGAGGACAAAGCAGTTTGGGTACAAACAGAGGCACCCAATGAGCGGGTGGGCAGATTTCTGTTGGTATATATGGGACATAACACAGTAGAGCATGCAACGAACAAGTTTTATAACAATATTGAACCACAAAAAATAAAGAAGTATGATACTGCAAAAGCACGTCCAGAAGACGGTACAGAGATAGTAAGACAGGTATTGAGAATGCAAAATTTTACTGGGAAGGAATAACAGTACTTGTGAAAGTTACCTAGCAAAATGGACATTGTTAAGCAATTTTACATTTTATGCTTGGATTTTAACGCTTTCTTGGCTTTTGCCTTTTAACTCAATTTCTGAATTTTCACATGTTCCCATTCAGAGTTCAAGCTGTTTTTCCATAGGTAACTGATACATTTTAAAAATGTTTCTTTTGCTCCCACAATTTTGGATTTGGTACACCCACCCCTCTAATGGTTAGGTGAGTTACTGGTTTCTAGAGCTGAAATGCACTGGTTTACAAGTGCAAACTTCAGGCAGAAGTTACAACTTCTAAACTGGTAACACAATAGCACTACAGCAGCAATCATTTATGCATTACACTGCTAAATGATGCATGCTGCAAAGAGCAGATTGCCTCTGAAAAAACAGTATTTGACCTCAGAAAAGAGACAGATAAAACATGAACCATCTGCATTAAGCTGCTTTTAAATGAAGAGAAAGTGGGGAAAGTGTTGCTTGGAAAGGTGAAGCTGAATACATGCTATTATTTGAAGAACCTCACATCAATTCAACAATTAAAAACTCCTCACAGACAATGCAAACAGAAATCTGAGAGATGGATGATCTGATAAAAATGTATAAAATAATAAATTGAGCCTTGTACAAGAAATCGTGCCATAGTCCTTATTACAGAATGAGTACTTCCTTAGGTAATGTCTTCAAAGATGACGTTCTTTATTCACCATACCTTCAACTTACAAGGTTGCACATAATTCTACAAGTTTTCAGAGCTCTGAAATCCCATGATGAAAGTAACTTTGTATTTATTTGTTCTCTAACTTCTTGCATCCTTCAACCATTGTAGTATGGATTTCTCCTACCAGAAAACTGCCCTTCAACACTAACAGTGAATCTACAGGTGGATAATTCTCCTATTAGCAGAGAAAACTCACATACGTAAGAATCTGCCACACGTTACAGAAAAAGGTATGTTCTACCAAAATTGGAAGTGAATATTGCATTACCTTACAGACTTTCAATTTAACAAGATTTTTAACAACTGCGAACCATACCTTCCTGGCACTCCAGCAACCACATCTGTGATTTCTGAGATTTTTCACTTTACCTTCTAGAGACACAAAGAAAAGCAAATGATGGTTGATCTTTACCATGACCTGAAAGGACTGATATAGAAGACCACTGTAAGAGCAAGTACAGCTACTGTATCCTCAGGATCTCTGCTTCTTCTGCAATCCCAAGGTTCTAAAAAGGATATAACCACTTTTAGTTTTATCTAAGATCTCTTAGTTTCCAAGCAAAACACCCAGGTTTCATACACAACGTAGTCAACTATGAAAATGAGTGACTTTGTATTCGCTTATACTTTGTCTGAAAAAGGCAAACCATGCTGGTGTTAAAGGACCATAAAAGAAAACTCAGAAAAAGCCTGGAGTGTCACTTTTTCCAGTGTAGGTGTACAGTATGTATAAGGAGAAGCTCAAAGAGATATCTCAAAGGATTTTAAAAAGCTCTTCATTGCTGATGACACATTTTTCCCTGAAATAAGCCACTTCCTTTCTAAAACCCACACAGTACCTTAGTGTCAAGATTCAGTAGCTTCTCTTAAACTGTGTATACATTTTTCTTACCTAAAACACAAAAGTCTTAAATTCTCATTACTTTCCATGATTTAAGATATAACTGTATCACCAGTCATGTCAGATTTCATACATTTCCATTCAGTAGAGAACACTGCCACAGGCTGAATACATCTTGTGCCGGAGTATCACTAAGTATAATGGGCTCCTCTCACTCCAGCAGGCATCTGAGAACTGGATAATGAGCAAAGCCAATAGAAGCTCGGGAAAAAATTTCTGAGCATCTGGATATAAATAGCTGATTTTCAAATGTGCAAAACCACAGCATTAGAGCCAAATATGATTAGAAAAATCTTCTTGGCTAATGAATGTTTTTTTTTTTTTCCTCTCCAAGATTTCTTCAGAATTCTCATTAAAAATATCACTTTGTTTTTTCAGTCAAGCCTCCCAGGTTCACCAAAGGTGACCAAAGTTACCTTAGTATCAGTGTCCAGCTGCAGTACATAGAGCCAGAAGAAAAAAAA
>VXAV01005954.1:0-46308 GCA_013399715.1 Alectura lathami | reverse complement strand
GGGGCGGGGCGGGGTGGCTCGGTCGGGTGCCGCCTCAGGGCTGGGAGTGTGACCGTGCGTGTGTGAGGCGTTATGCACGGCGCAGAGCTAAACTGCTGCAGCCCCGTTTACACATACGGTGCTTAATGTGGCGTTCGGAGCGGTTACATCCGTCCAGGCAGCATAGTGCTCCGGGTTGGTCTGAGTTTGTTGAAGGGGACACAGCCTGTACTTGTGTAGTACCGCAGCAGTAGTGTTGGAAGGGCTTTGGAGCACCCTACAGACTTGTAGTTAAGATCTGAAACAGCTCAGTGTGACCTGGCCTGCTGCTGACCTCTGCCCATTGCAATCTGGGGACTGACAAGCTTAACTGAGCTGTACTGATTAGCATTGCCATTGGCAGCACGAAACACCAAAGCTTGGAAGCACTGGGCTCCGTGGAGGTCTTGGTTTGATATCAGTGGTATGCAATGGTGGGCACCACCTAAAAGGCAGGTCACGAAGAAACGTCCGCAGCTCTTCCTCCTGCTGGGTCAGGGAGGAGGGCAAGGAGAAGAGAGCTGCAGCGGCAAAGGGAGGTGTGAGAGACGTCCCTGTCTGCGGGCCTGGCAGTGCTCCCTGGCCTCAGCACACAGGTGTTCCTCCACTGGGCTCTGGCTCAACAGACTTGGCTGCTTCTCCCCGCCATGGCTCATCTCTTCCCCAGACGCTTGCACTTGCACAGGGGCTGCCAGGCAGATCCCATCAGTATTTCTCAAGTCACATGTCTCCATCTTCCATTTGAGACCTTTAATACTTCGTTTACCATCCCTGTGTCCTGTCCAGACACCGCTGCAACTCCTGCTTCATCCAGCAACCCGCACAGCCCAGGTGTCCTCAGACAGCCCACCTCCATCCGCACATCCTGACGAGCACACAGACCCTGGCTGTCCAAGTGGCACCCAGCAATCTTCTCATCCTTGCCTGCATGACAAAAGTGTTGCTGTCTGCAGCTCCACATCCTTCCTGGTCACCACCAGAGGCAGGGTGTGTTAAACATAAGCCAAAGTTTGTGTTCACATACAAATTGTATGCAAATGTGCAGATTGTTTCCTTGTGTTATTTGCATATTTCTAATTAATTTGTACAGAACAGCACATGCAGCTGCACAAACTTATGATCTATGTAATGTCTTTCATATGGTGCTAAGATTAAAATAGAACTGGAAACAAAAACATCTAATTAATGCTGATGTACTGTTGACCTTCAGTGACATAAATGTTCTCTACGGCAGAGGTTTGACAGAAGTTGTGTTGATCATTATCTGTCTCAGTCTCTTGATATGGGTCAAAGATGCAGAAAAGAAGAATTGCTATCGTATATTATGATTTAATATTAAACTCTTGCTGTATGTTAAGTTCGAGGTGGCACAAAACAGTCTTTAGGAGGTCTTCAGTGTTTTCAAATTGATTTTTAAAGGATTAAGACCATTGACAAAAGTTTACCAAAATCATTTGTAACAGTAGTGATTCCCAACAGAAATGTGAGATTTCTAAGTAGCTGTTACCCACTGTTACCCATTGCACCTCTGACTTGGAAGTGGCACTTTTTTCAATTTCCAGATTTACTTAGATTTCATTTTCCAAATGTTAGGATGTCCATTAAATATTAATCATATAAATTTACCATATTTTCCTCTTTTAAGTAGTGATATTTCTCATTTCAAACCCGACCGTCATATTGCAAAGATGTTTCTTTTATCCTTCCTCATCATGCTCTTTACACAAATCACCAGCTGCTTATCAAATAATCATTTTTCATGTTTGAATTTTATGTTCACATTCATTATGTTATCGCTCTTGATTTTCAGCAGCTATGACCTCTGCAGATGTGACCTCCATTTCATTTGTTTTATATTCAAATGTAACATTGTTTTCAGTATTTCAAAATTAGTATTTAAAAGAAAAAAGATAATAATGTTTAAAAATACAAAGATTGTCTAAGCCCAGTGTGGGAGACAATATGCTATATAGCCTTCCCACAGCATTAACAGTAAACTTGAAAGTATTGTAATTCGTATCATATAATGACCCGCNGCCTGGAGACAGCATAGGTTAGGAAAAAAAAAAAAAAAAAAAAAAAAAAAAACAGAAGTGCTGTTATTTCATATTATAGTACTATGTCATAAATACATTGTGATCATTCCTTCCCTTTCCTTCATTCTAATTTAGAGAAGGTGTCAAGCTGCTTAAGTGTTCAAGAAATAAAAAGCTTTAGTTCTCAAGCCCTACCTATAGCCCAGTTACTGCTATTTGTAAGTGAATGCAAGATTCATGAGAGGTGTTCACTCAGTAGCAAAGCAGACTGACTAAACATTACTCCTGCAGCAGCAATTACGGCTCCAGCAGAGAACCACATCAGTCTGCCTCCAGCAGTTCTGACTGAGGAATGACTAACCAGGCCACTTCTGGTACGCACTATGAGCACTTGTTTCCTTCCTGGCTGCTGAGAGTATGTATTACCTTACAGCGTGCTCATTAAGAAGTGAACTAAGAGCGTCAGACTCAGCCCAGGTGATCTGTTTTTATCAGCAGTCTCCTGGGAAATCCTAACTCCAACACAAGTATGTTATTTCTAACAGTGAGAAGCAACACAATATGTAATAATTCATAATAAAGTGATCAGAGAGCTGGAGAACCTCTCCTATGAGGAAAGGTTGAGGGAGTTGGGATTGTTCAGCTTGGAAAAGAGAAGGCTCGGGGGAGACCTCACTGCGGCCTTCCAATACTTACAAGGAGCTTACAGGCAGGAGGGGGACCGACTTTTTACACAGGTGGATAATGGTAGGACAAGGGGGAATGGGCTAAAACTGAAAGAGGGGAGGTTTAGGTTGGACATCAGGAGGAAATTCTTCACTGAGAGAGTGGTGAGGCGCTGGCACAGGCTGCCCAGAGGAGTTGTGGCTGCCCCATCCCTGGCTGTGTTCAAGGCCAGGCTGGATGGGTTCCTGGGCAGTTTGATCTAGTGAGCGAGTGGCTGGCAGCCCTGTCCACGGCAGGGGGGTTGGAACTAGATGATCTCTGAGGTCCCTTCCAACCCAAGCCATTCTATGATTCTATGAATAAATAATCATGTTGTAGATCTGGTAAATAGCAAGAGTCTCCAATTTTCCACAGTATGGATGAGCTTGTTAAATGTATTATTTCTTTGAGAATGGATCAGTCTGCAGAACAGCAGGTTTTGCATATGAGTTAAAGTGATTGACATTAGTCAAGACCTTACAGAATTTCAACAGGATTCTCTATATTGGACAAATTATCATAACGTCAGTCTGATGTGGAGAAGTTGCCTATTTGTTGGTTTAACAGAGCATTTTGTGTTCTTCACGAATACGTGAACTTAGTGTTGTGGTAAGGAATAAATGATTTGAGCGACTTCAGCTATGTCTATATTTCCCTGATACTTTGGGCTCAATCCCAAATTTCCCTGTCATCCCACTTGCCACCCTGCTGGTTCCCCCTCTGCTTCTCATGTGGAATGAGCCGAACAGTGGTCCAGAAGGGGAAGCTCAGCCTTTGCAAGAAGAGGGACTGTTGTTGAACCACACAGCTACAAAAGCAGGAGTTTGAACTCACGCACAGTAGCTGCAGACATAGTAAGTATATCCACAGTGAAGTACGCACTGAAAATCTCAGGTAAATTGTTTTTACCACTGAATGCAAATAAAAAAATTGAGAAACGGCATGGTTGCAACAGAGAGTTGCGTTCAGTTCTCATTGGTTTATGAAGGATGCTGTTGGTACAGAGTGAGGTAAAGTGATGAAAATCATTGGGGGAATGGGAAAATTCTTACATGAAGATTAAAAGGATGAAGACTTTGTCTTACAGAGGAGATATATAAAATGGAACTTGACCGAAATGTATACTAGAGAATGGCTCAGAAATAGCCATTGCTTTTTGTTTTTATT
Source organism: Alectura lathami (assembly GCA_013399715.1). Taxonomy (NCBI): domain Eukaryota; kingdom Metazoa; phylum Chordata; class Aves; order Galliformes; family Megapodiidae; genus Alectura; species Alectura lathami. Next base: position 42,382 of record VXAV01005954.1, on the reverse strand, counting down.
TTTTCCACTCACAGTAAAATAAGGAATTCCTTGAGACTGGAAGGAGGCAAAATTTGAACTGATAACAGCAAACGATTTTCATTCAGCACAGAATTAGATTGTAAAATTCAGTTGCAGAAGAAATGATCAAGGCCAAAAACTTAGCAAGATTCAAAAAGTTTAGATAATTGTGTAGATGATGAGAATATTTAAACATATTCATGGCAAATATTTAAAATGTATATAAAAGTCCTGGAAGGGATGGAAATCTTTGTGTTAATGATTCAATCCACTTTAATCATTGCCTATCAGGCAACTGATAGGATAAATTAATGAGAGCTTCAGACATAAGGGAGAGACAAAACAGAAGGCTGTCATTATGACTCAGGGTTAAATAAGATGCACGTGGCTGTGCTAAAGCTTACTATAATGACTCACACATATATGTAGTAGCAGCATTCTCTTATATATGATTGTACACAGTAATTTAGCAAGCACATTAAAAAGTTTGTCATGGATCCTGGCTACTATCACAGACTGTATGTCTTCACCAATGCATCAGTGGTGCAATACATTTCTTAAACGTAGGGATGCAGTCAAGCTGCCAGTAACACCAGTGGAATCTTTTTTTCTATTGCCTCAGTAGAAAAAAGAACTTACATCCTGGAAAATAACTTTGAAGAAACATAGGTGCAGGACAAATACAGTTTGAAAAGTCCCTTGGTTCCCTGGACAGAGTCATTCATCATACAGATCTCACCAGGACATTCCACTGCTGATCGCTTCATATAGACCTTAGATTAAAATGAAATGCTGACACACATGCTTGTGGGAGGCATAATTACAGCTGGATTGTTGGGAAGGCAGCTTGTTAAACTCCGGAGTATTATCTTATAATTACTCTGAGCTTGGTTTCTGTGTTTCTGTGTTTTCTGTGCACTTTTGAATTTTTGGGCCTGCCTTTGGCATACCCAACTATACAAACTGGGCAGTAGAGACTGAATGTGTTGTCAAGGAAAATCCATATACTAATCTCTCAGAGACTTAATTTTTGCCTTTTCTAGCTATTGCCCTGGGGAAAAACAAAAAACAAAAAAAAAAAACATCCTGTCCTATAGGGGAAAAAATACTGGCTGACACATGGAAGATGCAACAACTCCAACAGAAGAATAAATTGAAGAATAAATTCAGACTAAATTCAGATTTCCAAAAGACATCCAGAAGAATTGCTGTTTGATAGTCATACGTTAATTGTGGCTCTGGCAATCTCATTGGGTATGTATTTGTTTAATTTGAAGTGCAGACTCATGCAAGGGCAAGGCAAGGCAAGTTGTAGGGCATCCTGAAAGAGAAACCTCAGCTGCACGGTGTCATTAGGCTTGTTTCAAGTACACCGTTACTGGCAGCACAGGGCAGCAAGCACAGCAGGGCCTGCACCCTCTGCTGCCCGCTGCACCACGGAGCATTGGCGTGTGTCCATATTGCAAAATCGGTACAATTTGGGTATGTTGGGCTGAGAAGAGTTATGTGGTATTATGGGGTGTGACAGGGAGCATCGCTAGACAAACAAGTCGTTCAGATTGATGATGTACTGTGGTCTTTGACTAAAGTCTTGGTCTTCTTTCCCCCAAAACTTCATTTTAAAGGAGCAGTCCCACATGAAATTATCAAGTCCCTCTTTCTCTCTGAGGTACTGCAGACTAAAGAATCCTACAGCACGTATTGCTAATTCATCATGCTATCACAGGCAATACTGTACTTCAGATGTTCTTTTATTTCATTTTTCTTGTTCTGTCATCTGCTTATCACCCTAGATATTTTGTTTGTCCTAGGGTCAAAAGTAGTCCTGGAGCATAAAGCAGTGACAGTAGTGGGGGATGGAAGCTTGCCCTAATCTTGCACAATAATATCCTTTTAGTTCAGCTTTGGTTACTGTACCTGATAACCAGGAGCTACTTAACAAGATGCTAGTTTGCTATCTAGTTTGCTTCACATGTTTGAAGTATAAAATTCTATCATTCGCTATTAGAACAATGTCCTATCTTCCACGCGCTAATCTTCTATGGCAGATGCGCTTTCTTAAATGTATAAATCTACTTGAAAACCAATCTGATAAAATTTTATGCCTGCAAAATGATGATTCACTTATATCAATGTACTTGTCACTCAGACCTTTAAAAAAATTACATACAATACCACAGAGTTGGGTGGGTGCTGAAAATATGCAAGACCTTGATAATAGGAAAACATTAGCCACAAAGTGTAAAGGAGAAACACCAATTAAAAACAACAGTACCAGCCCAAAGTCCTCTGGTCTGCACACAGTGTATTACAAAAAGGAACATGTAAACTTTTGGTCTTCTGGTGCTGCTGCAGCAACCTCGTGTGCAATGGCAGTTTAACTGGAGGTGTCTTACTCATCTCCCCAGGCTTCATACCCACTGATTATAAAAACAAACATGGTTTAGGCCGTATGAATCGATATTTTAGTGCTGGTGTCAAAAGCTTAACTGATGTAGTTTGTTCTACCACCAAAGTATCCTGTTCTTGAAAGGTTATTTTCTGACTTACTAAGCCATCGCTTGGTATGGATTCACTACACATAGATTTTTCTTAATATACTTACAATTATAATTTGCTGTATGTGACTTTGTTGCTGATCAGAGATGCAAACTTCCACCTCTGCACTGAAGTCCATGTAGTTTGATGCTTGTATTCATGCAGTGAATTTCCTGAATGACACAACAATGTCGCAGTGTAAGCTAAATTCCTCTAAAAGTTAAGGTCATTTTCTCCAAAAAAACATGGACACAGTGGAAAGAATTTGTTCTTTATATCCCTCTTTTATGGATAAAATAATTTCCCACAAGACTCCATGCTGCATCCAGTGTACCTTGCACCAGTCGTTCCTGCAGACAACCCCTGAAGAGGCTAACAGGCCTGAGCTGTGATAACAACGTCATGTGTGAACAGAGCTGATCCACGGAGCAACAAAGTCTCTTTGCTCTTCGCTCTTGGAGATCAATAATAAAGTTCATTTTCCTTCTATATCAGTAATCTGGGTGGGATTTTTTGTTTGTTTGCTTGTTTTTCACAAGCTTATAGAGAAGAAAGGCTTGTGGAAAAACAGTTGTCATATACTCCTTCAATCTTCGTACAGTTCAGTGGTGAGGTGCAGGAGAGGGGCACAAATTAGTGCTCCCTCAAACACACAGAAAATGATCCAAAATGGAATTGTTATAGATTCTACATGTACATAGTTTCAAGTTAGCCACACCTTGGGCCCTGTGATGGTGTCACAGAGATGCAGAGACAGCCACAGTTCTCTAGTTCTTCACTGTTCCAGTTCTAGCTGTGAAGGGCAGCTGGGGTACAACAACAGTGCAGAAGAGTCCAGGTTTCATCACTCCCCTATTTGCTGAACAGCTTGTTTCACTTGGCAGAAACTGTTCCTGGAGTCTGAAGTATTTAATATGAATAGTCACAGTCCATCCACATTACTTAAGTTGATGGTAGGATATTCAGGAGATAATGAAATTACTTCTATTCAGTGTTTAATAATTGATTCTCGGCAGTATTAAAAGTGGATGAATTAAATCAGTGTAATTTATTTGGCGAGGCAGGTAGAAGTGACTTCAATGAAATTTAATCAGAAATGAATTTAACCCCATAGCAATAAATTTTAGTATCTACTTGCCATTCAGAAACCTTATTCTGGTCAAACATTACATAGATGCATCAGTGCTTTGCTGGATTACAGGACATAATTTTGACATCATAATTTACAGCTGTGATGCAATGCCAGCATTCTGTACTGATCACTTAACTTTGTTAAAGTTTAGAATGGTTTGAAATGTTACAAGCAGGATCAGGACAAGCATTATTAGCAAAAGAAACAAAAAATATTCCTACTTCATTTTAATTCAGCTGTGTTCGTGTGGAAATCCACTTTTCGTTCTCAATAAATGCCACAGCAGAATTCTACTAATACTTTCCAACTAAAAGATTCTGGTCATCTTTTTATAGAAATGCATTTGGGGCCTGGTCCAAACCTCTTGAAAGTCAATGGAGATAATTGCATTGGCTTTCATGAATTACTTTGACATTAACAGACCAATAAAACATATAAAGGAGAGGATTTGGGTAGAACAAAACTGCAAAATTGTACATCGAGTTCCAGTGGAGTAAATTGTTTTAGAGAGGCACTCTATTACTGCTGGAGGAATCATGCGCTGAGCAACAAAAGATAATAATAGGTATAGAAAAATTCTTATCTGTGCTCTCAGGCAGTGAGAAAATGTCAATGGATGTTATCTGTGAAAACACAAGATTGAGTAAAAAAAAAAAAGAACATAGCAAAGAGGCAGCAAAGAACTGAGGCTGCCCCTTTGAGTTGTAGAAGGGTGGGATAGGAGCCCTGGAAGCAGACAGTCGTGAGGGACCCAAGGGAGGGCATCAAGAGCGTCCTGCCAAGGCTCAAGAAACCTGGTCGGATCCAATGACTCCTGGTCACAAGGGCCCTTAGGCGTAGTTTTAGTCAGGGGAAATAACCTTGTGTCGTGGTGCTTGGTAAAGTTTGCATTTCAGATAATGAACTGTGCCTGAAGGAAGGGCCGTAAAGAGGCTCAGGTGTGGTGCCGGATTTTTAACTTGGGTGGTGAGGGACCCTGCCAGTTTACAAAAATATAGGAGCTTAGCACATGCTGTGTGCTTGTACAGGACTTCCTTCACCGTGGAATAAACACATGATGCTTTCCAGTATTTTAAAGTAGACTTGACACATTACCTTTGAGTGCGTATCATGAAAAATGATCACTTCTCAAACAGACTAAGAAGAGATTGCTTGTGAAGTGTTGATTTTTTTTTTATTTTTTTTAAAGAACTTCTTGTATGTTGAAAGGTAATTATTCCTCAATGGGAAAGAATGCTTGTCTCAGGTTATAAGCGCTTTGGAATGAGGGTCATCTTTATTTTTTCTGCATTTGTACCTGTCTGAGTGCAGTGTGGTCCTGCTCTGAGACTGACCCACAAAAGCAATAGTGATATAGCAGCGGTTTCTCAAATATGAATATCAATATACATATTCATGGCCAAGTACCAATAAACTGTCAAGGTACTGAGAGTCCAGTTCTGATCTTACATTAGCTTTGCATTTGCATTGAGATATGTGAATGATGTAGGTCCCTGAGATAAATTAGCATTGTTCAAATGAGAATAATTTAATGAATTTGCAGAAACCTGTAATGTGCCTGCACATTAAGCAGGGTTCCGTTTCATAACCTGGATGCAAGAAGCATGCTTTTATAAAGAAAATTCTGTTCACAGAGAAACTGATTTTCCTGTTTTCTTCATCATGCATTCATTTTAGGAAGTATCCAAATCTGTGTATGAAGTGGTAGAAAACCATATTGCTCACCAGTGTAGGTTAAAGAAGCCTGAGTTACACTGGTTATGAGCTATTCCAAAGTACAAAATGAGCTCTTGGAGTCTTAGGGGGGTAACCAGGGAAATATTCAAACAAGTGTGAACGGAAGACAAAATTGTGGCCATGAAAAAGATGTCAATAAAATAAAATAATAATTGAGGGAAGTCAAAATGGTTGCATATCTTTCCTTCAGAAAAAGCAAAATATGGAAAACTAGGTCTTCACGTGTTTTACCCAAACAAATTGCCAGTCTTTATGCTATCATGTCTCTCTGGAAGCTAAATATGTCTCTTGTAGTGCTCTGTAGTAGCAGCAAGAAGTAAAACAGACAGACCTTTAATATAATTTAAATGTGATCTCAACATCAGCAAGGCTGAGGAAGAAGTTACTCTGTTTTGGCTGGTGAATGGATGGAAGTGTTGCTTCGATGTAACAAGATCTATTCCTATGAAAATGCTCAAACAATCTGTTCAAGGTATAAGCAAATGTGATTATTTATAGTCTAAGCCTGGTACAGCCCTAACACACTTAACTGTGTGAACAGCATTCTGTGAGGTTATGTGAAAAAAATGCTGTTTGCAAGCGCTGACACATGGCGTACAGCATTTGCTGAGAATGATAATGCAATGTGTTCTCCAGATCTTCACAGGATGTGTATTCTTGTTATTTCAGGGTCTCTTCCAAATCTATTTGATGTTATTGTAAGACTCACATAAAATTCAGTGGATTTTGGTCCTTAGCTTGTCATGTAAAATCCTGGCTCAATACAGAGTTTATATTCAGAGAAGTGAAATAAAACCTTCCTATTCCCACACCCTGAATAAGCACTTTCACCCTGTTGAAAATCCTTCCAAAAATAACAGGAAGCAGGCAGGTAATAGGTACTATCTGCCCTAACATTGTAATTGCAGCCCCAGGGAAGGAGGGAATAATGGATTCTTCTATATTCATTCTTCCCGTGGTGAAATCTCCAAGGAAAAGGGACATTTGTAATAACAAAGATTCCAAATTTTAGATAATGACCTTTTAAAGATAACTAATTAAATCATTATTTAAAAATCAATGATTTCTACCAGTTCTCTGCAGTACAAAGGTAGCCAGTGTTTGTTTATCCTGTTTCCCTTCTTGACTTGAGAAGAGGGGTAAATACCTAATGAAAAAATACAGGAGGATTTGCACAGCCATAGCTCAGCAGATGAGTGGAGTATATATTTCAAAGTGTAGATCTCTGTCGTCAGTCTGTGCAAGTGTTAGCGTACAATTTACTCCTTCTTAGGCTTTCGGCTGGTCAGAGTTGGATGTCCTCAGCAGGGAAAAGGCTCATGCTCTGCCAGGGCAGCGAGGCAAGCACTGTGCGGGCAGCAGAAGAAGGATGCATCCCCTGTGAACGTGCACAGCTACAGGAATGTTCCCCTGTGTTGAGCAGCTCTTTTGCCAAGGCTGTTTGCTCCTTCAGCTGGTGGTTCCCTGCTGTTTGTTGGTGACCTTGGCTTCACCCTTAGCAACTGTGGTGAACCCCAGCGCCATGTTACCTATGTACAGCAGTTCAGCAGCCTCTTGTGAACTAAACTTAGCCCGGAAAACCAGGAAGTGAAGGCAGCACAGAGCTTTTCAAGTGGCAAGGTGGTTGGAGGTAGAACGAAAATGTTCTGTGACTCACCGTCAGGAGAGTCACAGGGGGTGGGAGGAAGAATCTAGAGTCAGACGTTGGCCATAGTGGGTCTGGGGGTGACCTGCAGGCAGCAATCATGACTCGTGGCACTCCCTTCCAACAAGGAATTACAGCTAAGTCACCATCAATCAAAAAAAATAGCTATATATTAGAAATATATTTTTTGCTGTTTGATTCATGGGTGTGAGAATTCACAGAACAGTATTTCTCAGACTTTCCCCATTCATTAGTGTAAATTTGTTCTCAGCACTGAATGGTTGGTTATGCAATTTGAGTGTGGCAATTCCTGGGGGATTTGTACAACATCAACAATAAGGGCTCTAAGCTCATCAAATCCCTGGCCTGCAGATGATCAGAGAATATATTTCACCTCACATTATCTTGCTAAACTTGTCTGGGCTGAGGAAACTTGTTTTTACTGCATCCTGTGGGCCTCCCAGTAAGAAACAAAAATGAGATGATTTCAGTATTTCCATGTCTGCTCTCACATCCTACCTGATTCTGCAAAATCAAAAGATCTCCCCTCAAAAAATCCCAAAAGGAAACAGTGATCTATTCAAAAGCAAGAAAACCTTTACAAAACAATGAATTAAATCTCCAGCCTGTGTACAAAAGACAGCAAGTAACTTATCAAGAACAATGTGTGCAATATATTTAACTAGAAGTATTGCACTTCTTTCTTGCCAGTGAAAACAGTGGTATTTTCCTGGTAACATCAGTAAGAGGTGGAAGACAGTATTTTATGCTTCTGTTGCATTTAATGGCCCATGCATAAGTTTCTGTTGATTTTCTACTCACATCTCACATTCAGTAATAAAGAACTACCTTTAAATGTGAGGCAGCAATCATCTTCATGTTAATTAAACGTACTTGTACAACTTCTCTGCAAGTTTATTATTTCTTTCTGACAAATTTTCTCTTCTGTTGTGTCCAGGAATACTGATCATTTTGCAGATTATAAATCGGGAAAAGACTGCTGTTACCACATAATCTGACGTACACTATCCAAATCACTTCTCACATAAATTGGTACATGACTTTTAGACCGTATTGGTTTATCCTAATCTCATGAGCAAATGCTTCCAAGTCAGAAAAAAAGGTTAGGGCCTGCACCAAAAAATCCCTGGCCAGTCTGTTCTGACTCCTTTTTGAGACAGGTCTTATGGGCTACTTCTATACAACTGAGATAAAACAAACTGGGGCCGTTCTTTGACTTACTACTTGAATCCCGCTGTGGAAATTCTATATAGACTCATTTTATCCAAACCTCCTGGTGGGAAAGGTTCATGTAACATTCTGTCCAGTTAGCAATTCCTACACATTTTCTAGGGTAGTACTAATTGTTTAAGGCCAAAACCATGCTAGGAGATGTGTTAAAACAGTGAAAGTATCAGCAACTGCAGAAGGGTGCATAAGTATGAGCCCAGACCCTATTTTATTTACAAGGTTAAAAAAAAGCTCAGTGACCTTTATCTCAGCTTGCAGCCATTCTTCTCTTAGGTTTCTCCATTTGCAATGTACTTCTCTGTTACTTATGCAATGCTGTCTGTGTCATGCTCTCTTCACTCCTCCCTTCTATTTTTCTTGACCAAAAAACTTATCTACTACACCCTACTGCAGTCCGGGGCCTCAGGATCTCCAAGATGAGCGCTCTTGCAATTTCAGTCTACATCCCAGTTCTTGTATGTTTTGTTTCCTGTTTGTCCCCCCAGATAAGAATGTGATGTGATAGCTGTCCTTTACAGCAGGCTAACGGCTAGCTGCAAGCAGTAGAATGAAGCAGAATTACCTTAGTTGTGGAAACCTGTCAGTAAGTGCTAGGAAAATGGAGAGGTGGTAGCCATCCTGATTGATGGCAGGTTGCTTATATCCAGATGAAAGCAATGTGTGAGGGAAAAGTCACAGCTTTGATGCGTACAATGATAAGATCATGTTGAATGTAATAAAATGTCAAGATGGCATAGAAGTCTTCAAAAAACTGTGAAAATTGAAAATTCTGAGGACTTACAGAAAGATGAATGATGGTGAATGAAGCAAACTGGTCACAACTCTGTACAAGTGTCCTGTGAGACTGTCTTAAAAACAACTGTACTTGTGGACTGTGAGGGGGGAAGTCAAGATTTATTACATAGATGGCCTTTCAGTGTGAATTTGAGTATAGCATTAATTTTTACAGCACTGAATTTTCTCCGCAGGTTCAAGTAGGCAGAGGGGACCATCCATTGTTCCCATTCATTCTAGGGGATAGCAAAGTATATGAAACTTCCATTTAGTCATCAGATTCTCTGTTGTTTTCTGTCAGTATTTCTCATGGTTTGAGAGTTTTTTGGAACTACCTATCTTTCACAAGCCATCATATGCTCTAGTAAAAATGAATGATGTGAGAAGACCCAACTCTTCAACATGAGTTCCTTGAACATTGAGAGACAGCTGCTTATAACATTCCAGTTTATCTGGCTGTTTGTGGAGGAAGGAGAGAGTTCTTAACTGTTACTGTCCAATCATAATTCTGTCATACTAGTGGTGAGTTTTCCTCTCAGATAGGTAGGAGATGTCACTTTCTTCTTCAGTCAGTATGTCTGAAGGCTGGGAACGAGTTCTTAGGCAAGACGTTCACAGCCTTCGAATGAGAAAAAAGACCCTCTATGGATGCAGCTTCTACTAGGATCCCAAGGTAGGGTAGGAATGTGGTACAAAGATGGGGGCCATAGTTGCTGGGAAAGAGCTAAGGAATAGAGGTCACAGCATGTGAGGACATGACTAGGGCCCCAAATTACCTTAATGGAAGTAATTGACAAGAATGCTTAAAATGCATTCTTTTTTTTTTTTTTTGCCAGCTAGTAACTAATTTATTTAAAACTAGTAGGTTTTATTTTCAAGATACTACTCTGGACCTCTAGCACTTACACAGTCACACATGATTCACATTACTTTTGAGACTGCTTCAACCATAGATGCAGGTGGCATCACAACAGTGTTGGCTATCACCCCCTGCAAGATGTGCTTCTCTCAAAACCACAGACTGCCTCTGTGGTTGTTACTTTAGAAGAAGCCCTTCAGCTGGTGTTATCACATGATGACACAAAGTGTGGGAAATGAGACAGTCAACAGGTGCTAAGAGACCCTGAAGTCTAGAAGCAAAAAAAAAAAAAAAAAAAAAAAAGAAAAGAAAAGAAAGACTAAAGTTAGGCCAAGGGGATACAAAAGCACCAAATGTTTTGAAAATTGTTTTCAAGATAAAAAGAACCTAAGCCAAGAGAAGCAAATGTCATTCTGGCTAGATTAGAGGAAACACTAAGTGAGAACTTTGTATTTATAGCCACTATCTTCATGTGGCTATACGATTTCCCTACCATACTATACCAGATCTTGTGGGACTAAGCAGAAAAAGCTTTATATACTGTTCTTTCTTTGGAAGATTTTGCTTACAAAATAAAGCCATGTAAAACTGTTTTTATTGTTTTATTTAGGGACATGATTTAGTGGGCATAGAGGTGTTAGGTTGACAGTTGGACTAGAAGATCTTAGAGGTTTTTTCCAACCTTAATGGTTCTATGATTCTATAATTTATTGCCTTTTCAGTGAAAACTTGGTTTCAGGACATGACTTCCAGGGCAACTGTAAGGCTAACTGTGGCAAACCCAGTCCTAGGATTGTTCAAAAGCTGGGGAAAATAGTGTAAGTCAGATACTATACATTTTCTGTGTGCGTGTTTTTTTTTTTTTTTTAATAAAAATAATAAAAAAAAAAAAGCTTAGTTTCCTAAGGAAATGAGGCTTTGATTGTGCTGTCCAGACATCTTTCTGTCTCACTTTCTTTCTTTCTGACCGGTTTCCACAGATTTCTAAGTGTGGCAGGCATCTCAATGATAATTCCAATCCTGGAATCCAGGATTCATGGAATTCAGTTCCTAGGTGGAATAACATCCCACAGTACTGCAAACAGAGCACAAGAAGGAGAACTCAGCAGTTACAAAAAATATTTGCCTTGTCGGTCAATGAACTCACACACAGTGGTTCGCCAACAAACACAGCAAAACTCCTAGTCAACCACAGTATCAATATCTCCTTCCCACTTGAGGTGTTGAGTGAATTATGTAGACCAGAAGGTAATGTGGTGGAAAGGGTTTTGGAAAAAAAGAATTCAAATTCGTAAAAGCCAGCAATTCCACTGCTTATGGAACCACCTGTTAATTACACATACAAAAATTCTCAGCAGTCACCTGAAATATTCAGCATGTGGTAGGCTTCTCAATAAACATATTCATAAAGAAGTACCCCAAATGCATTTTTAAATGTCATTAGATATGTGTACAAAATAGGTAAGGAATATTTTTATATGTTTATGCAACAATTCTAAACATTCAAATTCTTACTTGAATATACAAATACAATGTACAGTTGCAGCAGTAATATAGACATGCAGAAAATGATTATCATTTCAGTTTGATGACCACTATCAATTTTCTACAAAGACTTGCTGACAAAAATTCAAGTCAAATTAAAAAACAGTAAATATCCCAAAGAATTTTAGTGTATTTTATATATAAATACATATTTACCAAAGCAACATTTTGGAAACTAGTACAAGACCAAAACTGAACATAATTAAAGAATATGTGTTTCAAAGCAAAGACTGATAATGAAAGATATCTTCTGAAACAAAGGCTGAAACAAACTTTCAGTCCAAGACATTGTTTTTTTATTGCTATCACCAGAGGGGCACATGGCCCCCGTGTCTTCTCTGCCAACTCTTTTTTTTTTTTTTTGTGAGTCAGCAGGGGATAAAAAGTCTGTCAAACAGCAGAAAGGAGATAACACCTTCATAGACCACTTTACTTTGTACATGCCTCCACAGCTTTATTCTGGTATGCCAGAAGAGGAGAATCAAAATGTCTGCTTTCTCAAATCCAGCCGGGTGCCACTCGGTGCAGGCCTTGGTGAATTGCACAAAAGGGCAAAACTGCCTGCAAACGAGATTAGCAGTAACAAGGGCAGAGGGGAGGTGGCTTCGTCACTGCCGCAGGTCGGCCCGTGCTCCCAGCCGCTCTGCCCGGTGGTGCTGCCCCAGGAGCAGCTCCCAACATGTTCTTATTCCAGCTATGGCAAACCCTTGGATTTCACTCCAGGAGTGCCAGGAGGGAGAAGTGTGGGGGCTACTACTGGCAAAACTGCAGTACAGCTTTAATGTTACTGATTGTAGATTGAACTTGCATAAAGGATCAGTCCCTGTATGTGAAAAACTTACTTTACTGGTGAAGAACATTTCACCCTGGGCCAGCAAACCAATCTAAAATGAAGTAATTACCTTAAAATTAACACACAATTAATGATTTTAAAATTATGCGCAGCAACTTTACAAATGCATTTGTTAGTATTTTAATTTCTGAGTAAATAAATGTGGAGAAAATCTCTGGTACTTTTATTACATATCTTCACATCTTTCACATGTGAGAACAAGTAAGGAATAACACGTTTAAATCATATTTGTTAGGTACGGTTCTGCACTAATCGTTAAAATAAAGAAAAGATCCAAAGACAAGCATGTCATATGCAATAGAGAAGATTATATAACAAGCCAAATGGAAAATCATCTTTAAAATCAGCAGCACAAATGTTCCCCAGAGACTGAGTACAGTCAAAATAAAAAAATTCTACCAAATAGTTAACAGGTGTTATTGAAAATAGGGTGGGGTGGTTTTAGGCTAATATCCTGAAGGAAGTAGCATTGTACTACACTAGACCATGCATTATAGGAAAATGAAATCCTACCCACCTAGCTGCTGTTGAACCTCTAAGAACTGTCGTGGCACAGGTGCTTAAGGCTGGAGTTCAGAAGGAAGGCTGGAGCACAACTGCATCCTTCTGCTCTCAGACTTTTAAGACTGCTCCAGCAGAGAGCTGAAGTCATCCTGGCAGCGTGACAAGCAGTAGTGGCAATGAACAATATTGCCGCTAACTCTACACAGGAACCCAGATCCAAAGCTCAGTGAAGTCAAATGTGAGTGGACTCAGTGGGCTGTGGATTAGGTCCTGGTTGTACGGGGCACAGAAGCTGCACTAAGGGCTTGGGAAGGGAAGCCCACGCAAGCTATCTTGTGGCAATCAGCAGTCTTGGGTACCTACACACAGATTGCTCTCTCAGATCACTGTATTCCAAAGGTGAGTTCAGCTCTTTGCTTTAACTACTCAAAGTGTGCAAGAGTTGAACTGGAAGGGGTACAGAACATAGTGTGGCATGATGAGTTAGTCTGGCAATCTGAACCATATGTCGTGATAATATGAATTGCTGTAGAAGATTAAATACTAAGTAATATCCTGAAAAACTGAACATAAAAAAGATAAATATATATATTTTTTTTTTAAAAAAAAGGACAAAAAGGTATTCTTTAAGAAAAATACCTGCTTGGCATAATGTGGCTGACCACATTATGAGTCACTGCAAGTGACTTCTGATGATTCACTGCCATTTTTTAAAATTCTGATAACAATCTTTAGTTGTTTCCAAAAACATTTTTTTTTTTTTTCAAACAAGTGGCTTGGGCAGATTTTCATATCACAAGCCTGCAATTTAGTTTTCTTCTTTCAGTCATATTAGTGAGCAGTAGGAGGTTAAGGTTGCTGAAGTTTCTTGTTCTTTGTATCTTGGAAGGCCATTCTAGTGCAGTGCATTAAAAACATGACTGCCCCAACTCCAACTGTAAATTACTTTTAATTCAATTACTTTTAATTCTGGTGCTGATCCTCAGTTCTTAGGACCTGGACCAGAGGAACAGAGTTCATGCTGGTAGACGACTGGAATGCCATCTGATTCTATCTTTTGGTTGCTAACATGGCCTCTGTTTAAGCCAGTGACTCATACCTTATTTATGCAGGAATGTTTAATCACTTGCTTACACCAGAATCATTGCACATATAAAAATAGAACTGTGGACGTTCTGTCAGGTATGAGAATGTTTCTTCCAGTCAAGCATAAATCCCTTTCCAAATGACATAACATAAGCTGAAAAAAAAAGTTTTTCCATATCAGAAAAAGACACTTGCGTGTTGTTTGTGTCGAGCTAAATCAAAGTAAATCGACACATTCAGCAAAGCCTACGTTCAGCAAAGCTCATGTGGACACAGTTCAGCATTGAAAGACTTGGCTCTGTTAGTGCTAGTACTCCTGACAGTCCTCACAGTGTCGTGTCCTAAACCTTTTCTTTCCTCACTTGGTTAGAATTTATGTATGGTAAAAGATGTCCCAGAAGTCTCATAGTATCCAGAGAAATTTGGCAGGCAGCAGTTTCAAAAACTGACATTATACAGCTTTAGAATAGCTTTGAATAGTTTTGGAAAGTGATTCAAGTTAAATCTGTTTTGAAGATAAATTATTTGAATTTAAAAAATGATACACTTCCTAGTTAAGACTGCAGGAAGAATTTCTTCCGTCTGTCTACTGTATCTTAATACACAGAAGTAATATGAAAATTTTGGATGGGAAACATCAATAGTCAGACAATTCTTCCAGTAATCCTACTCCAAATTTTTGTTCTGCTCCAAGGTATATATCAGTGATTGCATCCACATGAAATAAAAGCTGGTCTTGGGTTGTTCTTTGAGGACTGTGTTGGGACATCGTTGCTTACCGTGCGAACACTCCTAGTCCATTTCAGTGCAATACTGCAGAGGTCAACTAACCCACTCCTGATGGCGCTAATCCATTTGACTTCTTAAAGGAGTTCTTATCAAGTTTCAGCTGGGAATCTCAGCTGGGAGTCAATTTATCCTAAATTATTTGTTAGAAAAATAGGGAAGAAGTATAATCAGGTCATAGGAATACAAGACTAGACTATAAGACTGTAAGAATATTCATGTTGTGTCAGACCTGTCAGTATTGGACATGCGCATCAGCCGACAGCACAAATGCTAAGGGGAGAGCATTACGAACAAGGCCAAGTACTGAGTGATGTCGGTATTAATCAGCAGTCAGCAGTTAGAACTTCTGGTGAAAACTGAATTCTCCTGATGGAGACATTCCATACTGATTTGTCCGATCTCTTTTAATTTAGCTATTCTTTGGCCTTCTTGATATCCTATGGCACTTGGGCGTCACCTGGAAAAAATATTCTTCTTCACTTAAGCCTGCTGCCTGATAATTTTTTTAGAGTGGCTCAAGTCCTTGTGTTGTAAGAAATAGAAGTAAGACAAGCAAATCTGTTACTAAGTGTAAAACCTGTTTATTGTGTCATATTTAATGTATTGGGCATTATTGTTTACTTATAAATCAATATAATTGTGCAGGCCCCTACTGAATTTTCCATTTGTTTTTAATGCATGTGGACCTGGCAGTTTACTCCATTTCAGTTACAGTGCAGAGATCAACGCTTTTCTGATTCCTATGGGGACATCTGTTCATTAGCACTCAGGGTGGCCAATATCGCTTTAGGTAAAGATCAGCTAGTTCCTCTGTTCTACACACTTGGGAAGAATAGCATTGCTTATAAAATGTAACAAATGTTTCCTGGACTCTAGCCAATATATTTTTGATCCTTTCTTGATCTTCATTTTCACTAATCCTTTTCTTTTTGTATTCTTGCCTTTTGTTGACATGCCAAAATTCTGTCAGTCTTGTTTCCTCTTTCAAAAAACGTATTTTTGTTAAGTTGAATTAAGCATTCTACCCTGTTGCCAAGAGCAAATTAAGTTCCCCCCACACTGAAATCAAATTTCGTAAAGTGTCCGGGCAATTAGCTCTAATATGTGGTTGCTGTAACTCTTAATTTTCCCCTTTCAAGGGTTTTCTTTTCTTCTGTCTTTGTTTCTGAACAGAAGACGTGAGATTCCTTCTCTTCCCTCTGGTTGTGGCCTTTTAGTTCCCCAGCATCCAGCAACCATCCACTGATACTTAGCCAAACCTCACTTTTAATCTATAACCCAAAGGTATTTGAAGTAACAAATTGTTCATTCTTCAAGCAGAAAGCTGAGCTGGTGGATCAGCCTGCTGGAACTGGAACAGACCTTGAAGAGCAGACTTCTGAAGAGCTCTCCCAAGCACCACATTTAAGCACATCATGCACACACACAGAGATTTCCCATGACAGCTGAAAACTGGCACAGCTCACCTGCAAAACTCAACAACAGAAGTCTTTCACATCTTTGCATTTGTTGTCAGGGATTTGATTCCAACAGGTTCAAGGAGAAAAAAATATGAGCACATAATTCCAAGTAGCTGGACAAGGAAAGGCCCCATTTGAGAAAGACCATGACAAAGTCCTTCCTGGTGTTATATGGTGGAATGGCTCTGGATTAGCCTTCTAGCAATGCTTTGGCATTCTCACCAGCAGCCTACTGAATGCTTTCCTCTCCAGGCTGCCTTCATCAAAGAGGTTTTCCTTATCACCTTCCCCAGCCCTTTGTATTGATGTACATGCAGGAAACATAAAACAAGAAATAAGACTTCTCTCTGCCAGCCGTATCAAGCACTCTGATGAGGAAGGATGTAATCAGAGCCAAGGAAGCAGTTGTTTCAGTTCCAATAAAAAGTCATCTTATGTCCAAAAAAAAAATCCTGGACAGTTTCCCAATGTCAACTAGATTACGATCAGCTAATTTGTTCATAAGGAATTTGACAGTTTGAACATCGCTCTGTCAGCCACCGTCCCTCTTTCCTTCACATCCCCCTTTATTTTGGCAGACTTTAATAGTGCACATGTTGAAGCTGTGTTATAGTAACAGCCATAGTGTTATTTTAAACAGAGCACTGGAAGTTGGAGAAAAGCTTCTTTGGACTCCAGAGAATATCTATATATATCTACAAATTGACCAGCCACGCTGCAAACGCTCTAATGAAGCAACAACTGATTTTAACACGTAAAACCTGCAATTACATGAAACACTCTTTTGTTAAAAAAATAATTCTCTCTGCAGATGCATGCCAGATGTGTTTTCCTGCCTCACGTACTTCCCAATTACCAACGCCTGTCAATGTACTACTCCCTTAAGACCTAGTTGTGGGTAAGTTTTGTCGTTCCTCTCCTCTCCCTTCTTATTTCCTCTCACTCCTGCAACACTCCTTAGGCTTGGGCTACTTCCTCCCTAATTTTATTTTGTCTCAGCCTTTAGAGATGATTCAGAAGGGAGGTACAGCTGATAGTCAGGTGCCTAGCCCTCACTGACTTTCATTGCAGACTAGGCACACAGTACCCTTATTTTTTTTTTTTTTTTAATTCCCTTAATGAATAGTAACATGTTGATAACTCAATCTCTACTTTAAAGTAATGTGACCACAACTGTGTTCAGTAATCCATAACTAGTCTGCTCTCTGGCTTTCCTGATACCATCCATAGCAGCCAATTCTCCTGCTTCTTCAGGTGACTTAAAATAATCTGCATGTTGCCAAGAGCAAGAAGACTCAATACGTATCCCCACAGAACAGGCAGAGGGATCCTGGGGGAGGTTGTGGTGACAGGTGGGAGGTGAAGAAACTTTTACTTCAGATGTCCCACTACTGCCCTATGGAATGGGTGGAAAAAGGCTTGGAGCGCAGCCAGTGGCAACATGCATCTGAACCTCTTCCGCCTTTTACTCCAGGTAATTCAAACTCCTGCAAAGGCTTATATTGCACGATCTTGCCATAGCAGCCACCTGTGACGTGCTCCCAGTTTCATGCTGTACACTAGTGAGGTTAGCCACCTTCCTCTGTTGTAATCACTATCAGAACTGTACTGATGCAAGACAACAAGCACGGCATTACCAAGGGCAAGTCCTGCCTGGCCAGCCTAGTGGCCTTCTATGAGCATGTAACTGCATCGGTGGACAAGGGAAGAGCCACTGATGTCATCTGTCTGGATTTCAGGAAGGCCTTTGACACAGTCCCCCATCACATCCTTCTCTCTAAACTGGATAGAGATGGGTTTGATGGGTGGACTGTTCAATGGATGAGGAACTGGTTTTTAAATCGCATCCAGGGAGTGGTGGTCAATGGCTGTATGTCTGGATGGAGATCAGTGGCGAGTGGTATCCCTCAGGGGTCCGTTCTGGGACCGATGCTCTTTAACATCTTCATCAATGACATCAACAGTGGGATCGAGTGCACCCTCAGCAAATTTGCGGATGACACCAAGCTGAGTGGTGTGGTCGATACGCCTGAGGGACAGGATGTCATCCAGAGTTACCTAGACAGGCTGGAGCAGTGGGCCTAGGAGAACCTCATGAGCTTGAACAAAGCCAAGGGCAAGGTCTTGCACCTGGGTCATGGCAACCCCCGGTATCGGTACAAGCTGGAGGACAAAATGATTGAGCAGAGCCCTGACAAAAGGGACTTGGGTGTACTGGTGGATGACAAGCTGGACATGAGTCAGCAGCGTGCCCTCGCAGCCCAGAAAGCCAACCACATCCTGGGCTGCATCCAAAGGAGCATGGCCAGCAGGGCAAGGGAGGTGATCCTGCCCCTCTGCTCTGTGCTGGTGAGACCCCATCTGGAGTGCTGCGTCCAGATGGGGAGTCCTCAGCACAGGAGGGAGATGGAGCTGTTGGAGCGCATCCAGAGGAGGGCCACAAAAATGATCCAAGGGATGGAACACCTCCCCTGTGAGGACAGGCTGAGAGAGTTGGGGCTGTTCAGTCTGGAGAAGAGAAGGCTCAGGGGAGACCTGATAGCGGCCTTCCAATATCTAAAGGGGGGCTACAAGAAAGAAGGGGACAGACTCTTCAGCAGGGTCTGTTGTGATAGGACTAGGGGAAATGGTTTCAAATTGAGAGAGGGGAAATTTATACTAGATGTAAGGTTAAAGTTTTTTTACAATAAGACTGGTGAAGCACTGGCACAGGTTGCCCAGAGAGGTGGCAGATGCCGCATCCCTGGAGACCTCCAAGGTCAGGCAGGACAGGCCCTTAGCCACCTGATCTAGCTGTAGGTGTCCCTGTT
The DNA here is from genome assembly GCA_013399715.1 of Alectura lathami. NCBI lineage: Eukaryota > Metazoa > Chordata > Aves > Galliformes > Megapodiidae > Alectura > Alectura lathami. Next base: position 23,399 of record VXAV01005954.1, on the reverse strand, counting down.
CATTGCAGGGGAGTTGGACTAGATGACTTGTAAGAGTCCCTTCCAACTCAGAAGATTCTATCATTCTATGATTGTAGAATCATAGTGCTCCTAAGAAAAGTCTGGGATAATCTGAAGGCAAGTCTGATAACCATCTATTCCCATAAAGCCTGAACTTTCACAGTAACACTCTGCTCCCAGTTTCATCCTCCTCCTCCTTTATTTCATGAGCCTCCCCAGACCCTTCTCTCATCTTTTCATTTCCCATCTGGCAAACCTGATTCACACTGTATTCTGTCCCACATGCTTCAGCATCTTAATCCTCCTTGATCCTCACCCCTGATAAGAATGACTTCTTTTTTATTAATGTTATCAAAAGGATGAATTAAAATTAATGCAAGACTTGTAATTCAGCTGCATTGTTGAAGTGAGAAGTCAAGCCAGTCAAAACAGCAAATGAAACATGCTCAAAGGCATATCACAGCAGCTTTTAAAAGAAAACACAGACTCCTGAGGAAAAAAAAAAAAAAAAAACAGGTTTCTAAATACAATAGAGAAGGGTGCATGATCATTCAAGGGGCAAGTATTCACAGAAGCTATTTGTGAAGTACATACAATATTTTCCAAAATTTTAGGTCAGTTACATGGTTAGAACAACCTATAGCTGTGGTACTCCCATGTCAAATCTACAGTATGATGTTCTATAGGAAAATAATAGTTTTTAAAACATATATACTCTACTGGACTGGTATTTATACTGGATATAAGGGAAAAGCTTTTTTACGACAAGGGTGGTGAAGCACTCGAACAGGTTGCCCAGAGAGGTGGTGGATGCCCTGTCCCTGGAGACCTTCAAGGTCAGGCTGGACAGGGCTCTGGGCAACCTGATCCAGCTGTAGGTGTCCCTGTGCACTGCAGGGGAGTGGGACTGGATGGCCTTTAAAGGTCCCTTCCAACTCAGTTGATTCTATGATTCTATAATACACTCAACACAGTTTTCCTAGTAAGTCACTGTTTTGTTTGAGAATTTTCTTATATTAGAAGACAAAGGCAAAACATAGGAGTGTTTTATCTGATATCTTTAAATAGTTCGTAATGCCACATAACATATAGTTACTCTTTTTCAGCTTTGAGTCAGATGAAGAGGTCAACTGCTTTCTGAAAAGTGACTGTAGTCTGTTTTTCATTCCCTTTAATTCTCATCAATTTTGAAAGTTTATTCTACAAAGTAAGTAGTACTTAAACTTGTATTTCCTGGCCTTCGGATTAGGATTTCCACAGTCATAGCAAGCATTCTTGAGAGGCATATTATTTTACAAGCATTTATTTCCAATCATGTTTATGGGGGAAAAATCAGAAAACCTCAGATGAAAAACAGATTTAAATTATCATGAGGCATAAAAGACAAGAAAAAAAAGTAGCTATGAATGCTGATTTTGGAACTTAAGAAGATATGAATGGTTGTCTTTGAGAACCTGGGGAGGACAAAGGAAGCTCCAGAAAATGAGGAAAGGCATACACTTTTCAAAGAGGAGAAAAGGAAGATGTGCAGATGCCAAGCATTATAAACTAATCAGTCTATAATAGTCCTTGAACAAATTACAGAACAATCCATGTCAAGTGCCTTGAAGGTAATAAAGTGATAAAAACAGGCAACAAGGGAGTGTCAAACCAAAGTAAATTATGTCTTTGATAGGTTCCAGATCTTGCACATAAGGGAGAAAGAGAAAATATGCTGTATTTCAACCACAGTAGTTTTGTCATTGTCTATGGGATGTTTTCTTATGGAAGCAGAACCTAGATGTGGTCACTGTCGGGTAGATGTGGTTGGCTGAAAAAATCTAGTTGTTCATGATTTCCCAAGAAACAAAGAAAGTATCTCAAGTGGATTCTGCCGTGATTCTTCTGAATCTGGTTGTATTGCATACTTCCATAATGACTTGCACAGTACAGCAGAAATCCTACTTAAAAAAAAAACTTGTGGGCAGCCACAAGTACTTTGGTGAAAAAGATCACAGCTCACATTAATCTTTTTAAATGGCAAGAATGGTGAAAAATTAGTGAACTGAAATTCAGAGAAGAAACCTGCCCAATGCTACACAGAAGCAGAATGCCACAACACAAAAGGAGGAACTATCAGGGCAGTGTGGCAGACCAGAAACTGGATGAGAGACAACATCACATGGCTGGGACAGAAAGCAAAGCTTAGTTTACTCTCTGCTGGAGATATTTCTGATAGTGCCCTATCTGTTCTTGCATTATGGGCCCCAAAAAGTATCCTAGTCACATTCATAGCACATAGGAGATGTATTCTGCATCTCAGTTTCACTTCACGTAATACACGTAACATTGTGCTGGTATGAAGATGGATGGTGAAGTCTTTTGGACATAGAATCACAGAATCATAGAACCGTCCAAGTTGGAAGGGACCTTTAAAGGCCATCTAGTCCAACTCCCTGCAATGAACAGGGACACCTACAGCTGGATCAGGTTGCTCAGAGCCCTGTCCAGCCTCACCTTGAAGGTTTCCAGGGACGGGACATCCTTTGGTCACTTCGCTGGCAGAGTATTTTGAGAGTAGGTTGGACAATAATCTGACAATTATTCTAATTTTTTACTGCAATGGTGATAGTCTTTTGGGGATGGTGCCACACTTCTATCACTCATTTACAATCTGGTAGTTTAGAAGCAGCAATACAGGTGCTTAGAGGGGGGAAAACAGTCTGTAGCCCTGCTTGGAAAAAATAAGTTTACCTAATTTATAAGAGGTCATGGTCTGGCCCTAACTTTTCAAGTGTTAATATGTCAGTCTGTATTATGCAAATGAATTTTTGTAACTATTTTATTGGGAGTATTTTTGAGTTCTACTGTAGTCTCTTAAAAAAAGAAAAACACATGTTTCTGGAGTATTTGCCATCTTTTATTTAAAAATAAAAAGGTTAATCAATAGAGTTGTTTGGTTGGTTAGCTGGTTGATTTTTTCTTTGTTTTACTAAACGTTGGCACTAAGCCCATTCTTAGGCCTTTATCTCATAGACCAACATCCACTGAACTCAAGCTCAGGGGCAGAACCTCCTTTATGCACCAAATCATACACATGCTTTTTGTTAACTTCATAGTCAAATTACCTTTAGTCCTGTATCTCTTTATTTTGCTATTACAGACTGCACAGAGAAAGACTAGGCCTATTCACGGACATACCATAAAGTTTGATCAAACATAGTAACCTGAAATGCCAAGCGCAGACTTTCTACATGAAAATCTCAAAAGCCTGCTCAGGCAAAACACACATACATCTTAGCTGTGTAAAAAACTTCCCAAGCAATGAGACAGTGGCTTTAAATTCAAAGGCAGATCAACTGGATCTTAAAATTTAGTCTCATTACTATCTGACCCAAAGCCTTGACTACTGAACAAAATAAGGGTAGCTGGATTAACTTCCACGTTAGCTGGCTGAGTATCCTGGGACTCTGCCTCTGTGAACATCTTTTCAGTAAACGTAATTTATTTTTCATAGCAACCACAGCTTGTAGGTGCAAGAACAGGATAAAAGGGAGGAAGACGAAAGCAATATTTACAGTTGATCATTTTACACTTAGCTCAAACACAGAAGTGATTCATTTTTACCAGTAGGGAAAGTAAGGGCATCCCTTTCATGAGTCAGATTCTTTTTCTTGTGGATTTCTGTTTTCAATGTTTTGTTTCTTGATTTTGCTTTTAATTCCATGTGACAGTGATGAGCTTAGCACTGAAAAGGTAACCACCAAATATGCTTTCTCCTCATCATTTCATCCTTAGTAATTCTGATCAAAGTTGCAGTTCAGGACCCCTTGTTGCTGATACAAGTCAGAAGTGACTGGTTCAGTTCAGTCTTAAGTGCCTAAAGTTATGGAAGCTAAGAAATACACGTCTTGTTCTTCTTTGGTCAACACAGACACAGAACCTCATCCAAGCAGGCCGTATTTCATAGGCGGATAGACGAGTACATGTGCGGGCTTACCTTTAGTCGTTACAGTTTGAAAACCTTGACCAGCTTTTCTGAAAAAAAAAATAAATCCAAATATTAACTTGTATTTCACAATTCAGCAATGATGTAACTCATATGGGCCTCCCAAATCATACCAGAAATTAATCAGCCATACAGAGGTAAGGCTGAGAGGGCTCAAAAGTATTCACTGACTTTGCATGCCTCTGTTTACGGTTGTCTGGCTTTAAACACTTACCAGCAGGTGTCTAAATTAGGCTATCTAAAAAAAGAAGAACCCAAAATGTGGGGGACTTTTTAGAAAAGATTTCCCCAAGTGACTTGTTCAAGGATACTGAGTGAGCCAGTGCTCAGTTCAGAAAAAGAAACCAAAGGGCTGATCCAAAATTTGCTGAAGGGCATGGTAGGCTGTATGACTCTGAAATCTATGGAAGTGACAGTCACAACATTCTACAGGTTGTGTAATGTGAAGTACATATTACTGTGTGCTGTAGCAGAGAGGTGATAATTTTCATATTGAAACTATATATTGCTTTTCTATGCACCTGCCTAGTTACTTAGTGTACAGACCTTGTCTTCTCTAAAAAGAGATAGAGAAAAAAAAAAAAAAAAAAGAGAAAGAAAGAAAGAAAAGCCAAGGCTGTTTTTAATCCAGTTCATTTGTGATCTATGCTACAGTCCTAAAGCCAAGGAAAGTATAGTCTTCAGTGTTTCTCAGGTAGTCAACAAGTGCCCAAGGAAGCCACTATAATCATTTTCACTGGTATTTGGAAAGTGTACCTAGCTTCTTTTGAGTTTTCTTGGACCTTCTGGAGCTAAAAATATCTGTCAAATCAGTGTCACTTGGATATCAGCCATTCAAGTACTCCGATGCCAGACTTCCACCTCAATTTTACTTCTGTCAAAGACTTATTTCGTAAGATTTAAATACTCAGAACATCTTAAACGGTTTTTATATTTACAGCTCTGTTAAAATCCCTAGCTCCCCCTCACTGGCCACCAGGGCTTGCAAATTCAAATTGCCTTGTATTCCTCAAGATTTTATCAAAGATTAATAAACATAGGTTGAAATGCATCTCTTTTCTCAGTAAAAGAAAGGCTGTATTTTTTTAAAGTTATCACCAGGAGATTCAGGATATGAAAATAAAGATTTTAATGATACAGACAGAAAGACATTTTGGAGAAGTTAGACTAACCACCTGATAGTGGCAAAGTGCAAAGAGAGGTGAGAAAGGAGGTCAAATGTGCATCGGTTAAATACACCTGTGAAAAAACAGAGTTGTGGAGAACAGATCACTTAAGAAACACCAGGGAAATGCAAAAGTCCATAAAACACCAAAAACAGACTGTGGAGCTCCCATCCTTCCCCAGCCATCTTGTTGCAAAAAACAGGACAGTATTTGCCTGCCTTTTAGTAAAGGAAATCACAGACAAACACGTTTTCTGACTCTTTTTGCAAAGATTAAAGTAGGGGAAGAGTACTCCAAGATCTAGGTTACTTTATGTATTCAATTAAGCACAGAATTTGGCCTAACATTTATCTTCATCGGATAAAAAATTGTCTTATTTTCATCAAATCTTTACTTGAGCAAGCTAGCACTTCTGCCTTACAACCACAGGGTGAAATCCAGTAACTACACATAGGAAAGGCAGGAAAGTACTGTCATCCTCACTCCAAGATGGAGAGCTGAGATACAGAGTATTTGAAGGCCGGGTACAAAAAGGGACATAGCTGCGCAACAAAGCTCCTAACTCCCACTCAGTTTCTACGTTAGCAAGTAGAGAAGCTCAGAGGGAATGGATTCGCTGCTTGGGATGGCTGATGTCAGCGACATATCCTCCATGGGATGGTTGGGTGACAAGTGCTGAGGCCAAGAAGTATGCCTCCTGTTTGGTCCCCAGAGGCTTATGCGCTGGGCTGTGGGCTAAAGCCCCAGCCATTGGGTTCCACCTCCAGCCCCGTGGAACAGCAGCAGGCAGCCCTCCTGTGGGACTCAGCCCACTGGGCCGGCGGTAGGCGAGCTTGCCAAGCAGGCTGCATCGCTGGCCAGGGGGAAGATGGGTGGAGAAGTGCCAAGGCTGTTTTGGCCACGCAGGCTCAGGTGGGCCCCAAGCCATTCAATCATGTTCACACTGTGTTATTTTTTTACACGGGCAGATAGAAACAAAAGTTTAGGGGCCTGATGAATGTCAGGCCATGACCAGCTAAAGCAAGGGTTTCAAGGTGTTTTTTAAAGTATTTTCCACTGCCTATGTTCCATGTTAGGGGTGTGTACAACATTTTAAGTAATTTGCCCATGGTCACTACAGCCATTTGTGGCAGAAGCAGGAAATACACCTTTATCCCCAGAGGCTCTGGCTAACACCATAACCACACAAGCATCCTTCCTCTTTTGTCCTTCCTCCCAGCTGGTCAGAATCAGCTTACATTCACACAACAGGGACATTACATTCACATCACAGAGAGATGGCACCCCAGCAGGCATTGCAACGAGACAGCCCTTGCTGGGAGCAAGATGCTTTGGTCACCACGTGGCGCATGGCCTATCGGGTATGAAATGGCCATGGCTCTATGAAGTATCGGATGTCTGCGGATCAGATGCAAGGGGAGGGAGATGGTGAGGTAAAAAGAACTGCTAAGAAATGTGTGTATATATTCCAAAGTAAAAGAAAATAAGGTTCATAGCTGTCACCCTATTCCACTGAATGGTAAAATTTCCACTGGCTTCCACAAGATGATTTGTTGACAAGCCAGACATATGACTAAAGTGGGGCACCAGTCTGCAACTTAGTGCTGTCACTGCCTACGAGGCTCTGAGATGCAACATTTGGTTTCCTCCTAAATCAGGAGGAAAATTTCAATAATAGACTTTTTTTTTTTTTTTTTTCCAGGTTGAAATACAATGTAAATATTCTTTACTGAAGTCACAACATTCAGTTTAGGCCTTAAGATTTTGGCTAATGCTATGATAGAAAAAGCTAGAAGAGTAAGTACAGAATGCCCTGTATATTTAATACAACGGCATGTGGAATATGACCATAGAAATGGTAAACCATTTTGATACTTTCTTGCAAAATCTTTACCAAAAATAGTACATTCATATGAAAACAATTCAAATTAATTGAACAAGTACTTCAAGATTTCCACCCAACTTTCCATTCATTATTTTTTTTACAAGCTATACCTGCATGAACAGGGATTTCAATTTCAAAACAAAAGGCCTGAAATTTCAAAACACAGGTAAGTTACCTTACTCAAAATCTTGCTGCTTCTGATGGAGGAGCCCTGCCAATTAGTTTTAATGGAAATGTGATATCACCCACTAACTTTCACAAGCCTTGGATCAGGCCCTTGGTGAAAAATCTTTAATTATATCTTTCATCACATTAAAAAACTAAAGAGATGTAAATTAATGAAAAATAATTAATAGATTTTTCTTCAAGTCCTGTTCTATCTTCTTGTTTAGTTCATTTTCATCAGACGCTTAATCTGTAATATTTTAGTTATTTGGTGTAAAAAACAGTGAAAAAGAATAATGAAAAATAAATTAAAATGTATGGATTTTTTTTTTTTTCTGTATTTAGAATAAGCTCTTCAACAATTCACATTTTCTAATTACAATGCTAGAGGAATATGTGCCATGCTTTCTTTGCACATGCAGGACTAGCAGTGCATGTCAATTGCTAACACATATTGTGAAGTATACATTTTCCTGAGGTATGTTTGCATAATTTCTACCAGATCTCATCAAATTATTATTCATCTTTCACCCTTTCTGTTATCCTGATGTGTCAATTAGAACAAAAAAAAATATACCATCGCACCAAAATTGTATGGAATAAGATGTGGCCGTGTATTTTTCCATCTATTTAAGCTTTTTTTTTTTTGTCAGAGTACTGGCATCTGAGCTTCTACAGAAGGAGAAAAAATGTTTTTACTCTCATCCCAGGCTATTGAGCAAATGCAGAGGACTGGGCTGGTCTTGGTTTTGCAGCTGTAGTATTAGGATGGGAACAAACAAGTAAGGGGAATGAAAATGAGACAAGAAACATGTCTGATCCAACATGCACCCCATGGAAATTGACAAGAATACAGTGCTGATTATCATCTTACTCCCAGGTAAGAATATTGTAAGTTTGAGGCAAGGAGTCAAAATATTGAGATTTGCTGTATAAAGCAAATTCCAAAAGGTTTCTGTGGAAGCATCAAAACAATTGTATCGAAACACTAAATATTGGAATGTTTCTGCTACATGACGTCAGCTTGAAAATACAAAGTGTTATTCTTCTGATGTCAAACACAATACATACATAATATCAGCCCTAATGTAAAAGCTTTAAAAAGCAAAGATATGAATGAAGTAAAAATGAAATAGCACAAGGAGTAGGGGGCAGGATCACCTCCTTTGACCTGCTGGCCATGCTTTTGGTGCAGCCCAGGATACAGTTGGCTGACCTAGAAGCTGATACTGCCAGTAAGGTTCAAATTGTTAAATAAATGTAATGCCTTATTTGTATTTTGACAATGGTATTTTTTGATAAACCTTTTCCAATATTTTGAAGAAATCCAATAACTAAGATCACAAGGAAGTGATGTGTTTGTGTCTTGCTTGTTCTTTGCAGTATATATATATATATTTGTCATTTTTGGGTTTTGGGCCACAAAATGTGCAGCTGGCAAGGCTAATATCTAGTTCCTCTTGTATAATGGAGAAAGGGTATGAGAGGATAGAGTTTCAAAGCTTTTTCTTTTCCCTGTGAACCATCTTTATTCTAAAATAATATCAAACACTCACCCCACTGACAGTCAACACTTCCCTACCAAATGGCAACTGCATATAAGATGGTTCTTCCCCTAAGAGCAAAGCACTGGAGAAAGCACTCAGGGAAAGGCCAAGCCATGGGGGGACAGCTGTGGCTGGCCCCTGCTTTGCCCAGCTCCCCAGCACACAGCAGCCCGTGGCCGCCAGACCCTGCTGCCGCTGGTGCTGCGAGGGTGGCTGCATCCACCTGCTGTAACCTGCAGGGTCTTATCTCCTGCTTCCTCGCTGGGGCTTGAAAAGCAAAAGAAAAGGACACCAGGTAGGAAGCTGCTTACAATCACTCTTCTGCTTTTTATGAGATTAAATGTGGGGATTTCCCACCAAGGTGAGGAAGAAAGCACACCTGTAAAGACTGAACATCAGCAATAATTTGGCATGGCCTCCTTCCTGTTCCAAAACTTGCTGGAACATTTTTCACTTTTTTCAACCTCTCTTTTGTGTTACAGCTGTATAACAATATAAAATTTTAAAGCTGTGAAGCTGTACTTTCCCACCTGCTCAGGTCTTAACATGACTGGGCTATTTTTCTTATAGAAAAGCCGCTTTCATATCTCTCTACCTCTTCACCTTCCAGTCCTCCTCTGTGATTGATTTTCCCTCGCCTCCTCTTTCTGCCCTCCCTTTCTCTCTCGTGTGTCATGTTGATGCTTCCTAAAGGCTGTCACACTCTACACGCTTCACCAGGGGAGCAGCCTGGGCTTCTGTGCTTGCATCCCCCTGCTTGGATGTCGCTCTGCTGATAGAAGCCCAGAGTGCACAAAGGAGATAAAACCCATTTCTCCTCTATGAAATAACGGTTGGACAAGAGTTGACCAGAATGTGTTCTGAAGGGGCCTGATCTAGTATCCACTGCAATCAATGGAGGTCCTTAACTGACTTCAGTAGGTCTCAGATAAGGGACCACATTAATATTGCTTCTATTATCATTTGTAACGGAGGCGCTGAGTATTGCTGTACAACATGTTCTGTGAGAATAAAAAACAAATATGGCATGGTATGTTTCTCTCTGCTGTTCTAAAAGAACATAAACTTCATGCAAATTTTTGCGTGCTTTGTTTTCTTTCTGCTTTTATATACCAGATGTTCCCTTGTTAGCAACCCTCCCTGTGTTTTGAGATCTCTCAAGCCCCAACAGAAAGATAAGAATATTAAAAATCAACAAGGAAGTTTTCCTTACAAATAGTCTAGGCATTTGTAGTNTTAATGAAGTGCTCAAAAAAAAAAAAAAAAAAAAAAAGACTTTGGAAAATTCAGATGAAAACAAATTCCACCTTATTTAATCAGGTCTCACTTGTATGGGTGACACTGATACCATTATCCACCATGTTGTGTTGCGTTCCAGGAAGGAACAGACCTAAATATCTGATATAAAAACCCAAGATGAACTTTCTCAGGCTGAAAATGTAGAAGGCTTTAAAAAAGGCATGAATATTACTCCCCTTTTAGAAAATTGCCTAGTTGCTATTTAATAAAATCCGTAGAGATCAGAAAAGTCAAACAGCTGTGTTTGCCCCTGCTGACCTCCACTGTGTGGAAAGAAGGAAGTGGAGCAGGAGAAACTGTTCTAAAAGAAAGATCTCTCTCAGAGAGCTCTTTGCTTCAGTAACTTTCCATTTGATTTATATCACCATCATTTCAGTGACTCTCATGAACTTTAATGGACTAATTTTTGCTACATCCTCTAAGGAATGCAAATGTTATTACCGCTTGTAACAGTCCAAAAGCTGGACACGGTTAAGCTAAATGATGTGCGTTGGGTCACACAGCAGGCCCATGGCAGCGTGCAGTGCTCTTCACTGAAATCAGCCTCACAAGTGGCCTCAGCAACTCCAGGAGAACCTGTGCGCACCTGAGGAAGTTGCACCTGTGTGATTTGCTGCTGGCTGTTGCTCCTGAAGTCATCCTGTCTGGGGCTGAGCTTCATGCTTCATGTCCTGGGCTTTGTCCTACCCTCATTTAGATTATTAGAAAAATCCTTTTGATACTGCTATAAACAAAAGCAGGCATATGACATAACGAAAGGAGCCTATTAAAGAACTGAAAACTAAATTCAGGGTTGCATCTGAGTCTCAATTCCCTCTCTCTAAGCTGTTGTATATACTTACACGTAGATGTACATACATATTTTTTCTAACACCCTGTTTCTTACACCACCTACATTTTTTATGTCCTCTCCATGATTTTTTACATATCCTCACCCACCATCTCTGTAGCTGCCACACTAAAGTTTAAGAGAGCTTTTTAAATTGAAGTTTCTACGCCCAAATCTCAGGACAGGAATGAAGCAACTAATCAATAAACACTGAAATCAGCTACTTTTTATCTCTGTATCTTGTACCTTCTCCAAGTAGCTTGGCTTGTAACTTTTACAAACTCAGTACTAACTCAGTATTTAATTGTAAATAATATTATTATCACCAATGAGGCTCATCTGTATGAGAAGTTATATATTTTAAAACTACATTTCCAGTTAAACTGATGTAGTAAAATCAGTTTAAACCATGTGCAAATCACATAAATTTTATCCCAAATAGATAGCTAAGCTAAATTAATTTGAGTCACACTGGACAAAATTAATAGCATTTATACTATGTTTTGCACTGTTTTCACTAATGTGTTTTCCAATGTGATTTCAAGCTTTATATTTCAAGCTAAACAATTTTCACAGTTTTAATTTTGTAAAAACTAAAAACTAAGTCTGTCAGCATTTTAGTGCTTTGGAGTGCTAAGAGCAAAGCTACCAAATAGCCAGACTAGGAAGAATTCTCACATGTGGCTACCAAGTTTTAGCTCAAGGACAGTTAAAGGTATAGGAGAGATCCCTTACTCTGCAGTAGGGTAGGAAATGGAGAGAACTGATTTGCTGATCAAACTTTCCTGATCAAGGAGGAAAAATAATAAGAATAATAAAAAAAGATGAAAGCCCAGAAAGCCTCAGAAAGATTAACTATAACTTTATGTCCAAATAGAACTCTAAGAGATGGTAATACAGCCAAAGGGAGACTCTGTGAAGTATTTGCCAAGATGTAACCCTGTAAGAACAGTTAAATCTGGAACAACCTGATAATTGCTATTTCTGAACAGGATTGATGAATGGTTTTCTAGTTATACACCACTGGTACTCTAAAGAACCTCATTGAGATGACCCTAAGAAATAAGTCAGATATTTAGCAAAGTATTTGAGATAGACATTGAAAAAGTATTTCCAACTAACAGCAGGACACAGAAAAGCATAGCAAACATATGTAATCAAAGCAGAAGGCAGTGCTTGTAGACTGATCTTGATCATAGATGTACTAGAAATGCAAAATACAGGAAATGCCAGAGGAAAGGTCATTTTCCAGTCGTGTGCTGAACAAAAGGAACTAAGAAGGAGCATGCAGGCCATTCTTCTTTGCTCTATTACTTGTGTTGGTAACTCTGATGAGCCCTGGAAAGTGGATTTCCTAATTCATGGTAAGCATATGAGCTTTAAACAGGCTTTAAAACTAACTTCTATTGTCAGAGCTAGTATACAAGGATCTTCATTTCCAGTCCAAGCTAAAATTCATGAGCATTGCCTCTGATAGGTCAGGGGGAGAACCAGCCTTGAAAGGGCACTTGGCAGAGGAGACAAGGCACATCTCGTTTGTCAGGATCCAGCGTATGGGAAGGTCACAGCTTAGCAATCAGTCAAGCTGTAATGTCATGCCAATACAACTGATGCAGAAGCTCAAAGAGAGTATTTGAAGAATGTGAGTATCTTTAAATGTGAGGCAAGAAGGACAAAATGCTGGAGGGGTAGCAACGCCCCAGTAGCAGTGATGTAGAGCATCAAAGCTCATTTCTTGACAAGGTCTGGAAGAACTAGCCAAGAGATCCAAGCATCACAGTAGCAGGTCCTGCAGGATGAAGCGACATAGCATGTGTGCAGACCAAGGTCAAACTGGCAGTCTCCTTAGAGCAATGCAATGTATTCAGGTAACCACTCTCCCAAAACAATCAGGCAGATAGATATTTTTCCCCAAGATATCGTATTTCAAGTGGACTTGGGTAGAGCTTCCTGCTTGCAAATTTTCAAAACTATTTTCAAATTTATCATTTTGGCAAATATTTTTAGTAATGAAATTAATCTTTTATTACTGGCAACGTTTCCCCACTTTTCAGCACAATAAGCTAATTCAGGAAGGCTTGAGCCTTACGTATGGCTGTACTCAGAACCAATCTGAAATGCGTGATTAATTATAAAAGGAGGTCATGGAGGTTTGAGTGTTTCCTTAAGTTTAGTAAGTGCAAAAGTGTTTCCTTGAACCAGCGTCTACATCACCATTACTAATTCAGAGAGAGCAGGAGATAGCTGCAAGGGGAGAATATCTTCGGCCTGCAAAAGGAAGTAGCTGGTGCATTTCATGCTGCTCTCCTGTGAAGTGAGACCAGGTGAAGACATATTCTACGAATGAATCTTTTGTGAGTTTCACTGTTGTCTACAGTAACCCTGAGGTCATTCTCTGCAATCAGCTCACCTGTATCAAGAAGTAAGGGAATACAGGGTGATGGGTCTTTTCCAACACTCTGCAAGAAGAATAGTGATTCTTCTACCAAATCGCCTAAAGATGTTTCTTATAAGCCAGAAAGTATTTTTGGTGTTGCTCCGTTCCGTGTAAGAGTAGAACAGTCCTTTCTTTCCTGCCTTACATGAAATCATGTATAGCTCCTTACGCAACATTTCTGCTGGTAGGCTATTGGGGTACAATACTGCAAAGTCAGGCATGACACTGTCCTACAGAAAGTTTTCATAACAATGGATATCCTTGCATGCCATCCAATTACAGAAACAAAAACCCAAATATATTTATCCTGTGGAAGAAAGCAAAGCCATTACAGGGTCAGGGAAATCTACAAGCCATTGTTCTTTGGGAAAGTCAAAACAAACAAAACTACATTTGTCTGATCAAAATCCGATAAATTGAGTGCAAAGTCGCAAAAGACCATGCCATTTTGAACAGTAGTGAGTCACTCATTACAAGCAAAATTCATACTCCTCTGTAGGGTTAGGGTAATCCCTAAAACCTGGAGAGGAAACTGAAAACAGAAGACAGGAAGGCCCTGAGGCTTTTAGAAACTACTGAAAAAGAAAACCAAACACTATTTCCATAGAAGGCTGGAACACGTAAAAAAGCCAGAGACTCTCTGAATTCTGACACATGAGTAAGGCAGTACAAAAAGGGTGATTTTCTCATAAAGCCAGCTTTGTCTGAGGAAGACCAGAAGAGTGGATGTCAATCTTTGTGCACTAGAGGTAGAGAAATAGCCAGTTGGGCTAGAATATTAGCCAAAACACTTAATGAGCTGTGTGGATGCCAAGTACAACTAAAATGTCACTGGAAAGGTTAAGAGTGTGTTTTCTTACTGGGGAATTCCAGAGGAACTATTATAAAGAAGAAAATGGACCATGGTTTATAGGGCAAGATTTCAAAGCTTTTTTGGCAAGATACAATTTCCAGCACATTATCACCAGCCCTCAACCTCCTCAAGGAAAGGCAGAGACTGGAAGCAATGTGCAGACAAGATGATCCTTCCTTGGCACAGTTAAGTACAGATCAGCTCCTGTTATGTCAGCTAAATAAAACAGACTCCACAGGGAAGCACTTGCCTTCTCAGTGACTGATGCTTGAAAAAACTCTGTCGTCTGTCAGTCCATCCATCTACTTACCTATTTATAGAAGACAGAGATTGTACAGACTATATTATGACAATATCCAGTTCTATCTGAACCATTTAGATTTAGATGGGAATTTAGAAAAGGATCAAAGGTCCTCCTGCAAAATCACAGGAAAATTTGCCTCAGCAGAATCATGAGAGTATGTTTCTGCAGAAAATCCTGAGGTTTTATCAGGAACGCCTACAACTGCACTGTTTAAATACAGAAACAGCAACATTGCAAAGCCCAGAGGAATCTGAGTCAAAAAATCACATGATTTGCCACAAGAGCAACCTCTGGTAGTGCAAAATGTAACAATATGTGTAATACGTATTACTTCAGTTGACTGTTTTTATCCCCCGCAGCTGCACAATCAAAGGAACTTGTGAAGTGTGAACTGGTATGAGATTTATGAGATTTACACCCATGTTTAAGCAGCAGTTCTAAGCAGTGTAACCTGCTCATGACATTCATTTGGCCAAGTCTGACAACTAGGGATGGACCATGTAAACACTATCATTGTTGACTGCTCCATCATTTACATTAGAAACATTGGAAATGTTTCTTGGTTCTGTCCAGACTCCTCCAGAACCACATTTCTTCTAACCAAGGTGTGTGTGTCTGTGTGTGTCAGCCTGCTACACATGGATTTAGGACGTCTGAGGTTAATTCCTGACCCTTTCTGGTGTAAACATACAGTTCCTACATGTCTGACAGGAAGCCATTTGTCACAGACCCGTGATGGCACTTAGTTGGTTTGTTGCCACTGTGGATTTCTGGTACCTCACCATAAGAGCTATCCCTAATATCCAGTTACATTTGGGCAGAGAGCAGGAGCATAAGCAGACATTGGCCTCCTCATCAAATTAAAGCAACATCTGACAAGTTATAGATCAGTAGGGAGAGATGCTTTACTTATTCATATGCACCTCCCAGCAATTCAGCTGGTTCCCTAATTGTCTTGGTTAAGATGAGCGAGTTGCCTTACTTGCCATATTTCTACCCACACCTCATTTTAGCATTCCCAGAGCTATGAAAGGTACTTTTCCCTGCGTTCTTTCTCCTTCCCTTCTGCACAGAAATTGCACCAGTGCAAGACTGCCTCTCTTTTAATGACCAATTTTAAAAGAATTAGATTCTCAAGAAGATGGAATTGTTCTGTAATATTTGTGTATGTAAAGTATGTGTATTTAAAAAAAGGAAAAGTCACTCCCCAGAGGAGCAACCATTGTACTTGCACTTAGTTATTGAGAAAAAGGAATATCTCTAAAAACTGCAGTTTACCTGAAACTGGAATAAACTATTTTAGTGAAACTTCCATGTGAAAATACAGAAAGAGGTAAGACATTAAGAAATAATATATGATTGCAAGTGAACAAAAAAACGATCACAGCATAATAAAGTTGGTGCACTCATGCTTTATTCTGAATGAACAAAGCAGTAAATATTTTATTACAGACTTAAGACTAATAGGTGACTAAGTAAAGGAAATTTTCTCCAATAATAATGTTGTATGACAAGTCCCTCAGCCAGTTTTCACAGGCAGGAAGGTATACCTTTGACCTAAATGTATGGACCAGAAAAGCTGTATATGGCTTTATCTGATTGTGTAAACATTGTATATGGCAATCTGACTGCATATGGCAATCTGAAGTGCAGACAACTGCCCCCCAGGCAATTGCCCCCAAACCTTTTGGCAAGAAGTTAAGCACTCTTGATGCTCAGTTTCTGTAGCATCTCCAAAAATAACAGAGAAATCAGAACCCAACGGATGAACTTATGGTACAACAGGCAGATGATGGTCCAGCTCCCTCTTCACAGCTCTTTGTGCTTGACGGTGCTGACAACACTAGAGCTTGTTTTCGTCAGTATACTATCCAGATATTACTCAGAAGACATATGGAGAATAGATATGTGTACTTGCAAGATTCAATTTTTAAAGCCACTTTTCTGTTCATAACCACACTGAAAAAAAAAAAAAAAAAGGGAAAAAAAAAACAACAACCATACAACCAAACAATAAAAATGTGCAAAACTGACAAAAACTGTCACTAATACTTGCCTAAATCATTTGCTGGTCATCTCCTGCCTTGTATCTTTATTAAGGATCAGAAAGGGGAAAAGTGCTTAATGTGTAACTCTGAAAAACATCTATTTGGGGAAGACTCTTAGATTAAAAAACCTGATCACTCTATACAAATTCAAAAACTGGAACATTATGACAGCTGAACACAGAGCCCAAATATATTTGTTACCACTAAATAAATAAGTAGATAGATAAATATTTATGGTTGTTATGGAGACTTTCACATCACAAATCCTCTGGAAAAAAAAAATAACTGAATACAAAGGAGAATATGCTTTCCAGCTCTGAAGTACGCCTTTGAAGCTGTATGCATAACGTGGCCATGTGCTGGGCGATCTATAATCCATACTAGAAAGCAACAGTAGATGGCCTACTTTTCACAAAATGCGAGAGCTAGAGAAAACCACATTGTGCCATAGGGAGGGGAAGCACACGTAGCCTTCATTATTAATTGGCATACACCGAAAGAGCAAGCAGAAACAAGACGAGTAAAAGAAAGAAGGGAATTCTCCCCGGAAACATATGGGAAGCACAACACAAAAGCAATAAAACATTAAAGAATAGAGACACAAACACCAGTGTGTCCAAAAATGCAGTCATTAGTAATGAACATAATGAAAGCACTGGAAGTGTGGCTGCAGAAGTTAATGGCTTCTCTGACACGTGTGACAGGGTGCACAGCAGAGAGACTAGGGTATCTAAATAAGAAATATATGAAAGAGTCTTCCAAGTATCGTTTTCTATATAACTCACCAGCCTCTACCGAAGGGAGAAGTAAAGGAAAGCACAGAAAATTCCATTTTGACACCTGTCTTCTAAAGCTGTTTTCATTTTCACAATTTATCTTTGTAGTTCCTGCACGACAGAGCTACAAAGAGCAAACACTTGCAGCAAGCCAGTCCTGCAGCAGACCTGCTTTTCTGTTCACTTATGACACCAGCTCCCTGGAGTAACTCCTTTTCAAAGTCAGGTACTAAGGCTCAGATCCTTACAGAAAAACAAGCACCCAGTCTCCATTCAGGTGCTCTCTGTTCAGGAAGATGAGCTTGCCTGTCCAATACTTTTGATTATCCTTTTCCCACCTGGTTGAGCTCTCAAATCACAAGTTTCTGCGTGCTGCCGATGAACATTTACAATACACCTCAGGAAATATTTTTGCTCGACTCCAAAGTGTTTGCAACACTGGAAAGTCAGTGCACGTGAATGAATGCAGATGCAATGTTACAACCAATTTAAAAAGTGACTGCTAAAAAGCATTTTGTGAATGTGTTTTCAAACAGGATACACAAATTTTATTGGGCACAAATACTCAATAATAGCACAGTGATTGCTTCAAAGTTGTGTAAAGCAATAGCAATCACCTTTTTAACCACTGAGTCTTACTTCTAGTTAGAATCCAGCAAACTTCACCCAAAGTTAATGGTGTGATGTGGGAGAAGCTGAACTGGTCAAAATGGAGGCACTTTCGGCCACACTAAGTCAGGGAGGAGCACAGCCCTGTTTGGATACACAATGTTACTGCAAAGGTAATTTGACCAGCTCTTAAACAGTGATGGGCAACAAAGGGCTGCAAGGTATAAAATGGGGGTGATTAAATTTGTCTCAACCTGAAAAATTGCTTTTCTTGACAATCTTCTGGCACCTCCTACTGACTAATACAGAAAGGAGTGACACTGGGCCTGAGGATGTAAAACAAATACAGTCAGAAGTGAAAAGCTTTACCATGCAGCCTACATGAGGCTACCACAGCAATAAGGTACGTGTGAAGGAAGACTAAAATAGAAGGGAGGGATTGATTCCACTTCATGGTACTCAGAAGGTGTGAGAGGAGGGGAGGATATAAGCATGTAAGCACGTAAAAGTTTGGATTACTGCAAGATAATAATGAACAAAGAGTGGGAAACAGGGTTTTGTGCAAGTGTCCATGAGAGTCTACAAGATGGGGTTAATAATGGGTTAACTTATTAGAGGAGACCTCTAAGGAAGGCACCATCCACTGAGTTAGGACCATAGGAGACACTTCTCCTTTATGTATCTTTCAGTACCAGTAGAAATTATTGATTTTTTTTTTTAGACAAAGGATTTGACAAGATGAGGCTGCCCACTCTTCCACTGGCACCAGTGTAAACACAATGTATTTCCCTCCAGTGCATCGCAGTCAATAGGACAAGAGAAAGACTGTGGTGAGGCCTCTCCAGAGGTGTGACAGGGAAAAGAGGTAACCTGGAGCAGTGGGTGTCTATGAGACACTGCTGCGCCCTGGGTTGCACAAGTGGCTGAACTCATGTGCACGTGTTTACCCTCAGGGGCACCGCCGTGGTCCACAGGTTAAGCCCTGCTTCCAGTTACAGCAGGGCAAATCCAGAGCACCTCAGAACCCACCAGTGGAGTCACTGTGCATTTACAAGAGTAAAAACAGGGGAAAAGCAGCAGGCTGGATTCCCTGTGAGAGCAGTGCAAAGGTGCACCTCAGTCAGAGGGCGCACTTGAAAGCAGCTACAGAACAAAAGCCGCTCTCCTTGCCAGCCGGGCACACATTATAGTAACCACACCCTCCTAGGTAAACCACGCACACAGAGCAAATCACTTCTTTTGTGAATAGGGTTTACTTTATCATTTTGAAAGGCATACTGCTATTTCTTGACATATTAGTACTCCTAAATGAATCACTTAAGAAAATAAACTTGTTTGCCTGTGTTTACACTTATTTGTCCTACCCTCTATTATTAATGAAATTTGTCCAATATTTTTATCATGCTTTGTTTTAAATAAATAAATAAACTCTGCAGTTGCCTTTGAAATACTTGCTGCTAGCAAAAAAATAAAGGCAAGAAAACATATGGTCCGCAGTGTGGCAAGAGTTAGGTGGAAAGGATGCGCTGCTCCACTTAACACTGCTAAAACACAGCATCAGCACCCCACCACGCTGTTCGTTTTCTACTGCTTCGAATGTCAGCGACCTGCTACAGGTTATGAAGATGGAGCTGTACAGGCAACAAGTGCCTCGCATCGTTAGCACTGTGTTTTAAAAAGAACAAAAAATGAAATTGTGCTGTGGGTAAGTTTTCAGAGCAGTGCTGCCCTGGGAGCCCCACCAAGCCCGCCTGCTCCACGTGCGGTTCTGCTGATGTCTGAGAAGGCGGTGCCGTGTGCCCTGAGCTGTGCACCCGCTATACCGTGCCATTTCAGAACAAGTGGAGTAATAGCTTCTGTACAACATATGTTGTGTTCCTATAGTGCTCTATTTTTGCAGTTGGAAGGCCTCGGGCATTGCTCTCCTTCCAAGCCGTACACAAACAAAGAGCGTTTACCACAAAAAAAGAACAATCTGCAGAAGCGTGGAAGGTTTCCCTCTGCTCCCTCACTCCAGATCCCAGTTTCACCAAGTTGTGCCCCTTCCTTTTGTTCTAATACTAAATAACTTGATCCTACAGGTCTCTCCCAGCAGCAGCCCTCTTGGTTTCCCCTTACCTTTTAAACCAACAGCATCACTCAAGACTTTGCCATCAGGAAAATCTGGAGGTTATACCAGAAAGGAAATAGATCTCGTATTCTCTTGGCAACCCTTTGCACACCAAATTTCAGTTGATTCAGCCTAACCTTGTCACTGGATTCTCACTGCTACCTGAGCTGGGCTAAGGCCAACTTTCCCTCTAAAATGAATGAAGAAATAAGGCAGCGCATGGCATCAGCCCCAGTCACTGCTGCCCTGTGCTAGCTCTGTGCCAGAACGCTGCAGTTCCGTGGTGTGGCTGTGCTGGTGCGATCCCAGGCTTGTGCAGCAGTACAGAGGGCTCTCAAATGGCACGTGCTGAAACCAGATGCGCCAGTGCCATCCCCACAGCTGGAGCAGAAGCCAGCGGAGCTGGTCCTCATCTCTCTGAAGACAAGGGCACCCCTCAAAGCGAGATGGGGAGCTGGAGCCCCGGGGCTCTGCACAGACCGGAGGGTCTGCTCCCAGTGGAGGCACTGCATCTCCTGCCGGCCCGTCACTGCACCATCCTTTGGCTCTGACCAGGTGCC
The DNA here is from genome assembly GCA_013399715.1 of Alectura lathami. Taxonomy (NCBI): domain Eukaryota; kingdom Metazoa; phylum Chordata; class Aves; order Galliformes; family Megapodiidae; genus Alectura; species Alectura lathami. Next base: position 2,823 of record VXAV01005954.1, on the reverse strand, counting down.
CACAATGCCCGCCTCCAAGCCGGGGTGGTGGCACCACCTGCTGCCCTTGGGCCTGTGCCCTTCCCACAGCAGGGTGCCAAGCGTGCTCACTCCCAACACACCTTACTGGAACAAAATGCTGGACATAAATCATACCCACGGGTGAGGGAACCTGGCTGAACAGATGCCTCTAGGGGACTTGGTGCTTGATACAACCAATGTTAAACCAGAGGCAGTCACCTGCCTCCTTCTCCAGAGTTCTTAATCGATCCTCTTATCTTTTAAGAAAAACTATGTTAGGAAATGCACATCAAAGGGAAACACGCTTTTCCATTTTGCTTCAGCTGTGTTAACAGTATTTACTGAAAATATTTCTGGCCAAAATATCCAAAGAAATCCGATTTTCAATGATAAAAATACCACAACTGCGCATGAAACTTTGCAGTAACTCCAGTCTAAAAGTGAAACCAAAAAAGTGAAAGTTGCTTATTGTTTTTCACTGCACAAGCTGAGAGAAATGCAGAAAGTAAACAAAAAACACACACCATGATGCATTTATAAAAATGCTCTTGGCACTCTAAGATGCCTTTGGAGCAGAGAGACAGAAATGAGAGCATTTGTAACACTTGTGGTAGAAAAAAATGTGTGTGATTACATAAACTGCTAGACATTGATTTCACAGTATTCCTTTCAGATTCTGTGACAAAAATAGAAAAATTAGGAATAACACAGAGGTAGACATGGCTGCTGGGATTTTCCAGTCCAAAATGAATTTATGCAGCTACCTCTTATCCATCTGGGAAATCCCAGTGTAAGGGCTTACTACTCTTCTTCTCCCAGACAAATTTCCTTTACAATTCCTTTTCTGCTTGGTTATCCCTAGCCAACATTAGCGATGCTCAGCCCAGGTCACCCCAGCTGACTGTCAGAGCACTACAGGGAAGTATTAAGGATGAGCACAGTGCATCTTGGGCTTGATGGTTAACTAGGATTTTAGAAATGTTCTGAACATGCTTTAACTCCATTTTGAGGTTTTTGTTTGCAGCAGAGGTGTAGGAAATCAGGTAATTCCATGTGTATTTACCATTTCTATAAATACTTTTATGAAATTACTTATGTAATTTGTGCAAGTAAAAGATTACCAGAACACACAGTTACACACTGTTTACAATTGCTCTGTCAGTTGATGCAATCACCCTAAATAGGCTCAGAGACATCACTAATTAATGGAGTTGGAGGGGTAACAGAAGACGTCTGCTACTGCACACATACTGCACACAGCAGATGATCTTTGAGTTCAGATGCAGAAGGGTGATTTCTTTTTCTTTAGGGCTTTGGCAAGGATTTATTAAAAAGAGCCCTCACACCCCAAACTGCCTCAGGCTACACGGTCAGGAAACAAAATAAAATAGTAGAGCCGTGGCTCATTTTTAGCTAAACTTTAAACATTAACAATGAAGCAACACCAGTGCAGTGTACGCACATGTCTTGCTGGGTTTACTGGGTTTTATGTATGCAGACTTGGGGAAGACTGATCTTCAAACCTGGAGTGATGGCATTATTTCCCTCATTATTTTGAACACAGCAAAATGTTTTATTTGCAATTTTAAGTATTTTCATAACCCAAATGTGTTTGTTTTTTTTTTTAATCTGGGAAGAAAAAAAGTATTTGTTCAGAGTCACTGGAGAAAAAATGTGGTCTTACACAAAACCTTCAGAAGAAAATTGTGCATATTAACAGTTCTCTTGAGAGCAATAATACACATTCTTCGCATTTATTTAGCAAATTTACATCCAAATTGGGAAGATGCTGGATTTGTCTCAGTTCACATTGAAATATTTGCAAAAACCAACAAGGGAAAATGTTTCCCGCAGAAGCAGGAAGAGATAACCATGAACCGCTCGGTTTGTACCTTGCTGGTAAACTATAGGCAACGTGAGCACGTCATTTCACCAAAATGTGCATTTTCAGTCACAAAATAAATCGTGCCTGCTCCAAACAGCAGACCCAATGGTCCTGGCCTGGCTTTACAGCTGCGCTGGCTGCAGGCCCGGTGCCAGGCCTCTGTGTGCACGAGCAGCACCCCAGCAGGGCAGCACCCCGATGGCTGTCTTTTAACAGTGAAGGATTTGGGACGGGATCATAACGGAGCTGCAGGAGTATCATCCCCGTTAGTTGTATGAAAGCAGCATTTCACACACACACACACACGAAATACTCCCGTGGATTACTATGTTTTGATTTACTTTCTTTTCCAGAGGAGTGAAATGCAACATCCCCACCACCCAGCAGCAGCGGCTCAGTGTGGACACAGAGATGTCTTTCCACAGAGCCCATCAATGCAGTTTTAATTTATTCTCTCAGCCCTTCTGATTTCCTTCACCCCCAAATACATCTTTACCCAGGAACTACCTCCAAAATCTGAGGGATCTGAGTACCCCTGTTCTGCTACACACCTTATAAAGCCAGCTGGGTTCAAAACGCAGCTGAATTAGTTCTCCCACCGCCACTGGCATTAAAGCACCCCTTCCTAGCAGAGAAGCGCTTCGCAAAGATTTCACTGCGGGAACGAAGCACCTCCACCCCGCCCTACGCCTAGTCTCCCGGTGCAGCAGACCCATTTCACAGCTGGGCAAACACAGGTCGGAGAGCAAAGCAGGAACGACACCCTAATCCTCCGGGACAACGCGCGGCCCCACGAGGGGACGCTGCACACTTCGGGGGCACGGTCCAGTCCGCCGCACGACCACGGCCTCGAAGGGCTGGGAAGGACCCGACGGGGCGGTCCCAGGGGCTGCTGGCGCTGCGCCCCCCGCCCGGCCCCGGCCCGTTTCGCTTCGCCC
>VXAV01005953.1:249989-267401 GCA_013399715.1 Alectura lathami | reverse complement strand
GAAAAAAAAAAAAAAAAAAAAAAAAAACTAACAACTTTGTCCTTTGTATTAAACTTAACAATGACTTTGAGCAGTTAAGGCCTAAGGCCCACACACCTCAACATCCTTTCTTTAACAGTGATCATAAGGAAATCCCTGCAGAAAACCAAGACTGAGACAAGAGCGCACACCTTGTTTCCCACAAAACATTCTCTGCTCCTCCAGCTAATTTCAGTTAATGAGGTCTCCTGGACCTGTTTGCATAATTACTGATTTCTGAAAGATCTCTTCCAAGGAATTGCCTCCTTCCGAGACCTTGTCTCCTTAAGCCTACATTCACCACAGCTCGTCCCAACACAGACTTCTACTAGTCTATAGCCTGCTCCCTGCGCCTTCATTTCTTTTCAGTCTGGTTCACCAAACAGACTGAAAACAGCCTTAATTCTAATAATTCTTGAAGTGAAAGAGGATTCCTCTTCAAGCCAGGCCTGGTTCGGCAGGCATTAATCATATTCCCCCAAACTGCATCTTTTTCCAGGCCAAAGAAACTTTGCTCATCTGAGCATTCCTCTCCTGTATGCTGACAGCACTGCTCTGCTGGCACTGAGCTCTTGCTGGGATTTCCACAAGGCTCACACTGTCTCACAACCCATCATCCAACACGTACAGCAGGTTTTAACATGAACTGTCTAGCTACTTATCGGTGTTTCTTAATATGCTCAAATACAACACTTTCTATATTCAATTCCTGTCTATTTAGCCAACAAAATTACACTGTTTACAACTTTTATTCACCCAGTATGTCTTTGATACTATCTTAAGTCATTTTCTGTATTCCAATTTAAATGAAATCCTTTGAAAACATCAGTCCTCTGGAATGCTTTGTTTTCCCCAACAGCTGCTGCTTTGAGTTTTGCTGATTCTATTTATCATCACTTCAAGGTTAGAGGCTGTATAGAATCAAGGAGATCTTAGAAGTAGGAAGTGGGAGTTCAGGGGTTTTGGATTTCTTCTTCAGCTGCCCTATAACTAACCCAGTTCCGTGCAGTTCACACAGGCTGTATGTACTTCTGTACTCTCTACTGGCATTTCACTTGTTCCCTTCAGCAGTATCAACTGACTACAGCAAGTAACACTCTCTGCCTTCTCACACGCAACTTGACAGTCTCACATCTCTGTGAGTTTAGAATGAAGTGACCCCATATCCAAAAAGCCAACAAATTTTCCTAGTTCACAAGAAATGTTTCTGACCTTATCTAGCATATGGCTTGAATGTACACACCATTAGTGCATGCATTCCAGTCCCTCTGCCATCCTCCTGTTATAATTCTATCAAGACCTTCTAGTATCTTGAAGTGATCTTAAGGGAAAATAACTTTCCAAGATCTCTGAGCTATTTAAATGTTTATAAATCATGTAAGCCTTCAAAACTAAAATAAAGAACACATCCATTTTCCAAATTAGGATTTACAAGTCGGGAAGAATACAATGATTTGGCTTTCTAGAGTTTTCCTGCACCTTTTAAATGGTTCTGCATCATTAGTCTTCCTAAACTGATAAAAGAACATCTACTTGGTGCACCTCAATATTTTCAGTTTGCTAGCTACACTTGTAACTGTAATCATCACTGTTATCAAGTAGGAGCCTCAGCTAGCCTGTTTTTTAACCTACAGAATACCATTACTGCATAATAAAGTTTTAAAGATCCATAAACAAACCAAGTAATTCATTTTAAACAAGTTAGAGATTTGTGGTTCCAAGTCAAATTTCCTTATCAATTTCTGATAAAAGGTTACAAAGAATGAGGGACAGGTAATATAAAAGCAAAACCAAGAAGTCCGTGGTTCACTTTGCAAACTGGGCAGGTGATAAAGCAAGGACTGTAGCAGCAACAGGAATTTGCTTAAGGGAAGATAAAAATAAATAAAGAAAAAGAACAAGCGAAAATAGCATTCAAAACAAAATGCAACCTCATTGTTAATTTCAAGCAACAGCAAAAAATTGAAAATAATTACATAGGCGGCAAGGGAAAAGAAATGGAAAATGATGACAAAAGCAGAGAAGCAGCAACCCTCAGCAGCTGTGCAATCCTTACTGTGCAATGCAGGAAAAAAACTTAAGGAAAGGAACAGAAGGATCAGACAAAACAGGACATCCAGACAAAAATAAACATCTTAACTAAAATAAACTAATAAGCTACAGTAGTAAGCAACAGATGATAAAAAGAGACCAATGTCCTAAACAATTATTAAGTTTAAACAATAAAAACTCTCAAATATTTTTCCTGTGAAGTAAAAACTCTGGACAGGTCAGAAGGTGGAATATTTCCAACAAAGTGACAAAAAAAGATTCCAGAACTAGCAAGGATCAAAATCAAATCATGTCTTCAATCCCAAGGGATTTTCTAACCAAACCCCTTTCCTCGACAGCTCATCCCAATGTTAAACAAACAGAAAAAAAGAACCAGATGCCTTGTAAGCAGGAGAGTGCAGACAGACCATATCATTACAGGACTACAGAAATTTCCTAAGTGCAAAATATGACAACAGAAGAAATACAGGTCCCATGCTTGGAGAAGCCCACAAACATGGCCCTAACATGTCATTACTGTTAGAATTTTATGTCATATATGTAGTAGACACAAAAAGCTTATCAGTGGAAAAAGAAAAAAAAAAAAAGAAAAATTAATCCTGGACTAACAGAAGTATGCAAAGGGACTACCTTGGTTCTTAAGCTCTGAGTTTGTCCTGTTCATGAACTTTTCTACAAACTTTATCTGCTGTCAGTGACAGAATATGAAGCTAAGCAAAAATTCAGTTTGGTCCAATAAAGCAATTGCTATAAACTGTACTATTTTATAAGAAAAAAAATAAAAAAAATCACTTAACAATATAGTTAAAGACAATGGATTACTTTTTTTTTTAAAATGTATTTTGATAAGTAAAAGGAAAGTTAAGTCCATCCAAGAATCCATGAATTGTATCTATTGCATTGAATAGAGTGACATGCAAAATCACTATGCTCATTTTCAACAGGAAGCAACAAAGCTGCACCAGCACAGCTGAGCCCAGAAATGCTTTCAGGAGCTAATTAGCCTGGGTGGAGCATTATATCAGCATTATCACACTGCCAGCCTGCTAACTTCCAGCTCACTGTGTGCGACTTTCCTATAACGTAACCTGCAAAGATCAGCAGAAGCTGAACAGCACGCTCTTTCCTCCTCACTTATAAGCGAAGGCGATCATGATGCGGCTGGCCTAGTGACTAAAGTATCTGCATCCATGGTGATCTTCAGCGGTGATGCTGGACAGGCAGGGATCCAGTCTATCATCTAGTAAAGAGCCTTTTCCACTCTTTTTTTTTAATTGCATTTCCCTTCAATGCTAGCAAATCTCATGGCCCAACAGGTAGATCAATGTGACAAAATCATGAGCTAGAGCTCTACACCAAAAAACTCCCATGAGACAAACGAAAAAGACTTCCATGCTGATGAATAACTCAACTCAAAAGTAATACTAAAAAAAACCACAGTCATGAAGAGCAATGTTGACAGAGGCCTCAAAGGACTACTTAAACCCACAAAAATACCAGCCCTGTTTGTGTGAACAAGCAGGCACGCACCAGCAGTGTGCATATTTCCCCTCCTGTTTATAAAAACAATTGTGCGAGTTGTACACATGCAAATCATGGCAGGCTGCATTAACAATTTTCAAGTTCTCCTCCAGATTTATTTTTAATTTAAAAGCAAATTGTGTTAAACATGATTTCAATATTTTGCTGGATGACTGAGCAAGGAAAGAATGAATTTTAGCAGAGCCTGTGGAGAGATAATGTGAAGGCTGTAACGTAAGTGAAAAATGGCCATGCTGCTGAGATAAGGCCCCAACCACCAATCTCATTGTCAACCCTGGCCATCTGTCAGCAGAAACTTGATTTACAGCATATAATGCTGCTATACTTGATTACTACTATACTGCTATAAAAGGCTCAGGGTTTTTCTAAGCACACCAAAAGGTACTTTCTAACAACATTAAAGGGTTAATAAAGCACCTCTCCTCAGAAGCCAGGCTTTATGAAACCAGGTTTCAGATCTTTAAATTAAATTCCACATATTTTCAATGTCATGGAAAGATCAAATTTTTTTTTTTGAATAAAAATATGAAAACTAGGGAAACAGAAACTGAAGGAAAATTTAAAATACTAATAAACAAATTACAATTTGACCTTCTAAGTAAGACTAATCACAATTGCACTGACGCTTGTTTTTCATGCAGATTATTTTAATGATGGGCAATCACAAAGCAAGGCCTTTTAACAAACATTTCCACAATACCCCTAACCCAAGGAAACCATCAACACAGAGGCCATTTTTCTCCATGTGATAACTAGTCCAGATATCCAACCTGTCTGTAAGAGCATTAGTGACCTAGAGCATCCTCAGGCAAGGGCTTGTAAGCACTACACAGGACCATGACATAAGAGCTCACGGGTAACAGCTGAGAGGAAGACACCCAATGCCACTCTTCCCCTCCTGCATGCCAGGACAAAAATGCCTGTGTATGAGGTTCATCCTTCACATCAAATACCCACTGAGTGAAACAGCTGCAGGTACTTCCTCAGGTTAATCAAACAAATCAAATAACAGCATCCGGTAATAACAAGATGATTTTTCTCTCTAAACAAGAGGCCTACGCTGCTGGGGGTTTTGTCCTATAGTAAGCAAACAGAAGAAAAACATGTCCTGAGCAGCTGCTCATTAGGTGAGTACCATTCAGCCTGCACAGCAAATGAAGCAAATGTCACGTGGAGAAAACACATTTACGGTCACGTAATTAGACACAGTAACACAGGCACATCTAAAAGAGGAAGAAAGACAGGCACAAATTACAGTTGCACAGAATTTATTTATGGGAGTTTATCATTTTTTGATGTTTCTGGACTTTAACCTCATCATTTCCTTTAATGAGGCTTGTTTTCTGTTATTTTTTTTCTTCATTACACAATAAGAGATAATTGTGAATAATCACTTCCTATAAAAAAAACTGCTACCACCAAATACTTATTTATCCCGAGTGGAACAGGAAATTAAGGGCACTGGGAAAATACTCTAAAATTAATGCAAATTACATAGGATATAGCTGTAAACATTACATAGAAGTGATTTATTGCACACCTACCTGATACTCATTGGGCCAGAAGGTGCTGACAGCCAGCTCCGCTCGAAGCCAGTCTTTGCCAGTGGAGCCAGTGACGTTCCAGATAGGATTAGCCAATGGCCCTTTGTTCACCCTAACCAGGATGTTCAGAGTTCCTGGGTTTGCTCCATTCTTGCTGTACAGAAGGTAACTGAAATCGATACAGTGAGTATCGTTTTCTTTCATTGTTGGAAGCTGGAGTCGAGTCTTTTCTCCAGGGTCATGGTCTGAGGAAATCACTACCATATATGATCCTAAAGAACGGGAGAAAAGGAGGAATAAGAAACAAAAGTAATTAGTAAATATAAATGCGAAGAAAACAGGTGTTCACTGTGAAAAATGATGGAATGCATACATCATCTTATTCCAAAATCTCAAAATTCAAGCAAGATACCTGGGCAAGCTATAAAATGCCTGGAAATGCCATTCAAGTGGCATTTACAGAAGACATAGCACGTATCTGTATGCTTCTGTTGATGCTTCAGACTACAAACATTTCTCTCTCCTGTTTTAGGATTGTGTAATTGGGAGAAGGATCATAGATGAACTCAACAAAAATAATGAGAGGAGCAAAGGATCATCATTATTCTGAGGTCACTGAGACCAAAATTCTCAGCTTCCTCCACACGTTTCCTGAAAATGGAAAACACGGAAGAATAAGGTCCACATTCTTTAGTGCAGCGTTACCAAATTTTCCTCTGTCCAGAAAGAGGCAGACTTGAATTTTACATGCTCTAGCAACAGAACTAGCTCACTAAGTACAGCAATCCACATTTCAAGTCCTGAAAATGGGTTTGTTGATCCATTTGTCAATTGGTTTGAGAGAAACACAGACGTTTTTACTGCTGGAAGAGAGTCCATCCTATAAATTTCTTTTATAAGTATACTGAAGACAGAACAGGCTGAGCCTGTCTAGCTACAAAGGCTGAAAGCAGAAAACAGATGTTTAAAAAGGTGATACAGGACATAAATGCTGAAACAGTTTGTGCTGACATTCTGCAGAATGGATGGTACAGACATGGCTGCCAGCTTATTTTAGTGTATCCCAGCCCTACAGCATCCTCACTTCCTCAAGAGCAATGACTCTATGCCAGCGTGCTATCTAGCCAATGAACCCCATAAAACGGCTTCCGAGATACTGCGCGTCAGGAGGAACTTCACAGTTCACAGTTAGGTGAGAAAACTCAGCTCAAGGATACAACCTGAATCCTTGCCAGTCTTGGTTAATGATTCCAGAACGTTTGTGTTGATAGATTTTGCTTCTGCTTTGCTAAAGAACACCATTATAAAGAACTCTTCCTTCTGAAGAGGACTCAGATAAAACCCACCAAAAATACAGTTCCAAAATTCGACTAAATTTAAAATCCCATAGAAATATGAGTGCTTGTCCAAATGAGCGGTCCCAGAGAAGTCCAGAGTATGTACATGAATGAATGTATAACTGATCAAAAACCTTCTCTTAAGTATATATTTGTATAAATGACTATGTTTATGTGCATGAAATTTTGTATTTTGATTTTTATGCAAAGAAATACTGTGTTCTAAGGTGTCCTAAACAATTGCATCAACTGATCTGAAAATTGGTGACAAGCTATTGCTCAGGAGAAAATGAAAATTTACGTATACAGATTAAACCCTCTGTGTGTGATGGCAATTTTTACTGGCCTATGCTAAAATATATATATATATATAAAGAAAAAAAAAAAGGAACAAAAGAAGAAGCAATGAAGCAATACGATAGGATGAAATCAGCTCTTATTAAATTACAGTGTTAAGATCTGTTTTAATACTCCTCAAAAAAAAAAAAAAGGGCTTAAAGAAAACTCTAATGTAGTATAGTCAACTAGTTATTATTTAGAAATATATGCAGAATATTTGATTTTTTAAAAGATAATTTGACAGACTATCAGCTGTTAATCACTATCTCTCCACTCATTTATAAAGGCACAAAAGAATCACATTACACTGTATAGGTTTACTGTTGTAGACCTTCAATGATTACTGTTTAGAAACAATTGAAAATTGCACACAAGCTATTCCAAGAAGTGTTTCTAAGCTATGTCCACTGGCATGCAGTTATTATGCCTCTTGACTCTGGAATAAACTTATTTAGAGAAAAAGCCTGTTTGCAATTTCTGTCTCAATACTTATGTTCTTATGGAAGCCAGATTAGTCATGAACAGCACAACACAGAATACTACTTTGCAAATTTTGGAATAGCTACCACATATTTGGCAGGGGGAGGTTATAGCTCACTACTCTAAACTTTAAGAGAGCAGACTTCAACCTCTTCAGGGTTCTGTTTAGAGTGTCATGAGACAAAGCCCCATGGGAAGAGGGGCCCAGGAGAGCTGGTCAGTATTCAAAGTTTATCTCCTTCAAACAGGAGCTGTGCATCCCAAGGAAGAGGAAGACAGGCAAGAACACCAGGAGGTCTCCATGAATGAACAAGATGCTCCTGGACCTACTTGGGGGGGAAAAAAAAAAAAAAAAAAAAAAAGGAAAGTCTGTAGGGAGTTGAAACAAGAACAGGCTAGCTGGGAGGAATACAAAGAAGTTGTCCGGGCAGCCAGGGATCAGGTTAGGAAAGTTAAAGCCTAGACAGAATTAAGTCTAGCCAAACACATAAAGGGGAAGAAGAATTGCTACAGGTACATCAATGATAAAAGGAAGGCTAGGGAAGATGTGGCTCCTCTCCAGAAGGAAACAGAAGAGCTGGTCATGAGCAATATGCAGAAAGCTGAGGTGCTCAATGATTTCTTTGCCCCAGTCTTCACCAGCAAGGGCTCTAAGCACACGACCCAAGTTGCAGAAAGCAAAGGCGAGAGCTGGGAGAAGGAAGATCCACCCACTGTAAGTGAAGATCGCGTTCAAGACCATCTGAAGAACCTGAAGGTGCACAAGTCCATGGGGCCTGATAAGATCCATCCGCAGGTCCTGATGGAACTGGTGGATGAAGTTGCCAAGCCACTCTCCATCATATTTGAAAGGTCACGACAGTCTGGCAAAGTTCCCGCTGCCTGGAAAAGGGGAAACATCACTCCCATTTTCAAAAAGGGAAAAAAGCAAGATCTGGCTAACCACAGGCCAGTGAGTCTCACCTCTGTGCGTGGCAAGATCAGGGAGCAGATCCTCCTGAAGGATCTACTAAGGCACATGGAAAATGAAGATGAGGTGATTGGTAGCAACCAGCATGGCTTCACCAAGGGCAAATCGTGCCTGACAAATTTGGTGGCCTTTTATGGAGTTACAGAATCCATGGATAAAGGAATAGGAACTGACATCATCTACCCAGACTTGTGCAAAGAGTTTGACACTGTCCCTCATGACATCTAAACTGGAGAAGCATGAGTTTGATGGATGGACCACTCCCTGCATAAGGAACTGGCTGTATGGTCGCACTCCGAGTCATGGTCAACTACTCAATATCCAAATGGAGACTGGTAATGAGTGCTATGCTTCAGGAATCAGTACTGGGACCAGTGCTGTTTAACATCTTTGTTGGCAACAGGGTCAGTGGGATCGAGTGGACCCTCAACAAATTTGCAGACAGCACCAAGCTGTGTGGTGCCATTGACATGCTAGAGGGAAGGGATGCCATCCAGAGGGACCTGGACAGGCTGGAGAGGTGGGCCCATGCCAACCTCATGAAGTTCAACAAGACCAAGTGTAAGGTCCTGCACCTGTGTCAGGGCAATCCCAAGCACAAATACAGGTTGGGTGGAGAATGGCTGGAGAGCAGCTCTGAGGAGAAGGATTTGGGGATGTCGGTTGATGAAAAACTCAACATGAACCGACAATGCAAGCTTGCAGCACCGAAGGCCAATCGCATCCTGGGCTGCATCAAGAGAAGCGTGACCAGCAGAGTGAGGGAGGTGATCCTGCTTCTCTACTCTGCTCTCGTGAGACCCCACCTGGAGTGCTGTGTCCAGTTCTGGGGGCCCCAACACAAGAAGGACATCGAGCTGTTGGAGGGGGTCTAGAGGAGGGCCATGAAGATGATCAGAGGGCTGGAGCGCCATTCCTATGAAGGCAGGCTGAGAGAGTTGGGATTATTCAGCCTGGAAAAGAGAAGGCTCCGGGGGGACCTAATAGTGGCCTTCCAGTACCTGAAGAGGGCCTACAGGAGAGATGGGGAGGGACTCTTTAGAAGGGCATATAGTAATAGGATGAGGGGTAATGGCTATGAAGTGGAAGAGGGGAGATCTAGACTAGATATTAGGAAAAAAATCTTTACTCTGAGGGTGGTGAGACAGACACTGGCACAGGTTGCCCAGAGAGGTTGTGGATGCCCCCTCCCTGGCAGTGCTCAAGGCCAGGCTGGATGGGGCTCTGAGCAACCTGGTCTAGTGGGAGGTGTCCCTGCCCATGGCAGGGGGGTTGGACTTGGATGATCTCTGAGGTCCCTTCCAACCCAAACCCTTCAATGACTCTATGATTGTGGGATGCTTTCCCTACATGAGTTAGAAAAGCAAAAAGCAAAAGTGAAAATTTACGAAGGTTGCTTTCCACAGCATTAACGCAGGTTCTCCATATCGCCTCTTAGTCTTTGTTACATCTATCTTGCAAGTATATTTAGACTTTTAAAGTCTCTGAAGTATTTTTCATTCCTGGAAAAAATATATATATATTTCTAATATTTCTGAAGCTAAAAGCAGGAAGCTGATAAACTCTCCAACTTTTTTTTCTTTTTTCCTCAAGGGAATCTGTAGGAGGGAATGACGGAGCAGAATATAAGAAATGAATTCTGCAGAATTTTTGAAATATTTCTTTCAATTTATCTCAAGATAAAAATAAAACTACTACAAGGAAATGAAGATCACAGTCCAACACAAACAAGAAATATTCCAAGCCCTTGTTTCTATACTAAATTAATCTGCGCCAACATACATTTTTCACCATATACACACTTTTTAAAGTGCTCTACTTTTTCAACCCCATTTTTCATCACTTAAAAATACTTACAAGTAAATTTGCATGTATCTATCTATGCATTAGTCCCAAAGCATTTCATGAAATGCTCCAGACAGCATTTGTCCATAAGCCATTTGTCAGAAAGCCAAAGAATCTGTTCAGCATCTTGCAAACTATTTACTCTTCCCTCCCCTTTTTCAGCTTCTTACGAGGCTATCTCCATGAACGCAAACAGCCTCACTCCCTCCCCAGTCATCCACTTAGTCCAAGAAAGTTAGAAGCCAATGCCAAATTTAACTAAACCTCTAATATATAGTTTTGAAAAACACAAAGTATTTTCTCACACCTTCTATATAAACATAGTATTTCTTTACAAATAAGGAATGTCTAAAACAGGATTTAAAGAGGATTTTTTTTTTTAAGATATTACAAGCGTGTCAAAACTTTAAAACTGTAGGCAAAACTTAAGTCTCAGCTACACCTTCCAGTGTTTTTATTTTTATTTAAAAAAAAAAAAAGAAAGAAAGCTTTGCATTTAACATTAAAAGTAATATGTAGCAGTAATACATACATAGCAAAAATTACTGTGCAACGCATTAAAATAAATGTGGCCATATAGACATGAACAATAGAAATTCAAGAAAGAATATTGTTCCAAACAAAAGATTTAAAATTTTAGGTCAAGCAAAAATCTAGATGGCATGGCATTGATGAGAACAAGCCATAACGTTTTCAAGTTTCAAAGGTATTGACTAACAAGACACTAACAATGTCCACTGGAAGAAGGATCACAATGTGGATGCATCCCTATAAAATTAAGTACTCACAGAATTAACACCAACTGGTCCTTCACTTCCCTTGTTATTCTCCTCATCCCTCGCTAAGTTCAGTTCCACCTGTGCCTTAGCTTAGATGATCTGATCTCTGCATGTCCAGATAGCATCCCCGTGTTCTCCCCAGGTCACACATCCCTGCATGTCAAAGGTCAGGTTGGACGAGGCCCTGGGCAGCCTGATCTAATGGGAGGTAACCCTACCCACGGCAGGAGGTTGGAACTGGATGAGCTTTAAGGTTTCTTCCAATTCAAGCTGTTCTATGACTCTATGATTCACTTATTAAAACAAATAGGGTACTTCCAAAACATTACCAGACATGAAATAAAAGTGCTACATAGCATCACTACCACAAGATTTTCCTTTATATTTCAAATATCTAACTAGCTATAGTTTAAGAATTCTGATAAATGTCAAAATATGTACAAGTATTAAAAATAAGAGAGCTTCAAAGGTAACATCACCTCAAGCATACATGCAGATAGTAGTGTACAGAGATCCCAGGCAGTGAGGCAACCACCTGACCTGCTCCTGTGTACAGCCGACGTGGTGTTAAGCAGACCATGTAAATGGGCAGATAACGTACACATTTATATATATATGGTGAAATGTAGGCATAAATCCATATTGAAAAGGAAAAAAATCACACACACAAAACAAGTCTTTAATACTGCATTATTATCATCAAGTCAAAAACTTTCAATTCATAAATGTATTTAATAAAGGGATGACAAAAGAGCCAAGAGACCATTTATCTTAGCTATCCAAGACCTTTGATTATTATTAGTGGTAAGACTGGCAAGGTACAAAAGCAAGTGGTGGGAAGTGAACCTCAACAAACCACTTCAAGCAACAGGGAACAATTACCCAGATATTTAATGTTAAAACAGTGAAATAACGATAGGACAGGAGAGCACAACTTACACAGTAAGATACTATTGGACTTGGCAGAAAGGCAAAGTATAAGCAAGGGAAATGTTCACAAGCCCTAAGATTAATTAAACCCTAATTTGAGATTTTCAGTGAGAGTACAGAGTAACTGTTAGAGCCAAGTATTTGGAAAGCTGTTCCATGCTGGAGCAGGGGAACGGGGCAGACACCCAGCATTGTGGACACACCACAACCTCCATTTCTAAAATTTAGTTTTTGCCTGTTCCTAGCCATCCAAATCAATTTTAAGTGGTAATAAATTAAATTTTTCCTCAAGTCAAGTCTGGTTTGCTCAGGACAGTAATTCGTAAGTGATCTTCCTGTCTCTGCCTCAACCCACAAGACTGTTCATCTTCTTATCTCTCCCTGTCCTGTTAAAGAAGGGGATAGAGAGCAGCTGGGCAGGCGTCTGGCCAAGGCCAACCCACCACACTTGCTGAAAAGGTAAATGGTAGCAGTTGGAGAGCTATGTACCTGAAGTTAGATACCTCACATACCAGCCATTCTATTAAATCCCAGTGAAGACAGGCTCTGTGATTTTTACCACTGTATTTAAGAGGTCACACAGAAGCAGAACACTATATAAACCTGTCTTCCTTGCAGACAAGGAAGAAAAAGGAAAAAAAAAGTATCCTAGTGGAAACAGAACGTGTGTTTACAAGAAGGAAGCCAACACAAGTGAGTTGCTTCACTAAGAAACAGAACAGTATCAAAAAATCTGTATTTTGGGGCAATAAAGAAAGACAAGATGGACCACAAAGTTTTTCTTTTTACATGACAGAAAGGGAAATATCATCTTTGGCTGATGCTGTAAGAAATTAGAGGTCAACAATATCCAAAGTCATCATTTACACCTGGAAAAAGAACCATTGCTCGTAACTGTTCCTTTCACTGGCCATTTTTCACCACCTGTAAGTGAAAAGACTTTAGTTACCCTGGCAGGAGAACTGTTACAAAATGCATCATGACTCATATGTAACATTTTTCTTGAGCTTGACATTTATGTTGCTTCATCCTCCTTTCAGTAATTCCCAGAAGTCTTAACCACCACTGTAACTTCACAATCTTTAAAACACAAAAACCATGTTCTCTTTCTCTCACTATACCTTGTGTTACTTTTCCTATTTATACATTATTGATATTTCTCCAATTCAAACTCCATTCTCTCATTTTTGCTCTTCTTCTCTGAAGCCCCCCCCGATATATTTGCCAGCTAATAGCTCCTAATATTATCCCAGATGTAATAACAACAAGAAGCCAATAGAATTCTCTCCTAAACAGAACAGAAACATCAAAGCTTGAAGCAGCTAAATAACATTGCTCCTCAAGCTTCTAGTGAGCTCATTCCAAGAATTCAACTTCAGGATCTAAATTCCAGGAGGTTTTTGATGCCTGTGTTCTGTGCTTCATCATAGACTCTCTGAAAGGCACCGACATAGATATGGAAACAGGGACATCACGCTTTTTCTTTGCCATATCAATTAACCATATACCTCAGCTTTCACTGTATTTTGTTTATTTTGATAATGACTGAACTTGGTTTCCTAGCTCAGTGTCATGGACAAATCACTTCAGAATAAAATCACGCTGTACCTAATTACTTGGGAAAAGCCTTAGCTTTACCCCCTTTATGAAAAAGGAGCTTTCTTATCTAGCAGTTAATTGCAGGTAAGAAATCATAAGGAAATAAATAAAATCCTTAAATAAAATACTTCTGCTGTAATGTACCTATGTGGCAGATCAGTCTCCCAATCAATTTATTTTCTCTCACAACCTTGCTCCTTGAAAAATGGACTTCTAGTTTAAGTGTGAAACTTGTAATTTTCAGCAGTCTGGTCTTTGACTCCTATAAATCCTCTTCCCTTCAAACAAGTATTAACCATCAAACAACCTCCATTTAGAGGCTACACAGTGGTAACTTCTCTGCCTTCTATTGTGCTACTTCAATTATTGTGACATTATTATGTCACTTTGTTATGGTTTAGCCCAGCAGGCAGCTCAGTGCACAACCATTTACTCGCTCCCCCAACACCAGTAGGATGGGGGAAGGAATGAGGAAAAAGGTAAAACTTGTGGGTTCAGATAAAGACAGTTTAATAGGACAGAAAAGAAAGGACAAATAATACTGATAATGTTGATAAAAGAATATACAAAACAAGCTATACAACACAAATTGCTCGCCACCCATTGACCAATGCCCAGAGTCAGTCTCCGAGCAGCTGCTGCCCCTGGCCAGCTCCTCCCACTTTTATGGCTCTGCATCATGTCATATGGTATGGAATGCCCCTTCGGCCAATCTGGATCAGCTGTCCTGATTCTGTCCCCTCCCCTCCCAGTTCCTTGTGCTCCTAGCCCCCTCGCTGGCAGGGCAGTACAAGAAGCAGAAACATCCTTGGCTCTGTGCAGCGCTGCTCGGCACCATATAAAACAGTGTGTTATCAGTATTATTCTCATCCTAAATGCAAAACACAGCACCATACCAGCCACTACGAAGAAAATCAGCTCTATCCCAGCCAAAGCCAGGACATGTCTTCAGGTGGACATAACAGTTAGGAAGTTCTGAATTTCATATGCAGCTAGATTTATGGATACAGAAGCAGAGTCAACTTTGCAGTTTGCTAATGGGAAAAAAATTACATATTTCCCTCAGCAGTAGGGTGTAATATGAAGACACTTAGATTCACAGAACAAGCAGGTCTGAAGTTTTCCTCATAAAGTCTAAAGAGGGGGCTATCAGTGCCTCATGCCACCATCAATGACATGAGGTGGAAAGTGAGCGTATTAAGTGCATTATTCTAAAGCTTAGGACCAACTGACCTTTTTTTTTTTTTCCATTGTTTAATGCCTACAACTTAACATTATAGTTCCCAATCATGTGTCAGGCACTCTTTAGGAATGACATTAGACAGTGAAGTATACTGAAATACAGAAAAGGTCTTCTAACTCAAAGCAGAGTGCAAACAGGAAAAGTTCAGAAGCTACTGTATAAATTCACAGAAGATGAACATTTCCCATGCATTAGTGTTTATGCTTGTTGTGTTCCTCCTAGTATAATCCATAATCCATTTGATCACTTAAAGGTCTGTGTATTTCTGTAATTTGCAAGATAAACAGTAAAAGGATAATGATAAAAACCTCAAAATCTATAAACTTTTTCTCCTTGCAGGAAAAATATCCTTTTCAAAAGGCAGAAACAAAGCCAAAAAATAAACCGGACATGCTCCAGGTAATTCACCACCTGCCTGGGTTTATAAAAACCTCAAACAATTACAGTTCTCCTCTTCCTTCCTTTACCCAATGCGCAGTGAATATCTGCCACTCAAAAACAGAAAAAAAAACACCAGTATGAAAGGAAATTAAGAAGAAATTAAGAAATATTGATTAAATTATTTAATTTTAATGTCCTGCCCCACATGTTCAGTTTCATGCCTCCAGGACTGTATCTAGAAATAAAGTGTAAAGTCAGTGTAATCCCACTTAGAACACATTACTGGATGCATGTGCAAAATACTCTGTATTATTACAGAGTAATAATACAGTCTGAATTACTACATCCTGAGTTGCCTGTCAGTCAGCTGCTTTCATTAGAAAGTTTACAACAACAATAACATTACTGATACAGCACAAGAGGTCTCCAAAATTTCTTCAAATGGTTATGACACAGAGGTATCTATGTACTTCACTTGCTTCACTGCCAATGTGCCACAGCTCAAGCTCCAATGCAAGTCAAGGCAAGGCAAGGAATTTACTGCAAAGAAGAAAAAAAAGAAAACCCACAGGAATACAGCTGTAATTTTTCTGGGGAACCCAGAAAATCTTGTAATTCCCGAAGAGAATGAAAATTATTAAAATAACCAAGCTGAAACAGTTCATTAACTTACACCATGTTTAGGTATGAGTGCTCACTTATTCAAAAACAGAAATTTAGCCTAATAGACAGTAATAATGGCTCATCATTTTTTGCAGGCACTGCAATTTCACAGAAGAACAGGTGTCCTGCCCTCCAGTCAGTACTAGCTCATGCAAAAGGCACTGTTCTACAGCAAGCTCATATAACTGGGATTCCCCAATTTCCCCACCCACAGAGGAAAATCACCCAGGAGACAGTTCGACATGGCCACGCAGAGCGAGGTCAACTCAGACAAGATAGAGTAGCCCCATTCAAACCACAGGATGAGCATCCTGGATGCCACAACACTCGATCACTCATCAATTGTCCATTCCATAACAAGATGGACATTTTCACCAATTAAAAGGAAACAAAACTAAAGCAAAACAACAATGAAAAAAATACTTCAAAGGTATGCCAGTATTTCCCAGAATCTCTTTTGAGCAAAGTTTTTGAAGAAGTTTTGACTGACAGTCATTCCTCAGGCTATAAGCCCTTATAAGAGTTCTGTTCCCTTTCCAAATATTTTACACATGAATGTAAATATAAACACAGTGTTTGGATTCCTAGTTTTCTCATGCATAAAACCAACAGCCTGTGGATTTGTTTGCACCCGTGCAGAGAAAGAAAATACAATGAGGTATCAGGTTTTGAGGTATGATAACTGAAGTCCTTTCACCTTGCTTTTTCTTTTGATGGATCTTTAGCAAATACACAGAGTCCAAGTACTCCACAACCTGAGATGAAAAAATGCCAGCAACTGAATTTGATGGAAGCTTGCAGTGTCTGCACAAAAGAACATTTATGTTAAGATATGCTTCTGTGAACAGCCTCTTCCAACAAAGCATTCAGAAAAAGATATTTGATACGGTGCATCAAACAAACTTATGAAAGAACAGCATTACTGAGCAGTAAGCTGCATTCAGGTAACTGAAAGGCACATGGATTACTGACATATTTATTTGGGAACTAAGCAAGGCACTTTGTCACATATCTGTAACATCAGCGACTGTGAATGGATGGGCTAACGTGGAAGTAAGAACAGATCTGCATGGGACGGTGACTGTGTGATGATCCTCAGTCATCCAGGGGCTGAGCTGTTGTGCAGAAGCAGCATACACTGTTCCTGCCATCAGAAAAGACATTTTCTTGCCATCCAAGTGTGAACATCAGGACACTCCAAACTCTAGCGTAACATCAATTCAGTACCAAGTTCTCTGACTGGAATGTCAAATAAACAGGTACCATGCATGCCTGCAGAGCCTAAGGCCAAGAAGAAAGATGCTCAAAAAAAAAAAATGTAATGTGAAGATGCAATGAAGACAACAAACAATTTCAAAGACCTCTCTGTATGAAATACAAGTGTGAAGAAAAGTTGAAATCCATTTTGCTTTGCCATTGCTATCAATTGCTCTAGTATTAATTGGCTGGATAAGAGCAGCAGCAATACATGGTTTTGTTCTACACATTTCTGTAGTGGAGTTTCCAGGATGAAAGACAAGTGCCAACCACACCATAACCACGTGTAGGACTACATGTTACAATGACACCTTATGAAAACCACTACTGAACATAAGCAAAACACCCAAGCAGATCTTCAAGTCAGCAGACACCCAGATTTCAAATTATTATTTAACCAGCCACATTTTCAGTTTTTTTTTTGTTTGTTTGT
>VXAV01005953.1:228992-245196 GCA_013399715.1 Alectura lathami | reverse complement strand
GGGTACTGACCTGTTGGAGAGCAGCGTAGGGGAAAGGGACCTGGGGGTCCTGGTGGACAGCAGGATGACCATGAGCCAGCACTGTGCCCTCGTGGCCAAGAAGGCCAATGGCATCCTGGGGTGTATTAGAAGGGGTGTGGTTAGTAGGTCGAGAGAGGTTCTCCTCCCCCTCTACTCTGCCCTGGTGAGACCCCATCTGGAGTATTGTGTCCAGTTCTGGGCCCCTCAGTTCAAGAAGGACAGGGAACTGCTGGAGAGGGTCCAGCGCAGAGCCACCAAGATGATTCAGGGAGTGGAGCATCTCCCTTATGAGGAAAGGCTGAGGGAGCTGGGTCTCTTCAGCTTAGAGAAGAGGAGACTGAGGGGTGACCTAATTAATGTTTATAAATATGTAAAGGGTGGGTGTCAGGAGGATGGAGCCAGGCTCTTCACTGTGACATCCAGTGACAGGACAAGGGGCAATGGGTGCAATTGGGTGTATAATTTTGACTGGACTAAGAGAAGACATACTAATGAAGAAAGTATAATCTTAGTCTAAAACTTTTCCTTCACAAGTAGAATTGCTGAAGCCATAAACTAACTCCAAAAGTTAACAACTACGAATTTTAATACTCCTAGCAAGTTCTGAATGTCTATATCTCAGAAAATGAAGATAAATTAAGCATATTGCTTTTTAATATTCATTAAAAAAAAAAAAAAAAAAACATTTCCATGAAGTGAATATCAAACTAATTTAGAACACACACACAAATATTTTTTATCAGGAAAAGCAGTTTCTAAATAAAAAGGTAAGACAATACAGTTTTTTCTTCTTTACCTATCAGTCCTCATCATACTGATCAAGAGTCAACCAGCATCTCCAAATACATAATGGAATACACAGTGAACAGAGAAAGAATAAGTAATTTTGACTCTTTCTAAAAAAGAAAAATAGATAAAACACATAGGCCATAATGTACTGTGACAGGTTCTTTTCTTGCATATAAAATACATTTTTCCTGATTTTTATACACAAAGATGTATTTTTCAGGGGAAAAAAAAAAAACTGTGACAGGAGACAGCAGAACACTTATTGCTCAGGTAAGAGACAGCTATTAAGCACTCCATTCCAGAATTTAATTAACATTTTAGCTAATCTCCAACCAGAATCTCTCTTACTGCTATTTCAAGTTATTACTTCTTAACCTATCACCAGTTGACACGAAGAATAGGTCACCACCTTCTTCTCTGCAGCAACCTTTTTTGAAAATTTCTGCTTTTCTTTCATGTAGAAAAAGCAATCCTAATTTCTTCAGTCTTTCCATAGAGGATATACTGTCTAACCCTCCATCGTTTCTGTAGCTTTCCTCTAAGCTTTCCCAGGTTGGAAACGCTCCTTGCATGCTCCAGACTGAACACAAGTACCCAGTCCTCTAACCACACTAACAAAGACTATTTTTTCCATATACAATACCCTATAGAAATCAATCACAAGGGCTACCTTTTTCCAAAACACTGACTCACAGTTAACAACTACAAAAAAACATCTGCGCAGTTCTACTACTTCATCTTGAATTCATGCCGCTGATTATTCCACCCAACCTTAGCTGCAAGGCTACTGAGTTTTGCTGAATCATGTTTTTTTCCATTGTTTTTCACTTCCTCTTCATTAGTACCCCAATTTGTCATAATCACTCTGTACATCAGATTATTCTAAATAGGCTTGCGGATGGTAACATGGATATCCTCAGCAAGCGCAAAGAAAATCTGTTATTCCATCATCTGCATCACTAATGAAAACATTAAGCATGGCTGGACACTACTGGAGTTTTCCAAGCAGATTTTCACCTACAGTAAAGCAGTTTCAGTTTGACCAAGACACTTCTGCCCTAAGCTTCAGTAAATTCCACAGGTTAAGACATGTGGTATCTACTGCTTCAACTCTCTTATCCCTAAGTATTTACAGAAGCAAATTTGTACTTCATGAAGCATTACGGAATTTACTTTTCAGCTTTCTCCATACTCTCCATCACGTCTACTTTACTCACTGCTGCACATAATACGCTGTCACACTGAAAGGTGGTTAAGGAGCTGATGACCACTCCCTCTCCTCTAGACAGAGGATGCTTTGATTCAATACCTGCCCTGAGGTGGCCAGGCCAGCAGCAGCTAAGCCCTGGCCCTCAGGACACTCACAGACAACTCCATCCAGACTGGCCAGGAGTCTGTTCCAGAGCCCTTTATTACCTCCCTAGCAGCTCTGACACAGCCTTCCCTACTCCTTTCTGGTGCTTCTTCGATTCAAAATGGTGGGGGCTGGTAAAGGGGTTGCATCACAGCAGCTTTTACAACACAGCACAAGAACTATTGCTGCATACCTCCTCAACTCAGGAGTAAAGGACATGCTGAAAAACCGGTGGGCAGCACATGGCATGAACCAAAGAAGTCCAGCATCCTCCCTGCCAGTCCAGATCAGAACTGCTGTTGGTTTTGGCCAAAAACGACCCACAGCCAAAGTCCTTGGGGGCAATCACAGATCTGTGTACAGATGGGGACAGTCACTGAGAGCAGCTCTGCAGAGAAGGGCTTTGGGGGGTGGTTCTGGTGATGAAAAGTTTTACATGAGTCAGCAGCATGTAACTGCAGCACAAAAGGCCAACTGTAGCCTGGGCTGCATCGAAAGAGAAAGAGGGCTGGCCAGCAGGGAGAGGGAGGTGATTGTCCCCCTCTGCTCTGCCCTCATTAGTACTGCAGGTGGGGCCTGTGTCCAGGTCTGGGGCCCCCTGCACCAGAAAGACATAGATTTGCTGGAGTCGGTTCAGAGTGCATCCTTAGCAAGTTTGCTGACAATACTGAATGGTGCAGTTGATACACCAGAAGGAAGGGATGCCATTGAAAGGAAACCTTGACAAGCTGGAAAAGTGGGCCCACAAGAACCTGATGAGGTTCAACAAGGTCAAGTGCAAGGTGCTAAACTTGGGTTGGGGCAATCCCAGATGTATGTACAGACTGGGGGTACTGTATCCTGGGCTGCAACAAAAGAGGGGTGGCAGCAGGGAGAGGGAGGTCATTGTACCCCTTGGCTCTGCCCTCGTGAGGCCCCACCTGCAGTACTGCATCCAGGTCTGGGGCCCTCAGCACAAGAAAGATGTGCAGCTGTTGAGGCGTGTCCAGAGGAGGCCCACAAAAATGCTCAGAGGGCTGGAGCACCTCTCCTGTGAAGAAAGCATGAGGCAGCTGGGCTTGTTCAGCCTGGAGAAGACTCGACTCTGGGGAGACCTCACTGAAGTCTTCCAGTATCTGAAGGGAGCTTATAAACAGGGGGGAGAGTGACTTTTTACACAATAGGACAAGGGGGAATGGTTTTAAACTAAAAGAGGGGAGATTTAGATTAGCTATTAGGAGGAAATTCTGTACTCAGAGGGTGGTGAGGCACATGACCATGTAGCCAAAGAAGGTGTGGATGCCCTAGCCCTGGAGGCGTTCAAGGCCAGCCTGAATTGTCCCTGGGCAGCCTGATCCAGTGGGTGGCAACCCTGCACACAGCAGGGGGTTGAGACTGGATGGGCTTTAAGGTCCCTTCCAACCCAAGCCATTCTATGACCCACATGGTTCCCTTCACCACCAGGATGAGGCAGTGTAGTAACACCTGGCCAGCAGGTGAACTACCAGCGCAGAGGGCCAGCAGCTGACAGCATTGCCATGCTGGGTCTTCTTCACATATATCAACAGACTATGGCATGCAAGTAAAGAAACCCATAGCTTTGGAAAATGGTTGCCCCTATTAAAATGAAGTTTACTGTGACATAGCTATTTTCATTTTAAGTGCTAATTTATCATGTAAAACTTAGATACTAACAACAGAAACGACATACAATTGTTCTTTTCTGTTGTTGAAGGTAGAGTGTCTGACTACAGATCAAGAGGAGGCAATGTAGAAAAGGACGACATTGAATGTAAAGGCAAAAAGTCATTTCAACTCTATATATCTGCCATCTCAATTCCCTCCATTCCCTTTTCCAATGCTTTCATTACATGAAACATAAATAATGAGAAAAAAACAGTAAGCACAGGGACCCAGATTAACAGTTAGGCTGTAGAGCCTGGGTTGTTATAACTGCTCTGTCTGAACAAAGAGCAAGACAAAAGACCTTAATACCTTCAAAAGGTAAAAATAATTTTAGAAGTCTACAGAGGTAATAAAAAAAAAACATTCATTTCATTCAATATCAGGTACTAATTACCATTTTAGTTGTAAATCTACTAAAAATCTTATCTGAATAAAATAGCAAGATGTATTCTCAAAGCAATACTTTCTTCCTTTAACATAATCAAACCTTTTTGTAACGTGCAACATAGGCAAGAGGCAAGATTTGCAGCAAGCCTTATGGCTCAATAAGTTAGCAACATAGGAGTTAGGGCAGTGCAGGTGGTTATAGAAGTCTTCACTGATGTTTGATTTTAATGAACCAATTTGAACAATATGAGATAAAATCAGAATATAAAAGGATGCATATTGCTAGAATTATCAAGAGAAATGCCTCTCTTCTGCAAGGCTCAATAGTTCCACACAAAAGGCACTTTCAGAGAGAGGCACCTTCATGGATGTACAAGAACATGGGAGGCTGAAGCCAACTGAAGCAAATAAAAGCATGTATGAAATACATGTAATATCTACACCTATCTAATGTCAGATGCCTGTAGACTATCTAGAACAATTACTCCAAACTCAGTCCTTCATTTTATGCTTCTCTTTTGCCAGATTTTATTCAGTTCTGTGTCTCATATAATCTAATCAATTGTCATAATTTATTTTTGTAATTTAAATAGAGAAAATATATTAATTTTTGACAAATTAACACTTGCCCGGGAACGCTAAAGCTTTCATATTATACAATATCCAATGAATCAATAGTTTTCCTAATAAAAGGACTGATAATGTTAACTAAACCATGCTTCTCAAGTTCAAAACCACAGAATAGGGTAACTTTTAGGGAGGAAAGCTACCAATAGGCCATAATTTTTAATATCTGCCACAATGTCTCCTTTAATTCAAAGGTCAGCAAGAACATTTGCTACTCTGAGTGATCAGTGCCCTACCATCCTTATAAGGTACAATTATTTGGGAAGCTATTTGTCATCTTGAGCAATTAATAAAATTGCTCCCATCTTCAGAGAAGTGGAGGTTACAAAGTTTCACCTCCAGCCAAAGCCTTAAAAATTTGATTATTTCCTCCAGATTGACAGGGGCATCACATTGCTACAGTAAGACTCTGTATATTACTGAAAGTGCCTTGTTGCCAGAAAGAAAAGAGAATCACTCTAATACTGGAAAATTTTCAGACAGTTCAACAGTGAGTCATGTAACAAGGCTCTTGCTCATACCCTTCTATTTCAAACTCAACACACACCAGGCTGAGGTACCCAAAGCAATGAGATGTGTTGTGGTCATCCTGTGTCACCTCCGAAGACATAATTGTCCCATCAGATTCTTCAGAAACCATCTTCAACTTTCATGAATCGTTTTGGGCACTGTATAATTACGCAGTAATTACAATAACATCCATACCTACACACAATGACATAAGCAGACACTTCAATTTTGTCCTTAATCATTTCCGAATGTTAGCCAATTTAAAAGACAAATTTAATATTACACAATTCTGTCAGCTTTATTAGTTTCAACTCAATTCCACTCACTACTACAAGATGAGTAAGCAAAGGAAATATTCTTCATATCTAAGTCCTATTTCGCTAGCTACTTCGCAGTCCTATGGCATGAACATTATTGCCCAGAATAAAATAAATGTATGAGGAAAAAAAAAGTTAACTCAGTAAAAGACAATATATAAATAGGACTTTCATCCTCCTGATACTCTTCACAAAAATCACATCAAATAAACAGAAGAAACAAGTTCAACAAACCCAAATGAATATAATAAATGAATTAAAGTATACAAAAAAAAAAAACTTTTTTAAAAGGGTTAGCATTAGGCTATTGAGAGGTTAACAACAGATTTCTATAGAAGCAGCCCTAGAAAGGGAACATAAAGCAGTAACATCCTGTGAGACTGCTTATGATACAGTGCTGGGAGGCAGTTCCAAGCAATGGAGCTTTTACATACAAAGAAGGGCTATCAAAGAAGAGTAACGTGAAATATGGTTGTAAAACAGAACGCCAGATTTTAAAGAGTTCAGATGATTCCCACAGCTCAAAAGAGCAAAGAGGAGAAGGAGGACAGAGATTCAAGAAAGACAGACACCTAGAGTTCAAACAGTGCTAAGCAGTGTAAAACATCACCAAGCCCTCTTGCAGGTTATGGGTAATTTATACCACTTTCTACAAAACCAAAGAGCTGTCTTCTGTTACAGTTTTCTGCTTATAAACAAATTGGAGTTTGCTACTCGGAAGAAGTAAACATAGATCTGCTTCTGGAAATGACATTAAAATTACCGGACAGTTTCTGAGATTAAAAGAGTTCACTGAATCAAACAAACGGACCATACGAGATGCAATGGAGCCTGCAGACAGCAACAAGAATGGCACAGGACACCTGAAGAGGAAAGCACAATCACAGAGCCAGTAGTGTTTGAGAAATCCTTGTTTGTGCACAGGATTTGATAACTGATGGTGAATCAGTTATTCTCTGATGAGCAGGAATTAAAAACATTTTCGGAACAAACACCTCATACGGGCTACTAAAGCTCTATTAAAAAAGAGTTTTAATATACAAAATAATTTGGTTAAATCTGGGGAAGACATTTTCCCAAAACAACATGCCTTTGAAACAATTTCAAGACTTCTCAACACATATCTTTCTAAAACTTTGTTTAGAACAAAACCTTCCACTTTCAGGCTACCAATTCAAGAACAGGATTGCTGTGACAAGTATTTGGCAATGTAACATTTGGTAAATAGCATCAGTTCAGTGACTTCAATACACTTAAGGCCGTATCACACAAACACTGTCTATTACTTTAATTTCAGTAGAGAAGCCATTAAGTGAATAAGCAATAAAAACAAAGTACTTAAGGGTTTTCGTTCCACATAAGTAGGTACACAAGCAACACATAGGAGACTACACAGGAGCAAGTCTCTCAGTCCTTGTCTATGGAGAGCTACATAATTAAGTCTCCGGATTATGAAAAACTTCAATCATTTCATAAGCAATTAAAATAACCTTAAAGCACCCAAACAAGCCCCACTCTGGGCTCTCTTCAACCTTCTCCCAAGGAAGAATAAAAGGATAAAGGCACACGCCGAGACCAATGCAGGCAGTCCATATTAACCCAACATCCTGAAACACTACCAGCCCCTTAGCAAATGTTATCACTTGCTTTCCACCAAGAAAGAAACAGCACACAGGTACACCCCTCTTCATCTGTGCTCACTGGACCCCCGCATGGGCCAAACCAACACCCACATGCAGCAGAAGATGACCCAGGTCTCCTGTCCCCTGCCAAGGGAGGGAAGGCAACATGGAAAAAAATCATTTGTTTCTTTGCATGCAAATATGAAGCTGATATATGGATATGATGCTTTTGTGTTTTTTCTTTTTTCCCCTCATCAGACCAAAAAATGAATTTAGTTAAAAATAACTTCTTTCGACTAATCAGAAAGTCTTTAGGGAAGAGAGCTCAACAAATAGCTTAAGGATTAGCTTCTCTTCATCACAGACTAAAAAATGTCCTGCAAATTCTTTAGGCATTTTTTTTCCCTTTTAGTACTATGTGGTATTTAGATTTTTAACTGAATGGGAAAATACAAGAAGTCTCAGCAACTATGAGACCAGCACTACTAGTATGACGGGAGAACTGCACTTGGAAAAACGGGCAGCGGGACCCAGCAGACAGCCCTGGCCCCACTAATTCTATTTCATGCCAGACCTTCAGCTATTAGGCAACATTTCTACTTATTCCTAGATCCCCTTTTTGTGAGATGGAGGTAAAATATCTTCTGGCACTTCCAAAATATCAGTTATATTTTCTATCCTCTACCACTGTGGCCCGTACATCATGCTGCCATTTTTGCCAAGCAATGCTTTGCTGCACTTCTTGCCTTCCATGGCTCCTTTCTGGTTCACACAATTTGCACCAGGTCTCTCACAGAAAGATTTTATCCATGTAGACTGCTTCCCTAATACAGCCTGCTCAATATATAGTGTTTTTCTTGCAAAGCCACATGGCATAGAACTGGGTCCTATATGTATTAACCTTAAATTAATCAAATTATTCATCTCTCTGAAAATATGCGTTTCAGAGGAAAGTAGACAAATATTTGCTCACATCCCATCCCAGTTATATAATGCATAAAAGATTTACTCATATGAAACCTCAAGCTGTTTTGCCAAGCCTGGACTCCCTGTTGAATTTCAGCTCCTGAAAAATATCTAAGAAGTTGTACTCTCAGTAAATACCTCCTGGGAAGGGGGGCAGAACGACACAAACAAAGGCTGTCAATAATGCACTGAAAGCAATGTCAACACGTATTTCTCAGAACTCCCCATTGATCAAATCTAAACAAAAAATCTCAATCTAACTGAATAACTGATTATAGCTTAATTTTATTACTGAATAAAGTTTTTTTGCAAAAATAGCTAAACTAAGAACCTGTGAAATTAACACTAACAAAAAACAGTTCTTGTCTAGCGTGAACACCCTCCAGACTACTACAGATGCCAAGGAAGGATAATGCTCATGCTTTTCAAGTACTGACAGAACGCAAAAATCCATGACTATTTTCTAATCTGCTTTTCCTTACCATTTAGTACTTCCAATTGACTGATCAATACGTTTTAATAAGAAACAAGATGAACACTTTAAAACACACATGCAAATGCTCTAAAACCAATTAGCTCCTTGAGCCCATATGGTACTGAACAGAAACACTTGCGAATCACCTCCAGTGAATCACTGCTCAGCTTGCTAGTTCTACACTTCAGATGTTTGCTGATAGCTTCCCATATTGTAACCAGGCATCCTCTTCAGTCCATGGAGCTCTCAGTTTAAAAGTATTTGTTTAGAAAATTAATTACTTGAGAATCTATGTGGATATGGCTATTTCTGCACACAGGCTTGTGCAGAAGAAAACCTGAAGAAACTATTTAGAAAGCAACATAGTAAAATAGGGGGGAAAAATGCATCACAGCAAAGAGACAAAAATATTCCTCAAGATGACCAAATACTTGCAGGAGAAATCAGCTACTTTTTGCCTGCTTGTTTATTTTCTCAGTGCACAGGAAACAGCAGTATATACACAAAAACTTTGCCACTTTTGGAAGTCCATTAGGAAGAGACACACAAATGAGCCTGCTCTGCAGAGCTTCCTTCCTTGAAGTTGGCTGCTTGAGTCCTCTCCCCTGTTAGCACTCCACTGCTACCAAAGCTGAGACTGAAGATCCTCTCTCCAGCACCTATCTGCTGCTGCCTAAATCTTTCAAGAAGACAGAGGAGATACAGGCAGAAAAACACAGCATTCAGAGGTTTCCTTCTCATAAACTCTTTATTAGACAATCAAATCAAATCTTCTATGAAGAACAAAGGGATACAAAAACATGCCTGTCCATTTCCAGCTAGACAGCCTGTCAACACTTTTTTTTTCAACAGAATATTTTTATTTCAACAAAAATTCACACTTTAAATGAATGAAAAGCAATGCTGGATGTTGCTTTCCTTCTTTCCAGGAGTGGGAAAAAAAAAATAAAGAGAAGAGAATGGCAAAAAGACAATTATTTTTAAATGCACTTTAAAAATTAATTGTTTCAATTACATCCTGTTACCAATAAAAATGTATTTTTAATCAGTTATTGACTGAAAACAGTACACTTGACTATATGAAGAAATTAAATAGCAATTCATACTTTATTACTCAACAAGATTTCTACAATTCTGAAGATACCACAGAACTATTTAACTCAGAAAATACACAACAGGTTGTTCCATAAAATGAATGTAGCCTCACAGTTCCCTTCTGAGCTGCTTCAGCTTCAAGGATCCCTGCTCCAAGCTGCTGAAGGTATGATGCAAATCAGTGGTCAAAAAAGCCCCACACCTTTCAGAAGATGCATCTGAATAATAAGCAGCCCAGTAATAATTCAAGTTTTCCCTCAAAAAGCAGATTCTGAGTCAACTCTCCTTGCTTAACAAGGCAACAATCAGTGACTAGAAGGTAGCTCCCACTGTGCCTCTCCCAGCGCAGCACCCCTAACCCATGCAGTATGGAACTTAGACTATTCAAGGCCCTGTTACCACCCACCACAGCAACAATCATAGAATTACAGTGATTTCCATCTCTATTGCTTGGAAAAGAGCAAAACTTTTGGAAAGTTACCTAGATGGGGCAGCTTCATAAGCCACTTGAAAGCTATTTCTACTATCCTTTGGTCCATTTGCACTCCAGAACAGGCCCATCTCCTGGTAAAAATCAAAAACTAAGTATTGATCTAGCATGCCATAGAATCATAGAATGGCTTGGGTTGGAAGGGACCTGAGAGATCATCTAGTTCCAACCCCCCTGCCGTGGACAGGGCTGCCAGCCACTAGCTCACTAGATCCAACTGCCCAGGAACCCATCCAGCCTGGCCTTGAACACAGCCAGGGATGGGGCAGCCACAGCTTCTCTGGGCAGCCTGTGCCAGTGCCTCACCACTCTCTCAGGGAAGAATTTCTTCCTGATGTCCAACCTACACCTCCCCTCTTTCAGTTTTAGCCCATTTCCCCTTGTCCTACCATTATCCACCTGTGCATAAAGTCGGTCCCCCTCCTGCCTGTAAGCTCCTTTCAAGTATTGGAAGGCCGCAATGAGGTCTCCCCAGAGCCTTCTCTTTTCCAAGCTAAACAATCCCAACTCCCTCAACCTTTCCTCACAGGAGAGGTGCTCCAGCCCTCTGATCATTTTGGTGGCCCTCCTCTGGACCCGCTCCAACAGCTCCACATCCTTTCTGTACTGGGGGCCCCAGGCCTGGACACAGCACTCCAGGTGAGGCCTTACAAGGGCAGAGTAGAGGGGGACGATCACCTCCCTCTCCCCGCTGGCCACCCCTCTCTTGATGCAGCCCAGGATGCCATTGGCCTTCCTGGCTGCAAGAGCGCACTGCCGGCTCATGGCCAGCTTTTCGTCCATCACAACGCCCCAGTCCTTCTCCGCAGGGCTGCTCTCAAGGAGTTCTTCTCCGAGTCTGTACACACACCTGGGATTGCCCCGACCCAAGTGCAACACCTTGGCCTTGGCCTTGTTGAACCTCATCAGGTTCTCGTGGGCCCACTTTTCCAGCCTGTCCAGGTCCCTCTGGATGTCAACACCTATGCTTCCCAAAAGTAGTTTAGGATCTGCCACAACTGCAAAACTGTTAGCTCTAACAGCAGCTTTCCCTTCAAGTTGTGTATCGGAGAAGAATGTTGGACAAGAGCTTTTGAAGGCATCTCATAGTAATTGTGACACTGGCTACTTGACAAGTTTCAGGAACAGTACAAGAAAAGGACTATTCTTGTCCCAGGTACATTCTTCCAGCAAGCAGATCAGGAACTTCAGGAAGCACAACTTGTAACTGAACTGTGGTGCTGAGAATCCTATCATTCACAAATTCATTCAGCACTTGTTTCAACTTATCTATACTTATCTGTCAAAACATTTCATTATGGGCAAACGTACATAGCTACACTATGTATGTGATGTGCTGCTTGATTTCCTTGTCTCACCCTACACTTCTGCCACTCTAAGAACAACTGTTCTATGATAACGATAAGAACGTTTTCTCTGTATTCCTATGTACTCTTTCTTCCACAACTTCACATACTCTCCAGCGTATGTAATCTCTCACTTCTCTTGTCCAAGTTGCTTTTGACTACTTGGTGCTTTTAAAAATTTATCGCCTTCAAGTAAAGGGACGAATGGAGTCATCGCTCTTTATTCTGACTTGTTATCTTTTCAGATGTGATATATCCTTTCAGACAATACTTAATCCAGTTCTGATCATGTGAAGAGATGAAAGCACTATTGATTTATACAGTCACCTTTATGAAAAAATTCATCAGCCCAAGCCCACTACACCAACACCCAACCATGCTTTTCTCACCCACGTAATACACCTCCTTCACCCTCACAATAGACTAACAAGCAAAAACAAATGCTATGCAAAAGGGCTTATAAACTATTGCAAAGCTAAGGATCTCTCAAAGAGGAGTATTATAACAGATATGTAACAGCATTATACATGCACCTGTGTGTCTGCAAAGGTAATTCTAGTAAAACTGACTTGAAGTGGAAGATTACACCACCTGAGCAAGCATCACCCAATCCTCACAGCTGGCTCTCCCCTGCAGTTCGTTGCACAGACAAATAGACATGTGTGTAAATGTTAGCTAAAATTGCCTATGACATGGGAGTGTCACAAACTGTCATTTTTTCTCTCATTTAGTAAAAGAGGTACTAATTGGACCAGTCTCTTTCTATTGTCTCTACCCTGCACTGGGCAAGGTCCACAGGCTGCAATCTTCTTGAAGCCTGTAAATGCTCTGTTTTTCCACCCAACGCCTTTCACAGTAACACACTATTTGACTCACTGTTTGCTAAGCACTTTTACAGTGAACTAAGACTTATGCCCCAGTTTGGATAAGTCAGCTAGTGCTTTGTGCTTCATACACTTACATATTTAGTTTAAAAATCATTCAGCCACTCGATGAGAGCCCTCTGTAACTTCCTGGAATAAACAACAGCTTTAATCATCCTAACATTCCACTCCATTTCACAAAACATTTCTTCTATGGAACAACAAAGATCACAAGACATATATTTTGGAAATTCTACTGATAACTTTTCCCACTGTGAGGACTGGCTACCTTTCCTGCTTTCTGCTTTTTTCTAGTGCTTTTTAAAGGCTAGGACCAGACCTGTCACCTTGCAGTGTCAGCAGTGGTCATCACACCAGCTGTTACTTCCACAATTTCACATCAAAGTCTCTTTCAAACTCTAAGAAAATCATTTGCTGCTGCCACCAGTGATTTTGTGTAATTGCCATTATCTGTTATGGGCACTTCCTATAAACATAGCCATAGATGTTGTCAAATTAAAGAGATCCCTCTACTATAGAATCACAGAGTATCCCGAGTAGGAAGGACCCACAAGGATCATTGAGTGGACTCCTGGTTCCACACAGCACCACCCAAACCCAGACCCTGTGTCTGAGGGTGGTGTCCAAATGCTCCTTGAGCTCCAGCATCTTGGGGCCGTGCCACTGCCCCGGGGAGCCGGTTCCACGCCCACTACCCTCTGGTGCAGAACATTTTCCTACGTACACATCCAATTAACACATTCAGCTGCCCTGTAATAAGGTGATCTGGAAGTTTCTTCTTAATCTGTTGGCATTTGTACCCCAAACAGCCCCACTCTCACTTCCTCACAGCTCTCAAGAAGTTGATGTTTTAATCAACTTCCATGCTTTTAGCAAGTTCCTACTAAAAATCTGTCTTGCAACATTTAATGTTCCAGTGTTTGTACAACTCAAGCTCTCTCTGTAAGGCTGTCAGCTTTCTTTAAGCTTAATTCCCTAGTTCCCAAATTAGCAGAAAACTGATGTGACCATTTTATCCCCATATATCCATTATTTACATCAAACATCACACCTACCAACAGGAATTATCTTTTTCCAAACTATGCCCTTATTAGAAAAATGGGAGAGTCAATTGTTTTCAACTACATTATTCTAAGCAATGCCTACAAATCTGGACTACATTTCCCCTTGTGGCAAGGACAAGCAAGTCCAACAGTTGTGGCATTAGTAATGACCTTCACAAATCATGGAAAAATATAACCCAGTTTTCTCCAGCACTTCAACAATTTTATGCCAGACAATTTAAGTTCCACTGATTTCTAGGCAAGCTCTACAACTCAGTCCTGGCACACCTGGGAAGAACTGAAGGGTTAAAGAACCGAAGACTCAACACTGAGTAACATGAGCTGGAAGAAGAATTAAGTACACCTGCACTGCTGGTTTCTTAATCAGGAAAAACTTGTCAGCCAGGCAGCAGTGCTCCAAGTGTCACAAAAGCACTTAACTAAGCTGGGGTGACGATTTCATGATTTTTGAGACGGGCAGAATGACAGCTTGCCTGAATTTCTAGCGCCATGCCAGAGTTCCTCCTGGAAGAAATTCAGAGGACCGTGCCTAAGCACATGTTTGGAGCAGTTTACTTTCCTTTGTCTCCAACACCTTCACACTCTTTTCAAATAACTGAGGTATTACCTTGCTTCAGCCTATTGGATTAGAGAACTGGCAAATTCTGAATTACAGCAACAACTTTCCCTTTTTTGTCTTGGCCCTCTTGTACAGATGATCTCTAAATAACATCAGGCAAAACAGTGCAGAATTATAATTTCTTTAAAAAGAAAAAAAAAAAGCCTAAAATAAGAAATGGCTGAAGGTTGATTACACAGACCTTGCATTTTGATCAATCCAAGGTGGCTTCTGAACAGTAAATTCATATGCCAGTGTTACTTCAGGAGTGATTTGATCAGACATAGTAACATATATACCAAATCCTAAAATAGATTGGAAGAACTGCAACCCTAAATCTACTGTATTTAATCTCTCGTAGCATTTGTTACACAGACACCTTGGAAAAATTGGCTTCAGGAGGTGCCAGGAACAACACACATTGACTCTCCCTTTTGGGACAATTAGAGCAACTATGCATTCTGGTTATTTTTTGTGTACATTTTCAAAGACTTTACTCTCCTGGGACACTTTGTGGGAAATAGCATGATAAACTTGATTTTAAAGTCAGGAAAATCTATTAATTAAATCTAAGTTAACAAAATGTCCTATCATTTGGTTTTTTACATCTTTTTAAAAAACTTTAGGAAAAATCAAACTGCTTTGGTATCCGTATCATGCATAGATCTGAATTTTACTTCTTAGATTCATCCTACTAAGTTTTATTTTGTTATTCACTGTAGTTGTACAGAAATGAAAACATATGCTACATAATCATTCGAAGAGCATTTTAAATGCTGAATATTCTGGAAAATATTTCAACTTTAAAAAATATATTGAAGAAGAAACATAACAAAAATGCAATCCATTTAGGATTGGCAGCATTGTTATTATGTAATTATGGGTCTAAAATGTTAGTTGCCATAACAACTTGGAACAGTTCTACCTCCATTATAAATCTTTTTCTCTCTCTTCATATGTATGCTTATTTTTAACCCTGTCTTCCTCCTGATGCACTTTTTGCTAGGCAACCTTGTTAACTGAGCTCCTACTGTGTCAGATTGGCAGGCAGAATTGCAGGCATTCCCACAGCCAAACAAACATTATCCTCACGCAAGCTGCCAGATGTGCCATACATCTTATAAATGTGGGTTTGCACCTCCTTTAATTATGTTCTCTTCTCTCGCATAGCAAAAAATCTACAAAATCTCCATTCCTTAAAGTGCTTAAAGACTTGAAATTACTATATCATGCCAGTTAATAGCACAATGCACTGCAATTTATACATACGCTTAATACAATACAGCAAGTCATAAGCCTCCAACTTTAAAAACACTAAAATCAAATTATACCTACCTTCTACAATCTCAGAGTAGATTAAATCTCTGAAAATGATTTATTTTACAGCTATACTTACATTAAAACTTAGACAAAGATCAAAAGAAAATTTGAGCAAACTACCATTCCCTCCTCTCTCTCATTCTCTCTCTCGTAAGTCTCCAATAGTGACATGCATGCTACTTATTTGTAGAATTTTCATTATAATGAAAAGCCATAACAGTAATAAAACTGTCTTGTTGCCCCAGGAAACAGTATATAAATTAACACTGCCAACATGAGAAATCCATCAGAAAAATCATGCTAAAGTTGTGATTATAAAAAGCGGTGCAAGATGAAGATGTTTTGCTTAGGTTACACTAACTGTGAGCAACAGTGCCTGCACTGGAAGGGAAAAAGTAACACAAGTTATCACAACTGTGTAACATTTCAGAACAAAATGACTTTTCTAATGAACTTCTAGTCTTGTTTCCAACAGAAGTCTAGAGAAAAACACATCGGCTTCCATATATAAGGGCCACAAGAATAAAAGACCTGAACAGTATTTTCAGAGCTGCAAAATTTCTTTGTCTCACTGTTCAGAAGCAAGAAATCTTATTTAAAAGGTGTTTCACTCTTACAGAAAATAAGAGAAATGGATTCAAAAACTTCACAGAATCATGAAACAGTTGATGTTG
>VXAV01005953.1:202493-221211 GCA_013399715.1 Alectura lathami | reverse complement strand
CTTTTCATATTGGATCGGCTGATAGGATTGCAAAATTTATTTGTTCTTGTGGGAATCAACTGATCTTAAGTATTGAAAGTTCTTTGTACACATTGGCCCAGAATTCCTCTAAGCTATGGTATTACAGGCACTTCTATCGAGTAGGTTGCATTTGCTTGATTCAGCAGTTTCCTTTGTACAGTCACCTGCTCCTAGGTAACAACTACTTTTAGCTGATGATCCATCGTCCTCCTAATCCACTTAATGAAGTCCACTGTGAACGTTTTGCACAACATTTTATCAAGGCAATTGAGAGCTTTGGACTGACAGAAGTCTACAAAGATGGTACTTAAGTGGTTCTCCACATCTGGGAAGGGTTCTTATGCATGAATGCATGTATTCACTGTATGATTACCAAGATGAATGGACTCATCTCTTGGTTTCACACAAGATCCAACTAAGGGCATTTGGCAGGACTATGCAATGAAAAACAGGGCTGACAGGGTGGAAATTAGATTATATTTGTCATGAGACTCAAAACAAAAGCTCTTGTTCACAAACAGGTGGCATGACCTAACAACTCCTTGTCTGCCTCTCATTTTTATGCACCTGCTCCTTCTAGCTCCTTCATTCCCTTGTGCTGCTGGCTCTGATGCTTGTCAGACCCTTCCATGAGTCAACTCAATTCACAAAGCCATCTGAATCCAGGAAAACAACATTTTCTCTGCGATAATGTGTTACATCAGCTCTCAGAATGCTCTGATGAGTAAAGCCAGCTAGAGAAGGTAGCTAGAGAAGCTAGCTAAAGCATGAAGGCAGGGAAAGAGGGAGTAAAGAGAAGCAGAATATCTTTTCAGCAACAGTAAGGTGACCTATGAAGCTGCAGCCTAACTGGAAGCTTATACCAGCTTGAACTCTACCTGCAACTGTAGTCTAATTAGAAAGTGAAGCTGTTACCTGCCAGGAGGCAAGTCACAAGAGCCCTCCCACAAAGCCCAAAGCCAAAGCATCCTGCTCACAAGTCACCAAAACCAAAAAACAGGCACAAAGAACACAGGGGAAGCCATCCACTGCCTGCGCAAGGGACACTCAGTTCTGGTACTGCAGATTTCACCATGTTGCATGTTTTCTCTATTTCTTTTACAGAAACTCACAAGTTTGGAGATCCTCAAAGTGATCCGTAAGTTTGTCACGAACATTTGCACAGTGGGAGATGTAGATGGAAGGTAAAAGCTGGATTAGCAGACCACAGAAGAAAAATTAATGAGAAGAACAATTTCTTCTGTTTTAATGTGTTGAGCTTGCTGATTCTTTATTCATGGGAATTAGTTACAAGAAACCAAGAGCATGACAGAAATGCTTAGTTCATATTGTTTGTTGACTTTCTCTAAAATAGCACAGCATGTCTGATTTGTGTTTATACATGGCTAGGTTTTCTTCATCAAGGGAGTTAAAAAAAGGTTTGATCTGAGATACAGTAAATAGCTGTTATATCCTGATAACTACTCTTTTAGAATGACAAAAGAGGAAGTTTATTTGGTTTTGTTCTATTTATTTTTAAACAGCAAAATACTGAAGCAGTGATGAAGTACTCAAAAATCCCTTGGTAATCAGCATTTTGGTGCATGTGTTCCACACAACATACTATGTGCATGAAAGCAAGCACGTCCTTCAGCACTGTGCAATGCACGTGTCCCTGAACCAGTACAGCTGCCAACTCAGTAACAAGTGGAGAGCTGAGCCTCCTCTCCTATTCGGGAACACGAGGTTAGCTGGTATCTCTCTGGATAGTATTGCATTTTGTGTTGCAAGTGTACCTATAGGTACTCTCAGTTGTGCTTTTTTTTTTTTTTTTTTTTTTTTCCCTTTTCCTTTTCAAAAGGGACACTAAAGATGTAAAATGCAAATCAGAGTTAAAAATATATTACGTAATTTAAGTTTCCTTGCTTGCTAATTTTAACTACGGTTTAAATCTCATTAAAATCCACCCATCTTTGGGCAAAAGCAAAACATTCTGGAATGAAAAACTGCTCTGCATTTTGAAAGTAATTTTTTTTCTAGCGGTTCATGTTCTTCATGGATTCAATTTCTGAATAATATTCTATCATTTACACTAAAACATTTTTTAAGAGGATTACACTTCCAAGTATAGGAGGAGATTGGAAGAAAGGAAGAGAGCTTTGCATGTTGCTATATCTGAGGCAGCAACATCATCCATGCAAGATTCAGAAGTAAACACAAACTTTGACTACAAGGCAAAGCAACACAACTACATCTGTTTCCATACCTGACATAAACCTACAAATCTTCTCCTTCTCTAGTAAATCCATGTAAGTAATTGTCCCTGCACAGCATACATGCTGGCAAATGAGATTAGCGTGACCCCCAGTACAAAGGGCTTGCCTTTTCAATGCATCTATATAGAAAGCTGAGAAAAGGAACAAAATACCAGCCAGGATGCACCTCCCGCCATAAGAACAACAAGCCTTATGCAACATAATGAGCTCGATAACAGCAATTTGAACACATATCTGCACAAGTAATGACAGAAATGCCCAAATTAAAAATCTCACTGTTTCCTGAACACAGTAGTTTCATTAGCTCATCATGACTTAAGAAAAAAAAAAAAGTTTGTTTTCTCAGCTTAGTCCAAATCTGTTCTGTGAAATAATGTACTTCTATTATTACTGCAGCTTTAGTTACCATTAGCAAACATCAATGATTGCTGCATCAGCATGGACTTGCGGCAAAAGCACAAGGGAACATAAATTACATACTGAGCAGCAAAAGCATTAGAGCTCAGAAATCAATATTTAAGCAGACAGGAAAATTTCAGATACTGCACAGGGAAAAATGTGGAGAAACACTCCTCTTTGTTTTGTGACTGTTATGCAGCTTCCTGAATTTTACCTCTTTTTTGTTTTTGTTGTTTTTAGAGACATTGCCCCTTCTACTGTTTGTGTTTCCATTGCTCTGGTTATGGGTACACAGGTAATTTGGATATTTCCAGCTGCACTACATGTCCTTTACTACAAGTGGGATAGTGAACGCTCTTATTCTGCACTGAATTCAAAGCAGCTCACAACTTCACTTACACTTCCAAGGGGCTTCATCTCTGCTGTGACATGAGCAAGAAGTTAGCACAAAGGAGCTATCTCAAATCATGGGACACCCATTCATACACGGTTACTACAACACCTTGACCTCTGCCTGTCCAGGGTATTTCTGGAGATTATTGCTGAGCAATAATCTAGGTTAGCAGCCACTGTAAATTACTCATTCTGGTACAGTTTTTTCCTCCCATCTTGTTTTAACACTATTTTTTCTCATACACTGCAGTGTTATTCCTTCACAGCTTCCCCCAAATAGTTCCCATATTGTTTTTACTTTCCCTGCTGTAAGTAGCAAGGTTATTTTTTTCCTATACTACTAATCTGTTTTCTTCCACATCTCCTAAAAGACAGTGTGTTACACTGTTGTTTCAATGTGGCACTCATTAGCCTACTAAAAAGTTATATGCAGGTGAGTGGGAGGGAAAAGCAAGGAATCAAGTTTCCAGTAAGGTCAATCTACAGAAATGTCAAAGCTGAAGAATGGAGCTGCCAGAAACATGTGAACAGCAGCAGGAAGGGAAGGCTAGACTTACACCAGGTTGGTGCAGCCATGAAAGCACAAAGTAAGTATGCATCCAGGATTTGTCCTCATCTTGTCTGTGAAACAGTCCGGCCAAATGGTGCCAAACAAAAGGGACAAAGCCACTAGATAAGCTTGTGCCATGCTATGTTTTGTAGGCAGACAACGAGAGAGCACTGCTCATGCTCTGAGCCAAATGAAGCCAGGTGACAGAAACAGCATTATGTTAGCTCAGGCCTGGCCCTCCAAAACTCCCACGGTGGGGTAAACAACTGTTACCTTCAGGGAAAGGGAAACCAACGGGCAGGCTCAAAGAGAAAACAATGGCAGGACAAAGGCACAACAGCAGCTATCAGCCAGCACTCAAAAGCTGGCCTGACTTGCTCTTCACCATGCAGAGCAAGCAGGGAGAAACCAAGCAAGAGCTATTTCTCAGCCATGCTTTGGGCTTCCAGCTTTGCAGACTCTGAACACAGTATGTTTGAAAAAAAAAAAAAAAAAAANAAAAAAAAAAAAATCTGCAACAGCATGCTATTCAAAGCCTTTTTTGCCCTTAACATTGAAAGGCTAGCACAGTACCATTTTGCTTTTTGTCCACCCTTCGTAATGCTGTCCAGACAGCAACTGCACATAATTCCTCTTATTGACATCTACAGCTTTCTCAAGCAGCAGCTGACTCCATATAAGCCACTTACAGCCCAGGCTTCCAAGTAACGGTGGTAAGAGCTGTCCAGAAGCAGTCACAGTGATAGCCAGTGTCACTTGAACTTCTTGTGATGCTCAGATGCAAAGTTAGAGAGCTGCACCACCAGCAAGAACACTGTTATGAATGCTATGGTAACACCAGCACATAGTAATGTAACTTTTGGCACTGCAGAGGTTTGACCAAGATTAACCCACTTATTTGGAACTCTACCTGTAGCTTTTATTAGTTACCCCAGATTCACAGAGAGGGAAATGAAATAATATGCTTAAAATACTGTAACAAAAAAAAAAAAAAAAAAAGAAATTTTTGCATTATTATTTTTAATCATTAATTTGAGGCTCTTTGTAGTGGCCTCTAAACCTTAGACTAGCTTTTTGCCACAACTCTGAGGGTTAAAAAACTCTTTTTGCTTATTGCGATGCTCATGAANATATCTGAGGCACACAAGCAAGAAGCAAGATCAGTTGTTCAAAAGCAAATGAGCTTTTTGGAAAGCAGTTTTGCATGGAAGAAGTACTATGGCTAAACAAAATATAATACTGTACCTTTAAAAGGTAGCTTTTAAACTTTACTTCCACTAATTCTGTGTCTAAATTTCCTGATAAAAAACGGCTTACCTAAACGTGCAAAAGCACTGCTACACACTGCATTACGTATAGAGCCTTCTCTGTGCCCCGCCTCTCTTCACTTTATACCAAGATAAGTGTTCTTGAGAACAACAGGGAACCCTTGGAACTGGTCAATAGATTGATTAATGCACTGTACTGAGCAAGCCAGATAGGATCAGGATGTTTACAGGTGTTCTGTTGGTAGACATTAATTGCACTGCACTAACAAGGTAGCCTTCTTTCTGTTAAAGACACTACTTAGAATACAGACAAGCAACCAACCATAAAGGTTACTGGGTAAGAAAAGCAGTCAAATATGCTCTTTCAGATAAAATACGTACATCAGATTGATTCAGCTCTGTAGTATATTGACAACTTAAACAGGAAAAAAATACCAGTTAACTTTCAGGGCCAAGGAATATATGAAGGAAAATAAACAAAATTCTCTCAGTCAGTTTAAACAAAAACTATCTATCCTATCACAAAAACAATACAAAAAGAGGAGACGACCAAAAAAATTTTAATAGCCCCAAACACAGATCCAAGCTTTTACAGTTTATTTCATATGTAATGGCTCACATAAGCTTTCAGTGACTAAACTTTAAAGCCACAGCCTTCCTGAATTGCATTTGCCAATCCATGGATCAGTAAATAAATTCCCTTGTGCACAGGTTCTCTCATCTACTACCTTTATACTGCAAATACAATCCATAGAGCTGCAAAACCTTAGAAATTCAGTAGTCAACTGCTCAGTGGACTGGTAAAACTTTGTTAGCTTGCCTATTAAAATAGTGAGACCCAGACAGCATTGTGTTTGAACTCGAGAAACAGTGCGTTAGTGCATTACGTCTCCAGGACGAGTGCAGAGATCCTTAGTGGGCTCAGCATTCCCCACGGGCTCGCAGAGCTCTCTTCTTTCAAAAGCCTCAGAAACAGCCACCTTGCACCAGGCACTGCTTTCCGGTTCACATTTGTCTTACAGCACCCATACATAACCACACAATTTAAATTTATTCATGGGTTGGTGGTTTTATTTCTACAGGAGAAATTCCAGGTTAGAGTAAAGTAAAAGGCCAAAAGTCTCATCTATATGACCTACACATTACAGCTTTCCTTCCTGAGACACGTTCATATGAAAATCTATATTAAAACACAAATTCCATGACCTTCTGGCTCCCCTCTCTCATTTATACACTTCATGAACATGCTGGTCCTGTGCAGAAATTCATTTGGGGTCATGAAGGTGACACAAAAGCTATTTCATTTCTGTAAAAGGCAGTACTCAAATGGTGCACAGCTAACCTTCCAGACCACAACAAATATCTCAACTCTAATTCATACAGGCAAATTAAAGTTGCATGCAAATTTGAGCATGTAATTTTTGTATTTATTTCAGGTTTCCTAGAGGTTTATCCAACCTCTGTGCCCATCAGCACAGCACAACCACCAGCTCCCATGCCTCCTTCATCAGCTGCACCAGCGCAACTCTTTTTACAGCTGCACAATGAACCGGATCAACAAATTGACTGATGTCAAATTATTTTCTTTTTTTTTTTTTTTTTCCTCCTTGGTTAGTATTTTTAATCCACACCAATTCCCTGACTGAATCTGCTGCACAACCACATGCATGACAGAGTAACTGGGAGCAGGCAGTAACACGACAATGCCTCTGGGAATGACAGGATTCAGAAATGAGCAGCCATGGATATTCTGCCTAAAATCCATATAAAAGCAATTACCACAAAAGTGTGGCCTAAGATTACTTGTCAACACACTTCTCATTTGCATTGCCCTTCATAGTGTGTATGTCCTCCATCTTGAGTTGACCTTGCAGTCTTCCACTAGGGAGCCCAAGACATCAGCCTGAAACTGAATCTGTAATGTTTTACTGTTCAGGACTCTTAAGCTCACCATCTTTTACTTATTTATTTTCCAAAGAACACAGAATTTAGTTTTATTCTTTAAAATGGAGCAACATACAAGGTCATAAGTAATTTCTGCAGGGGCAAAATTAATTCCTGCAATATTATTCACTGTAAAGAAATGTTGCATTTGTGAAACAGTCTAATAACGAGGTAGATCTTCAGAGACGTAATCTGATCTTCTTCAGTCATACTAGACTGCAAGTGAAACTAAGGACCTCCTCCACTACTATTAATTTATTTTCTGCAGATTTCTAGAAGTCTAACTCACAAAATTACCACACATCCAATCCAAGCACATTACCCATCTGAAAGATCACAAACAAGATGTCCATCTCAGCACGTCATTATTGTTCACTGTAATTTAGACATTCTTCAAATTGCATTTGTATCCAGGAGGGTAATAGCCCTCACATTAAAAAAGTCCTTCATTAAGTGGTTCCCCATCACGCAGGCCATTACAAGCTCTCGTGCCCTGACTCTGCACAGCCTCAGAGTAATTCTGCTTTAAACAGGCAAACCAAACATGCTAAATAAACTATCATTTCTAAGGGTAAAAACATCAGTAAATATAACATTAACGTGGATAAAACAAATCCCCAGTGACATAAAAAAGCACTATTATTTATGTTGTCTTCTACAAAATGAAGTTATCCACACATAATGA
This sequence comes from Alectura lathami, assembly GCA_013399715.1. Lineage (NCBI taxonomy): Eukaryota > Metazoa > Chordata > Aves > Galliformes > Megapodiidae > Alectura > Alectura lathami. The sequence goes on along the minus strand of VXAV01005953.1, from coordinate 213,696 downwards.
AGAGTCCCCTAATACAACTGGAAAAAATCCATACCCAAAATTGGATTTCATCTTAACAGTATTCTCTAATTTCTATCTTGTACTGTACAGTGTATAAAAATCATACATCTGAAAACCTGAGCATGCTCTAAACAGCTTGCTTCAACATGCAGAAGATATCTGTCTCTCTTAGAGGTACAAAGACCAGTAGGTAAATACTTTGGCTTCATTTTCATCACTGTGTTTATGAAAATATGCTACTTGGACACCAACCTTGCCTCACACAAAACGCAAATTTCCAGTTGTAGGAATGGTTCCACACAAGGAACAACTAAATAGACTTGGGCCATTCAACCTTGGAAAGATGATGTCAGAGAAGGGCGCGTGTAGTATTATCAAAGTATTTTAAAAAATGGAATAGCATGGAGAAAGTGATTACTTTGCTCACTTCCTGTTACAGTACAAGACATCAACACACATCAATCAGAAACAGCATGTAAAACAATTTAAAAAAAAAATAAAAAAAGGTGCTTCTCACTGGCACTGTTATAAGAGCCCACAAAGAATAAAACAACAGTGACAATGGAAAAAAAAAACATCAATTCACTGAGAACATTAGGAATAAAGGAAGGTTTCTGCTTGAGGAAATTCCTACATGTTAAGCAGATGGAAACTGGGAGAATGTGCTAAGGAATTCCCACAACACACTTGTTCTTCCATAGCCTTCCCTAGGCAACTGCTAAGGGCCACTCAAAACCAGCCGATCTTCAGCTTAATCTAGCACAGTTGCTTCTATATCATCTTGAACAACAGGTGCTTTCCAAAGTTTCCACAGGTAATCAAAAGATTTTTCTCATGTAAGCTCCAGTTTAACAATTTTCAAGTTGGTATTCAAAGCTGTACACAATCACCTGCTTTAAGTATCTGTTTTATTTCTAAATTAATCCTCATGTATTGCTCTTAATTTTTCCATACCAGAAGTTAAGCGGTTTTTGCCTTTGCTCATAATTTGAGAAATACAATGTAGGTCAGTATAAAAAAAAAAATCTGAAGTTGCATTAATTACTTAGAGGTAATTACACTCATCCTGCTAATCATTACTATTACTATACCCACCCAATGCTTTCCATCACGAAAAGCTTTCACATTTTCAAATCACTCCAAAACATGTGCCACTAGGTCTGAAATTTCCTATGATTTCCCCTTCTCCAAAGGAAGGCACTTAGTTAAACCCCTCCTTTAAATCAAAAGAATCAAAACTCAATCTCCAAACTCTTGTTTTTCCCATTCTTTACCTGTCTCTTTTTTCTCTCTCTCTCCCCCTTTTGTTTAAGAAAGACTTTCTGAAGCTACTAAGGTCTACAGACTGACATTTGAAAATTGAGTATAATGTTTTCTGACTGCAATGACTCTGGGTGAATCTGGAAAAGTTAGAGTCCTGAAAGCTGTACACTCAGCATAAGCACATTACATTTTTAAAAACTGTTAAAACAGTGTTCTTTCTGAGAAAAAGCTCTACTAGAAGATGCATTTCTCCTGCTAAGGGCAAGGCTAGGACATTGTATTGGATTCTCAAGAGATCTAAGAGATGAGGAATCCATACACTGCAAGTTATGTCCACAGAGAGGACTAACACAGGATTTAAAGGAGCTTCCTGACCATCTGAAGGATTAATACAGCCTGAGAAGAAAAGGGGAGAATACAGCCCCTAACCTAGCACTTCAGTTTCTGCTCTGCTCTGAGCAACCCTTCTCTCCTCTCATTCTCATACTGCACAGGAAAAAAGTGGGCTTACTCTGGTCCCTATGAGATCCTTGGCTTCTAATGAAAGTTTAGAAAAAGCAGCATTTTGCAGAATTGAAAGCAGTAGCAGTTTACTTTTTATCTATACCTTCAGTAACACCTTATTGCACTTGGATAACTGGTTCATAAGTGGTGCTTTCTAACCTACAGTTTCAACAGTACTGAGGTAAGCGGCAAGGTCAGCAGTGTTAAAAAAAATATAGAGACCACTGTGTCACTGCACTCTGAAGATCTTCTAAGGATGACAGGTATGCTTCTCATGAGATGCCAGAACAAACTATCTTGTCATAGAATCACAGAATGGCTTGGGTTGGAAGGGACCTTAAAGCCCATCCAGTCTCAACCCCCTGCCATGGGCAGGGCTGCCACCCACTGGATCAGGCTGCCCAGGGACAATCCAGCCTGGCTTTCAGGGATGGCACAGCCACAGCTTCTCCAGACAGCCTGTGCCAGAGCCTCACCACCCTCTGAGTACAGAATTTCCTCCTAATAGCTAATCTAAATCTCCCCTTTTAGTTTAAAACCATTCCCCCTTGTCCTATCATTGTCAGATTGTGTAAAAAGTCACACTCCCTCCTGTTTATAAGCTCCCTTTAGATACTGGAAGACTTCAGTGAGGTCGAGTCTTCCAGGCTGAACAAGTCCAGCTGCCTCATGCTTTCTTCACAGGAGAGGTGCTCCAGCCCTCTGAGCATTTTTGTGGGCCTCCTCTGGACACGCCTCAACAGCTGCACATCTTTCTTGTGCTGAGGGCCCCAGACCTGGATGCAGTACTGCAGGTGGGGCCTCACGAGGGCAGAGCCAAGGGGGACAATGACCTCCCTCTCCCTGCTGCCGCCCCTCTTTTGTTGCAGCCCAGGATACAGTACCCCCAGTCTGTACATACATCTGGGATTGCCCCAACCCAAGTTTAGCACCTTGCACTTGACCTTGTTGAACCTCATCAGGTTCTCATGGGCTCACTTTTCCAGCTTGTCCAGGAATTCAATGGCATCCCTTCCTTCTGGTGTATCAGCTGCACCATTCAGTATCATCAGCAAACTTGCTGAGGGTGCAGTCGATCCCACTGTTTATGTCATTGATAAAGATGCTGAAGAGCACCGGTCCCAAGATGGACACTGAGATGCTGACCACAGCCTTCTAGCTGCAACCATCCAACCAATTCCACTGTCATTTAAATTTATTTAAAACAAATTCCTCAAATTGCTATTCTTCCTATAGAAGATGTACCTGAAGTCTGAGAATACCAGTTGCTTTTTTTTTTTGTTTTTACAAAACAGTGTTTCCACTGCAATTATGATACGCACACCACTGTAACAGAGCACATAGACTATGTAAACTGCAAACTGAAAAGTGACTAATTTCTGTCTTCTGCCTAAGGGAGATATTATTTTAAATTTGTTAACTATCAGCATCATGAATGCTGATGCTTCAAGGCTAAAATTTACTCTTCCCACCAACTTGAAGCATCAGCAGTCCATTAAATAAAACATGGAGCTTGCTTAGTAGATTAACCTATTTCGTAAGACATGGGGCTTGGTAACAGCTGCTATGTCAGTGACCCCCAGGTAGGGTGAACACAGCTAAAAAGCAAAATTATGTGTATTATCAACCATTAATAATCCAAAGCAATACATACAAAGAAGGAAAGAAATGGTGAAGTGGTTAGGTTACTTCCGTGTGGCAACATTTCTCACTCTTCCTCCACACATACCTCACTTCACAAAGCCTTTCAGATACAAATAAAATAGCCATGACCTTTTTTCCTCCTCTGCATGATTAATTACTTAATGTACTATTAATTGGAAAATCTAGCTGAATTTCAAATGCTTTCATTTTCTCAGCATATCATGCTGTCTGGGAAGCACCGATTAAGCTGTTCATCAAAGGTGAGCAGGCAAGGTCATGTAGGCTGTACCTCTTCAGTTATTCATTACCTGTCCTAAATAGTAATTAACAACAGCAATATTTCCATAAATCAAAGCTTTTCTGATTACCTTCAGATGATGAACAGTTGGGGGAGGGAGGGGGGTAAGGATGGTTTTTTTGCATGTACCCTTTTTCTCACCATTTGTTCTATTACATACCTGAATAATTCAATCAATAAATTAGCTGTCATTCAATACTCAGAATTCCACTACAAGTCAACAGGAATTTCACACATAACAAAAAAGAGGTTATCGCTTCCTTTATTCCTTTCCTATGTCCCTCCTACCCTCATTTTGAAAAGGGGATTTCATTTAAGAAGGTCTCTCAATTACCAAGATTCATTGTTATATTTATTATTTTTATTTCTTCTTATTACTATCACGATCAAGTTTAAACTGGAGATCACAGAACACAGGCTATATTCAGTGAGGTCACAAGTTTTTCAATAGAGGAGCCTACTCCTTCAATACCCATGGGGTTCCTCACCTTGTGGCATCTCAGGTGGCAAATAGTGAGGCTCCTGCGCACTGACATGTACCCAGTCGAAGTCATCATACAAGTCTTGATGGTAGTCACAGGGCCCTGGACCATCATCAAAGGTACATCCCCCTAGGGAAGAAAGGCGTTATTAGTCACAAAGGCTGTGTTTATTTAAAAGCAGAGTTCTTCCAAGATTCATGCCGAGGCATTCATTCGCCCTGGGCACACCACAACTACAGAGCCCACATAGCCTGTGGCACGGCTCTCAACCTTGTCTGCACAAAACTAAAATCTGCAAGCAGCTCATCCATCAGCCTTCCGCTCTTTGTAAAACATCTCTGCTTCATGCAGCCCATTTCCCCCAGGAGCACCTTCCATCAGAGCAGGAAATCACAGGCTGAGCCCAAGTGAAACACAGTGAAAAACCAGCGCCTGCAGGACAGAGAGCAACAGGCTGTCCAGACCAAGGGGAAAACAGAAAGCAATAGACCGCACTCAGCATAAGCAATTCAAACACCAACTACAGTGACAAATACTGTGCCCAAAATAATGGCAGCTAGATAGCATAACTAAAGTTACTTAGAAATGAATGAATTTGAGAATCTTGCTTTATTCAACTAATCTAGTATATCAATGCAAATTAAAGGCACTTTCTCACGGTTACTAAACAACAGATGAAAATCTTACAGCTAAAGTTATGAGAAGAAGTGATAGGCAGAAAGATGGAAGAAATACTAAAGATGCAGAGGGGAAAAAAGAAAAGAAATAAAAACTTATTTAACACAATAATATCTGTCCTGTCTCAATCAGTAAATTTTTTCTTACTTCGGTCTTCACTGAAGGCAATTAAGCAGGGTGGGAAAAAGAAGAAAACATGATGATCATAGGGAGAGATCAAGGTATGAGACAGAAGAAACAAAGGGATCAAAAGAGCCTGGTCAAAGAAGAGGTAGAGTGTAAACACGAGAAAATACAGATAGCAGATGTCACACATACAGCTTCGAAGCATCTCCATTCATGGTAAGGAGACCTTGAGTTTGCTCATTCTGCTCAAAAACAGCAGGAGAGATTGAAATAGTGAAACAGAAAACAGAGCATTCCTCTTTATTTAGGCAGTATTTTTAAATTCAGAAAACGTTATTTAGAACTCAAGGAATAAACACTTCTTGCAAATCAGGGGAGACATTTCTTCCATCCTCCCATCTCTGTTCTCAGTTTGAGTATATCAATCCCATTAGGTGCTGTTACAACAAAATTTCCTCCTGTTAAAAAGCAAGCCAGAAGACACACCTGAAGAATAACAGGAGCATTCCTTTTTATTTCATGGTCCAGCTGACTCTTAAATAGAGAATACAGGACAAATCCTGTGGGTCGCAAGATCAAACAAACAAGCATTATGGTAAACACCAGTTTCACTGTAAGCTGAGCCACCCCTAATCCACCTCTGGCGAATGCTCTCTGCAGGCCATACTACAGCCCAGAACAAAACGTGATGCAGTAGGAAAAGGGGAGGGTGACAACCACAAAGTACTACAGTCATTGCTGCCTTCTGTAGAGCACACAAACAGTCTGGGACAAGGACTGTCCAGAGAACAAGGAAAGGAGAACTGGGCATGTGTTTGATCAAACTGAGGATAAAATGTTTTTGCATACTCACAGTGGAGTATTTAACTTTCACATAAGATGCAGAGTTTGAAGGAAAAAAAAAAAAAAAAAGAAAGAAAAAAAAAGCAGTCATATTGGGGAACATCCTTTTTTCCTAAATTTTAGCAGCAAATCTAGACTGTATCCCAAACAGAGATTGTTCATCAATGGTGAAACAACTCAATTCCCACAGTTCTGAAATTCATTCAAAACCTGTCATTTTGAATAAATGACAAAACAGTCACATTTTTTAGCTAATTCTACCCCTCCAAAACCACTGTCATACTCATTCCAGGACATCCCTCAGCCTGCTTGTTAACCAGAGTGCTGGCTGGTTGAGGATACCACGAGGGAAAAGAAACCTCCACAATGCAGAAAAATTCCTGCTAGATCCTTGTACCATGAAGCCTTACAACCTCATATTCAGCTCCATTTCAGCAAAACCTTCTCAAATGTTACACTGTGACAACATAAGCACAACAACAAAAAAATTGAACCAACATTTCATACTCTGTACTAAGTTGATTACTACATCAGTGACTGTCAGACTGCGAAGTGCAAAAGGAGAAATATTTACGCATCAAAGTAACATTTATGCCTTTAAAAGTTCCAACTCCAATGCCCTATTACCACCAAGAGACTTTTCTAATTAACATCTGTCATGATAAAGCCAGAAAGCCTGAGAATATAAATCTTGTTCTTTGATTTAACTTACAATACACTGCTATGATCACTCTGCAGCAGAAATGTACATTTCCTTCAACATTTAATTGATAAATGAATAGCAGTTTCCCTTAAAGGGAAGTTATCATTGTCTGCCATCCCAGCACCAAAATGACATATGACTTTGAAGCACATGCCTGCAGGGCACCCATTACCCTTTTTAATGGTTTAAGTGCCCTCAGTATATAAATTTAAACTACCAATGCATCTTGCAGACTCATTTGGAAGATGGATGTTCTTAATTGCTCATCTTGGTGCCCACTATTAATTTTAGTTATCAGGGTTCTGATTAGTAATAACAACGAGCCTGTTAATAGGCAGCAGGCAATCCAAAGCTCCTCATGAGCAGCACACCACTGCCGCATCAAAACAAGCAAGCGTCCATTTATCGTGTACACACCAGCAAAGCTTATCAAGATGGATTATCGACTGGCTGCAAAATCCACCCAGTGTAACTACTGCCTGAACCAATGGCTTCCCCTCATGGGGTAGACCTTCTCTGCTCATCATCAACTTCACTTGCCTAGAAACATCACATAAAAGCCAGCGCTGTTGCTATTTATTCAGCTTAATGTAGAGAGGCATTCTGAACCCCTTGCAGATTATTTCTTATTACTTAAAGCAAATTTGAAACTACCCTTCTGTCTTACATGCCTTCTGTCTTGCATGCTATTCCAGAAGTCCTGCATACTAAGCGGTAAACCCCATGGAACGTGCTGTGTGGAGAACACAAGAAGAGATGACAGGTGGATGAAACCTGTAGTAATATGTTTTGTTCCCAGTCATTTGTTCAAAACCATATACACTTTAAATCAATCTCTAACCACTCAAACCTCCAACTGTATCTGACAGAAATACTCCATAGGCCAGGATTTCTTAGCACCCTAACTCACCTCCCCAGCCACTATTCACTATAATGTACCAGCATTGTTCATACAAGAAAGTGGATCAGCTTGATGGATGTTCAGTACCTTCCAATGAGGTTCAGCAGCTGAAATCTAATACACACTAATATCTCCTGCCCAGCATTTTGCAGAGTCTGCTGATATTCACCAAATGACAAGCTAGAAATCTTCAGCTCAGACAATTGCAGCTTTCCCCATAACTCAATAAAAAAGTCCTTTGCTACCAACCACTGTCCAGTTACCCATCACCACCACCTTCCATTAGCTACAGCTGACGTATAACCGGCAATTTGTCTCCAATACTACCCTGCTACTAGAACTTCTGCATACCTATCAGCACACCCGGCACGCCGCACACATTGATTTGTGTACCTCTGCTCGATATCCCAGCAGGAAGCACACAGCACTGACATTTAAACGCCCTTGGACCTTGCAGTGCCTAAATCCAGATTTACCTTACATTTCTAACATCATGCTTAAGAAAAAGACAGCACTGGGAGCAGAGCAATACAAAGGACTGGTCCAACCTCAACAGCCTGGTGCAGGCTTGGGGACTGGCTCGAAGGCAGCCGGCATCCCCTCCCTCAAACAATGCTGCCATCCGCTGCAGACACAGTCCAGAAGGGCCAGACAGGGCTCTGCTGAGGGGCAGCCTCAGACTAGGCCCCAGAGGAGCGGGGGCCATGGGTTGTCCCACCTCCAGTCATGACAATGGCATCAACAATCAATTCAGCACAAAGAAAATCAGGCAGCCCAGCAGGGAGAGACAGTCTGTCAACAGCACTGCTGGAACTAGAAGCTTGGAAAGCAGAAGGAGTTTAAAATTTGGATGGTTATTTTTGTCAAACTCCTGAATCTATTTCAGGTCAACTCAATGCGTTCAGTTTTGGAGGAAGTATTTGTAAAACATTTGCATTCAACAAAAGCCAAGCAAACCAGCAATTCACTGTTTCCATCATCTTTTCCTCTGACCTCCACTATGTTATGAGCTTCAGGTTAAACACACCCAGAACTCTCACACTTTCCTTTTCAACATCCTTCAAAATAGAAGTGATAAATCATGCTAGCCTCATAAAATTTCCTGAGTACATGCCCATTTTCATTTATAAAAGATAAAGAATCTTTAATGTTCATTATAAAATGAAAGATATGAATATCTCATGCCAAACTCTGGAAAAAGAAATTAAAGCTCCACTAAATAACAAGGTCATTAAGATTAACCTAAATTTAATCTAAAAATCCCTACGATTAACCTAAATGTAAAAACCTTTAGTCAGGTTTGCACATCAACTTTAAAAAGGTATTTAAAGATGCTTGAATTTAAAGATAAATTACTTAAAAAAAAAAATTACTGTGGTATTTCTTCAGCAACTACACTCAGTACTGGCACTGCTCTGATTTCTCCTACATCTCTTCATATCAACGCAGAAAAGATGAGCTGAATCGTCTTTTCTCCCACCAGGTTAAAAAAAAAAAAAAAAATCTGCAGACTAAGACAAGCATACATTAATTGCCATTAACAAACATATCCAGTACAACTTTCCTGTGACTTTCCAGCTCATCAGCTCACATCAGAAAACTGATTCAGACTTTGAACTAACCATCTTTAACCAATCAAGTAGTCTCTACAGTTCTTAGAGATCACGTCACCATATGTAGAGCAGAAAGTCAGTTGCACATGTTCTGCACACCAAAATTTCATGAAATTTTATATATACATAAAAGTAACTAAGAATGTCATTAAAGGAATACTATATTGAAGATCTAATGACTTCTAGATGAACAAAATTACTCCCACATACCATCTAAAAACTCTGTATGCCAGTTTTTTATTTAATTAGACATTAACAACTCCAGTGCCCTTTAAAATATACTCAGAACTGCAACAGTACAGAACAAAATCCAAAATGTATCAGGGGAGTAGGGGAAGAGTATGGACGGCATTAACTTTTCTAATCCAACAAAGAATGTGTTAGTCTTACCTCCTTTTTTACAGGAAGGAGTCTCCTGTGGTAACAGTATCCAACCACCAGAAATCCCAGTTATATTCTTACAAAACCTGGCACCATGTCTCAGAATCTAGCAGCAAAGCAATAAAAGACAACTGGTTTTGGCATCAGGCTAGAGAGAAGGGACACTGATGTGCCTGATTTGTTTTTTTTGTTTGTTTGTTTGTTTGTTTTTAAATTGATTTATTTTTTAAAGAAGCATTCACTACCTATCACCATTACAAAGGATTTTTTCTGCCATAGAATATGTATAGGACAGCAGCTGAAAGAATCCATCCTTACAGTTTACTTCTGAGATCTATTATTTTTTCACCTGACTACTTCTTGTGTTATGCATAATACACTAGTAACATCTTAAAATGTTCCTCAGTTTTAAAGAGCTGGTTATAAAGCCAGAAATTCATTCACCGAGACCAAGTAGATGACTAAGATGGGGGTAAAAAATAGTACGAAAGGACAGGTGCACTACCAGCACACAACAAACTCTCTTCACCATAACTTCTGCTTTACATAGGGATCTGTTCCAATCGTTCCTTTAGGACTCAAATGTATGAAGGTGTCACACCAGGAATGAAATTCTCTTTTCTCATCCAGTTCAAATGACTAGTTGGAACAAAATGCTTCTTTTATTCAACAGCATACTTTGATTTTTCCCTACCACCTGCTGTAAAAGCATAATGGCTATTTTTAAATCTATCGAAGTACATAGCTCCATGATAAGAACCCAGTAGTAAATTATGTTTATTTGGGATGACAAATAAAAGTCCTGTGAAAATTTAATTTCTCTGCTCACACTGATTGGTGAATTCAAAGCCTGAAGAGGACAGATGCACCATATCAGGTGTCTTGTCAGTTATGTATCCAGAAACAGGTTCTGCTTTGAAAATCACCCACCTACCATATTAATTTACCTGTTTCTACCACAGTATGCCTCAGCATGCTGGAGGTTTTCATCTTCTCAAGGCACCATATTATTTCTGTTACAAGCATTTTCCAACAGATTAAGTGCAGACCATTCAGATACCTATTAAGAACACACTATGAATTGCTGTTAATGCAGTTTGAGAATTTTAATGACTTATGTTTAAATGCTTATGCTAAGTATTACCTACTGAGATAACCTTAATTAACCTATGGCATCAAAAAATATGGAAGGTCAGAGATGCTATTTAATTAAAAAAAAATTACCATGAAAGCAGTAGCACTTAAGGAAAATGACAGGTTCTCTTTCACTACAGGGAAAAGTCATGCGAAATACTAACAATATTTATCTTCTTGCAGTGGTACCTTATTTTGTGGTACTAGAATTCTTTACACAAAACATGACTGATTAAAACATACTGATAGTGGGAACAAAGCTAGAAAATTTTAAAAGGCATTTGCAGATAATTGAGTTTACTTGTTTTTTATTCTCTTAACTGTAATCATTCTCTTAACTTGAGCATGGAACTCCAGGTGTCATCTGGAAACACCAGTGGAATACATATACCAATAGCTTAACAAGAAATATGCTTGATTATTCACAAATTACCTTGATTTTATTTTCATTGTAAGGCTTTTGTTTATGTTAAACGGTGAAAATCGTTTAAAACATCCCCATAAATATTGCAGAAAATTCACAAAACCACTCCTCACTACATGATATAAATCACCTTGACATCAAAAACTAACCCCACGTCCCAACAGACAAAGTAGCACTATAACTAATAGAAGCAAAGCAACACAAAAAAA
>VXAV01005953.1:176825-202421 GCA_013399715.1 Alectura lathami | reverse complement strand
AAAAAAAAAACAGCCTAAAGAGGTCCCATCTACACTTACTTTTTCATTTTTTATTTGCCTTCCGTATTCCTTATTAATGACATGTAGGAGCTTATTTTAGAAAGACAAAGATGGGAAGTTGAGAAATGTTAGGTGCAAAATACACAGAATGAAAGAAGCCTCATGCAGACATCCTTTCCTACCACCGTCAGGAAAAGGCTTCACTTAATCATGGCATTTATCCTAACCCCAAACTCTGGGAGAGCATGAAGACTCCCAGTTAGATATGGCCTACCTGGTCATGCCATCAGATACCTTCTATTAAATTACATTATTTCCCTCTATACCACCTCTGGAAAAGATGTCTTCATCTCTGATTTCAAAAGATACAACACTGAGTCTCCAGGAACATTTTCCATGCTTTACCAGCAGGATGGAAACAGGAAAGAGATGAAGGGGGAAGAAGACCAGTGCCTATTACACTGTCTTCCAGTTTCTAAGCTAGGCAAAATCTAATCTGAACAAGAGTGCCTTTGAATTTCCTCCTGTTCACCTGAGAAGGGGAGGTTTTCTGTTCTTTACTGGCAAGGTGACAACAGCTAGCTGTGGAGAGTCACAGTTGTTTGTTTTTCGTGATTCCTTCCTTCATCCTTACCTGGCGTGGGCAAGGCAATAGGGAGCAGATAGCCATACATATGGAGACTACTTTATTTAATCAAAGCTACCAAGACAATTTCCAGTTCAGCTCACAACATATTTCTAAAATTATGAAGATACAACAATTTCATGAAATTACAAACAGATCACTAATACATAAGCGCCAACATCCACAAAACACCAAAGATATTTGGTATTTCAACTCATAGGCTGCAAGCTTTAGTATTCCGTCTGTGCACGGAGCAGACTTCTGACCAACTGCACTGGTGACAAGGAGTTATACCATTTGAATACAAATAACTGAAAGGATAGGGCAGGGGAAAGACGTCGTATTTCTGTGACTCTACCAATAGCCACAAAAGTGCCAGGAAGTGAGTTGTATGACTTCAAAGACAACTGAAAGCTCCAAAATGAAATGACTCTGATTATTTATGGATATGTGGTATTACAATGCTACTTTTGAAATTAACACCTTTTTCAAGGCACCGTTAGTGCTTATTTATAGAAAATCTTCTGTAGATACCACAGTCTCTGGCATTCCTCCTAAATGTTCTCGCAATATCCTGTTAAAAGTTAATGGATAAGAATGCAATTAAACTCAGTAGGAGTGCTGAATGAAGACAGCTCAACATCCAGTACATTAAATCACAAAATTTTCTATAGATTCAGAGTGCTGTGTTATTTTGTAGCCTCCTTTCCAAGCCAAAAGCTGAAAGAAGGATTTGGAAGGAAGAAGTTTACAGCTAAACTTTTAGTTCTACTGATCACATCAGCAACTGAAGCAGAAAAGCAGGCCTAACATCTACATCATCCACACTATTAAAACATAGACAGTTTACCTATAAAATAAGGTGACGGGAAAAACAGGTTAACGAAAATTTGTTCTAAAAAAAAAAAAAACTCTTATTGCAAATAGATACAGGTATCAAAATTTTTCTTAAGAGACAAAAGTGCAAGTTTCCATCTAGGCAGTAGGAACATACATTACAACACAGAAAGGAGTCTCATGTGAGGACAACATGAACTATCAGAGGTTACTAGAGCACCAGCGCAGTAGCCAGACAAACAAATGAGGAAATGAGGGAAGAATGCATAAACTATACAAACCAAACCATAAAAAGCACTCAAGGAACAGAAGGACAAAAAGCTCATAAGGAATGTGGCCACCAAGAACGCTGAGGACTTCCTAGGAGGTGAGTGTTACATGAAGCAGTTACAAGAATTGATCCCCATGCCTGCCGTTACCAAGGATGGGTAAATATAAAGTCCAGTTACAGCACATTAAACTCCTAAGTAAAAAGAGAACGAGGATGGGGGCAGTGGTGTGTGGAAAAAAAAAAAAAAAAAAAAAAGTAAAACTAAAAATATGAGTGTGAAGATACGATTGGACCCAGAAGGAAATGAAGTGGAGAAGAATGGTAATTAGAAGATGCTACTGGAAAACTGTATTTATGCTCAGAGTACTTATGAAATGGGCAGTGTTTTTAATAAAACTGAAGAGTTCTGTTTTGATGAGAATGTGAATGAAATTGTAAGTGAAAATATTGAAATTTGAATTGAAAATAACGGAAGTTGTTACAAAAGGTCATTTCTTAAGCCACTGAAGGAACGAAGTCCAAGAAGCCACAGAGATGACTGAAGAGCTCAGTCATGGGATAAATTCAGAGTCATAAGAGGAAAGAATAACAAGAACATCTCTGAGGAGATTTTTCAAGATATGACATGAAGATATATGAAGAATTATGCTAGCAATGAATCACAGAAGTCAGGCAAATAAATGAGAGGGGTAAGGTGTAATACTGAGATCAAAAGAGTCTTCTTACACACAGGCACAGCTGAACTAAGTTGTTTTTTTTTTTGTTTTTTTTTTTTTTTTTTTGCAACAGAAGTGCATGTCCCCTTTGCAGTTAATGTTCTAGTTTCCCATTTTACAGTAAGAAAACAGTCATAAGCAATTTAATCAATACCTGTCACTTTAAAACTTCTTGTTCAATCCAGCAATATTCTCATGAAAGAAATGCCAGAAAGAAAAATGTAAATATTTTCTGAAAACACAAATAAGATTTCTATACCCATAGAAAACAGCCAAGTTTACAAACTTAGAGAAAGGCTTACTAGGACACAGGGCAGTACATGGCAGATAAGGGCAGAATCACAGAATGGCTGAGGTTGGCAGGGACCTCTGGGTCCATCTGCCCGAACCCCTGCTCAAGCAGTGACACTCAGAGCAGGATGCCTAGCCCCATGTCCAGGTGGCTTTTAGAGATCTCTAAGGAGGAGAGTCCACAGCCTCTCTGGGCAACCTGTGCCAGTGCTCTGTCACGGGCACATTAAAAAAGCTTTTCCTTGTATGCAGAGGGAACAATCCCTTGTCCTGCCACTGGGCACCATTGAAAAGAGCCTGGCTCCATCCTGTTTGCACCCTCCTTTCAGGAGTTTACATTGATGTGATCTACCTGAGAGTCCCAGCTCTCTCAGACTTCTCTCATAGAAGAGATGTTCCAGTCCCTTCATCTTTGTGGACCTTTGCTGCACTGTTCACACCTCTTTTGTACTGGTGAGCCCAGCACTGAACCCAGCACTCTTGGTGTGGCCTCATCAATTCTCAGTAGAGGGAATGATCACTTCCCCCAACCTGCTGGCAACATTTTGCCTAACGCAGCCCGGGATATTAGCCTTGTTTGCAGCAAGAGCACACTGCTGGCTCATGGATAAACTTGGTGTCCACCAGGACCCCAGGTCCCTTTCTGTAGAGATGCTTTCCATCTGGGTGGCCCCCAACATATACAATTGAGCAGAGTTGTTCCTACTCAGGTGCAGGACAGAACTTCGGGAGGTTCTCATTAACACATTTTCTCCAGCTTGTCCAGAACCCTCCGGACTATCAGCCACCCCTCTCAGTTGTGTGTCACCTGCAGTCTTGCTAAGGGTACACTCTGCACTATCATTCAAAAATTATTAATGAAGATGTTAAACATGACTGGACCCAGTACTGAACCCTCCAGGGTACGCTGCTGGTTACTGGCCTGCATGCTTAAATATGGACCATATAAATTATCAGAGAAAAAAAAAATGAGCTGAAAACACAGAATTATACAAAAACTTTTCATATTAAACAAAAAGAGAGAAGCAAATACATAGAAATAGAGATTTGTCTTTCTATCTTCTACTCTTCTTCTTCAGCCTCACAAAGCTAAGTCATTCTTTAAAGGTGCACTACAGAATTAAATGAATATCAAATTGATAATTTATTTCACATGCTACTCTTTGTATTAGTTGTAACTTCATTCTTCTGCAAAGTGAAATTTATAAAAATATTTCACAGACTATCAAGATAATCTTTACGGTAGACTTGATTAGGAAAGAGTCATCTGGAGCCCAAACTACTGAACACAGCACACAAAAAAAGATGCTAACAAACTTGCTTTCTTCCTTTACATCATGCGGGTAAATCACTTCTTAATGTTGTAGACTGGTTTAACACAAACCGTGCATGTAAACATACAACGTGTCTCTTTTCTCTCAGCAGTATCACAATTAATCCTCAACAAGACCTCTAATGAACAAACAATGACAATAATTTTGGCTTACTTGTATGCCATCAAACCTATTAATTCATATAATAAAAATTACCCTCTCCAGACGAACTGCAATATGCATGTAAAGCTCTAGCAAGAAATCACTATTCAAGGGTAGAAATATTTACAATCATAAGTGTATTTCTACTACAGTTTAACAATAACAACAAAAAAGTTATTCTGTGACTCCCCAGAAACTTATCTCAAGGATGTGAAACTTGTATTTTTAAATCTCCAAATCTGTACTGTAGTTTCAACAGAAATAACTACAAGAACACTTAGTTGTATTACAGTATTTCTAAAGCAGAGTCAAACTGTATTTCATCCCTCCACTTCTTAAATGAGAAGTATGATTCTCTGATTCTATGAAATACTACTACTGGGGCGACTGTGAAACAGCATATAGCTAAGTCTGAAGGTGAGATGAACCCTATGTCAGTCTGCATAATGAAGTTGTAACATTTTGGAGCCAATCATTCGTCCATGTCCTGAAGACACACCACCGAAAGCACCATATGAAAAACAGAATAACACAAGCCGTACAATCTTACACTTCTACTGGTGCTGAAACTACATCTGTTTGTCATACATTGCATACAACTCCAGTACTACAAAAGCTATGGGTTGTCTTGATAGGCACTGATAGGCTCTGAGCAGACAACTACCGTTCAGTCTTAAGATTTCACAGCTGCATTAGATGATTTCAAGAAAACATCAGCTTGATACTGTATAGTGGTTAAAAAGTAATTCAAAACCTATAAGTTTTAGGGAAAATTTAAGAAAAGTCATTCTTACTAATATTATAAACCCACAGAGCTGCCTCATTCAGACATTACAAGTTGTTCTGTTTTTTTTTTTTTTTTTTTTTTGTTTGTTTTGTTTAAGTTCCTAAAGATTATATCACAAACGAAAAAGGCTTAAGAACAATCAAGAATAGGACTTTTCAGACAGAAATGACACAGGAAATAGAACAGCTGCATCCTTAGAGACAGGAAGGATAAAGAGACAGGGCATTGCTTAACCACTTTTGTCATTGCGGGCAAAAGTATTACAGTGTTTCAAATTAACTTAATGGCTATCAGAATCAAAATTAAACACCACAATGTTAAGCTACAGAGCTCCTTGCCACAGGATGCTAGGGCTGCTACCGAGGACGGATGGAATCACTGGTATCAGCTCAGAAACACCACACAGACAGAAAAAGCTCCTTTGGCTCAGAACACCGCAACCCTTAGACAGTATTTTGGAAAAGCCTACCCACAGCCTTGCCTGTGACTACAGAAGAGTCTAAAACCAGCACATTTGGAGAAGAGATACTGGGCTGTATCAGTTTTTGGACAAATACATGCTACTGAATAAGAGGAAAACAATGAAAGATGTAACAAAGCAGAGCCATAACTGAGTACTTGATGTTATTGTGACACTTAACTATCTCAGAGGACACTAAGAATTAAGGAGGGAGAGAGGGAAGAACGCTATGCTGGACGACAATGAAGACAGAGTAATAGCAGAATCATAACAGATCAGTAGTGAAGTAACCATGTGTAGTTATGTCCTGTATATGCAATGTTATACAAAGCCTAACACCTGAAGATTCTGCTGGTAACTCCCCATCGCTCCCTCCTGCCACATTCCATCACCAGCAGGCTCTGTTAGAGAATTGCTCAGTGCTGGGTAGCATACCTGAGTCTCTGCAAGGAAATGGCCATGGCATGGTTCTGAGAAGGAGTTGACAACACAGATGTAGTCCCAGCGTGACAAAATAAGGTTAAAAGACATACACACAGTACATTTCTCAGCAATTATCATCATAGATGTATTTTTGTAACATCCTAGCTATTTTTTTTTTCCTTAAGTAGCCCTTAAGAACTTAGTTTTATGACTGCAGATTCAGTTACCAACTGCATCTTGGAAAGGATGCTGCATTTTATGTTTTCCATACAATTCAGTCTTTGGAGTACTGAAGTATATTCTTTACTCCTTGCTCCCATTTAAAAAGAAAAAAAATAGGTATGAGAGGATCTTCAACTCAGCTCTTCACACTAGCTTCCCTTTTTTAAGCTAGACAAGGCAATTACACATCCAACTAGAACTTGTGGAAATGCTGTATGACTGAAAAGATGTTGTGAAAAATACAGGCATTCTTTGCTAGCATATTTACAAAAACATGCATATGACAGAACTTTCTCTTCTTGGTATGCCAGTGCCTAAAAGAAGTGGCAGTTTGGTAGTGAAAGGAATAAGAAACACCAGCAGGACAACCTTCTAAAAAGGTAGCAGAAGACCAGGAATGAGTTAGAATTTCTACTCTGTCATCTGATAATGAAAACTTAATGGAAGGAGAAAATATCTGAAGAAGAATTTAAAGAAACCTATGAGAATAAAGGTAAATTATTTCAGTAGGCCAGGTTTGTTCTGCAGTCTGCACTGTGTCACTATGTACATAAATTTAAAAAAAACACTCCACGAGATAAACATTCTTCTTCAACAATTTTTTAATTCTCCTGTACTATAACTTAAAGAGAGCTAAAATTTGGCTCTGCTCTACCAAGATATCATTTAAAGTACAGGACATAATGCAGAGCTATACAGCCAGAAGAAAATATTTCATGAAGAGCAGAACCCAAGAAAAGCATGAAAATGTTTAATACAATATAAAAATCAATATTTAATAACCAACACATAATCCAGATGCAATGAATAAAGCAACAAGCGTAATAAAATTTTGCTAGTTTTAAATTGAAACACTCCAGTACCAGAGGAATATACAGCCTCAAGGCGTGACCAAATGCTTCCTCCCCCATCCCCTCATCTTATGCCATAGTCCACCCCACAAAATAGGAGGCAGACGAAAAACAAATGTTTTGTTCATGCCACCACGGTAGGTCAATCATTTCCGTAAAGAACAAGTAGTGACAGGTTTAGACTATTGAAATTGCTGGGTGAAGTTCAAACAGAAATTCATGTCACCCATTGGCACTATGAGATTCTGTCCTCTTTTTATTCCTGTAGTTCTGAAGATGTGCATACACTTCAAAGGGACAAGGATGGACTCCAGGTCTTCTCATCTGCAATTCATCTCTGGCTATCCTCTCTTACAAAGACATCTGCAAACATTTTCTTTATGTGGTTGACTCAAATATACCCCTGATCCAAAGCCTTCTTCTGCCAAAGTGAAATCTCAGGTTGTCTTCCTAACAATGCCTGGCTATCATGAGCAGCCCAACCCAGTTGCAACAGCCCTTTTACTCCCTTCCTGCCATCTTGATCTCAGGTCAGCACCTCTCCTCTCAAGTATTACAGACATCACCATCCATCTTTCACATCTGCATTCAAGCCCCTTCCTGTGTACTTCACTCCAGCTACGTCTCATTTTTGAAGGGTAACTAAAAAGCTTCTCCCAGACACTCTCTCTGTAGCTCTTCCAGCTTTCATCTCCCCTTAACCCAATTACTTCAGCATCTCCTCTATACCCTTGACAAATGCATCTTCTCCCACTCCTATCTATTCACGGCACTGCTGAAAAGACTCTAAGCCCATCACTTTGTCTGTATTCCACTTTCACTTCCTCTCTCCATTTTTAACAGAGAAACTGTTTTTTTTTTTTTTGTAACCATTCAGTCCGTATGCCCATTTACAGAAAGCCAGTCAATTCAACTCAACAGAACTAAGTGGCAGCAACTGTAAGGAAATTATTTTTCTTTTTTTGTTGTTATTGGATTTGTTTTTCTCTGGTTTATGGCATTAAAACAACTTGGAGGGTGAATGGAGAGGTGAACTGAGGAGTCAAACGTGCCAGAAAAATCAAATGACGCAAGTCCATTGTTAGGAATGTGGACTAATGCAGATGCAAGCAGAGGGAGGCCAGAGAGCACCGACTGCTGAGCATGGGCAACGAACCATGTGACTGGCAAAGTTTCCTGCTTTCAGCTGCAAAAGCTTTCCAAAAGGGTAAAAAAAAAAAAAAAAAAAAAAAAAGCACACATATAGTCCCACTCATCTGAGATAATGGTTTGTGTTGGAAGAGACCTTAAAGATCATCTAGTTCCAACCCTCTGCCGTGGGCTGGTTGCCACCCACTAGATCAGGCTGCCCAGGGCCACATCTGGCCTAGCACTGAGCACCTCCAGGGATGGGGCATCCACAGCTTCTCCGGGCAGCCTGTGCCAGTGCCTCACCACCCTCTGAGCAATGGTAGTTAAACTGCCATTGCCCTTTAAAGAGAGATTTTAACCAACTACAGCTGCCCTGGTACTGTCTCTGGGATTGAGCATCTCTCAAAACTGGTACAGCCAAACCAAGAGCCACAGTGTTAGTCAACAGTCCTGCACTGCTTTCATCTCCTACTGGTTACAGAGCAAACAGAACCAAACAAGACCAACACTCATTTTTCACTAGGTGAAAAAAAAAAAAAAAAAACAAGAGAGATTGACAATGCTCTGTAGTATGAGACAACTCCTTGTAATGTTTACATGCATTAAATGCTCACAGTTCAGATTTTGGGGAAGGTACAGTTCAGTGGTGCCAGTCAATGTTTGGATAGCCAGCGGGGCCTTCTGCCTAGCAGTGCCTGTGGCACCCGTGCACCATTACGTCTGTGCGCTGCTCTTCGTACAGTCCACTTTCATGGAAAACACTTGTGATCTTCCAGTCCAAATTAGTCTCCCCTACAGTAACTTGGCAGACACAGCATTAAATATGCACATTCTGAGAGAAATTTTACTGTAGTTTTGGAGGCTATTCATCTAGCGTAGTAGTTGTTTTAGATGTATCTATAATGTACTGCAAACCAGGAAGAAACGCATTCACTGGGGTCAGGTCACATCAACACTGCTTTGATCCCATTAGCTCAACTTTTTGCTTGTCCACAGCTCTCTCAGAGGTAAACAAGCACTGTCTGATTATGAAAATAGACTCCTTTAAATGATGATAAAAATCATTTTGTAGAACTAAGCCACTGCTCAGAATTTGCTGCACAGCACTCTAATAATCAATCTCATGGCCTAGCCAACAAGATAGAACTAGTTCTCAGCACTGGCTTTGTCCTGAAGGTCTCAGTTGGACACCCCATTTCACAGTGGAAAATGCAGATGACTGATGCTGCGCTGTTCTATTTAGAAGGTACACTCAGACAGTCTGCTAATAAGCCTATCCAGAACACCCCTAAGTGATGTGTTTCCACTGGTCTGTGCCCCTGGAACCGGTCACTCTTTTTAATGTCTACAGAAACAGCTCTAATTAACAAGCCTGAAAAGTCTATATATAGAGTATTAATGCTCTACATATACATAGCTCTTATCACTGCTACCCTTACCCTGAGAAACATTTATCTATGCTGATGACACCTGCCTGGCTACCTAATCTTAATCCTTTTCTTATCCTGAGGGAACCAGAAATTACAAGCTGGCAGTTACAGCAGACTCTTACTGCGGTTGGCATATTTTCCATCTCTAGTAATGCTTTTGTGACTCGGTAGCAGAGCGTTTCCAAAAAAGAGCTCTACCAAAACAATCCACATCTGTTCCCTCTCAGCATCACTCTCAGTAGGTCTCTGACTTACCACAGCCATCTGATATAATTGGATGCAATCCCCTTCCCACAAACGCAAAAGCCGTGATAATAGTCTACACACCAGCAGTATTGGATCTGCCCAGGGATCATTCACTCTCTGGACATCTGCTCTTGAGCACTGCTACTCCACAGCCTGAATATCACGCATCACTCTGGGCCCACCTACCCTAAATGTAGTTAGCTGTCACGCAACTCTGCACTACTGTGAGCGTCGTTTCAGACTACAGATGGTATCTCTACCCCAGCTGCCATTGCTGAGTCATACTGCTCTGCCGTTTGTTCACTTTGAATACACATTTGTTAAAATAGTTGCAAAGATTGAAAGCTCATCTGACTTACTGTATCCCGACCTGTTCTGGTATCAGACCTCACATTTTTCTCATCGCCAGCTTTGTCACGTTGCTGTTTGTCAGAGGTAACTCACTGGAAGAAGCGATGGGACAGACTGGAAAAAGACAAGACAACACTCTGCAACCAAGTGCTGGTCAGAGGTGCCCTTGCTGCAGAGTAGCAGTGCTGAACCCAGCTGGATTCCAGCTGTAAAGAAAGGCCAGCACATCTGCATGCAGATCTGGCAAGCAGCAGCTGTGAAGGGGACGGGTTTCAACCTAGAGAGGTCATGGGCTAACGCAAGAAATTTCACTTCCAGAATTGCTACCACTTGGTTTCTGCACATCCGTCAGCAGCAGAAGTAATGAAATTTGAAACCTGATTACCAGAAATCTTTTGCTACCTTTTCCTAATCCATCTACTTCAATCCATTCAATACTACTACATTCAAATCATAAAGAACTATAAAATCCCAGAAAGTGCTGGAAATGACAAGTCTTAAGATGTTAATTAACAGGGAACACAAAATGAAGAGGACTGACTGTCAGGATATATTTTAGTTCTTCTAGCATTCAGTTAGAAAAAGACACATCCCAATCTATCATTATACTTTGTAAACAAAATGTTAGTCATGACAAAGTATTCTCAAATATTATCCAAGACAAGTGACTATCTATCACATTACAGTTATGCAATTAATAATACTAAAAACAGTAAGACCCTTAACTGCCTCTCAAACTACAAAAAAAACAATTGCTGAAAGACAGGATCTCATCTAACCCTCAAAAATACTTTGCCATAGTAGGAATAGCAATACTAGGCTACAATGGGTCTTAATAAAAAAAATGGGACAATCCCCATCATTATTATATTTGTACGTAGCACAGAGAGAGGAAATGTAAAGGACTACACAACTATATCATCAAAACCAATCATACTTCATAAAAATATTGAAGAACAATTAGGAACAGTTAAGGTGATAGGAAACGAGAGGAAAAGCTATGGACATTTCTCCTTAGACCAAACAGGTTTGTGTTTTTTTTTTTATTTTTTAAAGTACCAATTCCATTGTGATGAGGGTTCAAAATTTCTTGTTTGCTTGCCCTCAAGAACAAATGGACATCTTCATCTTTTGCTACAGTCATTTACTTCGCTAGTTTCAGGTCTAACAAAACAAATTCACAATTCCAATTTCAGAAACTAAGCACAGGAGGATCTAATTTGAGCTGGTTTTAAATTACACAGATGTAAATGAATTAAGATTATGTTTATTCAATCAACATTTTCAGGTCACCTTTAAATCTCCTGCTACTGATTCATATGCTAGACTAATTGCTTCAGTTGCATCTTTCTTTCCTCCGAAGAGATAGTTTATATTTGTAGCTGCAGATCTTGAAGAGTAGATGATGGATGTTATGAGACTTTAAATGAACAAAACAGTGTTCAGTTAATACTGTTCTGACTACCAAAAAAAAAGGTCATTAAGTTTCTAATTTTTCTATTCAACCCCAAGATGCAGTTTAAAAAGTTATGGTCAATTTACACTTCTAAGTCCTTTTAAATATTAGATAAAGATCAGACAAGATAAACATCAGAAATCTAATAGGAAGACAACTCTATTAAAGAACCTGTCATCATCATCCTCAAACCCCACAAAGTAAGCAGTGGCAGGTAAGTTATTCCACCTGGCCAGTGACTTTGTAGCTTGAAAAACTGCCACCTCACTGAGATCCAAAAGTCAGCAGTGAACCATCACATTGGTGGTCACAAACCGAAGTAATCCCAAGAATACCTTTGTTTTAGGCCTTCCACCAGCTGACATTTCACAACATTATTTCATCATGAAAAATAAACTATCATACATTTCTACAAGATGTAAACACTAGTACTGTAATTTGTGAGCAGGTAGCTGACACAAGACAGCCATCATAATTTTGGACATGGAGGAAGCACTGAACTTTGTGGCTGAAGTAAAGAACTCAAGGACTGATGCTTTCATCAGTTCAAGAAGATCAAGAAGCCAAGGAGCACTGTTCAAATAACACATCCTGCCTTGGGAGGGGGTTCTGCCACAGACTTCTCTCATCATCGTTGGCTGAAATACATCAGAATGGTGTGAAATAAGAGTAAGCTGTTATTCGGGATTAAATACTCACAGTAGGAGTAAGTGCAGAGGGATGCTAAATTTACAAGAACCTTGGAGATTTATTTCTGAGTCAAGATGTTACGCATACAGGGGCTATTCACACATGTTAGTGTTCTTAATGCAGCAGCCTTCAACTCAGGCAGTTAAAAATAGATGTAAATGGAGAGGTCCTCTTCCATCAGATACATCTTACTTAAAATTAATATAAGGAAAGAAAAAAAGGAAATGAATACATGTTGAAACATGAAAGAGAAGCACACTAGTGAATGAGCATTAGATGCCATACTAGCTTTGGATTGTTTTGGTTTGGTTTTTTTCCATGCAAAAGACTCAATATAGACTTCCTTTTATATAAGCCATCAACAGATGAATATTAAAAAAACAATCAATAAAGAATATTTTGCAGTTGTCACGGTTGCTAATGACTTCATGACAAATTATCAAGCTACAACATCTAGCTTCCAATTTAGGAAGCAACTCTTAAATCATCCAGTACCAAAAGATACCAATTACAAAAGTAATAAATAGCTTTAGTCAAGTTTAGGCCAATTCATTTATAAATAGTCTTTAAGTACTGTCCTGCAAAAAAAAAAAAAAAAAAAAATTCAATTATCATAATAATATAAATAGAGGATCAAATAGGTGTGAAATGTCTTCTGTTAACCAAACTTCTTCTGTTAACCAAATACATAGCACTAGAATTAATGAAAATATTAGAAAGCACACTTACAACTAATATACTCAAGAAAATACAATACACGCAGGAGCAGTGACAAGGAGACACTTTTTGTAACCTGAAAGATGTCCCTGCTCAGCATGTCACTCCCTTACTCTGCTACACAGAGGGCTGGGGATCAGACAGGGGCAGCTACTGCCTCAGTGCAATACAGCAGTGCTCTCTCATTTGGGCTTTACTGCAAAAGGTCTGGAAAATGTCACCTACTGTGTTTGAAGTACTCCCAATTCTTTCAGTTCCGTTGTATTTTTCATCAGAACCAAGTGCAGTAAAAACTAAAACAGTCACAGGTTTTATTATCACGACTTGTACCACAAGTTGTCATTCTTCAATAACATAGCACTGTGCTTACCAAAAAAAAAACAGTTCTTACAGGCTCATTTGTTTTCAAAATCTCTCCCAAGAGATAGGTATGCAAAACTTACTTTCTAAGGAAGCTATAGGACGAGATGGATTACCAATTCATAAACAGTCTGAGGCTCGTTGCACAGTTCATCTCTGAACCCATGAAACATAAGGTTCGCTGCCTTCAACTGTTGCAGCAGATACTTGCTGGGCCACTGCTGTTACTAATCAGTTTTTCTGGTGCATCAGAACATTAAATTTCCACTGATGATGGTCATTGCCACGCTTTCAGCCATGCATCAGTCACTTATGGTAGTTTCACAATTTGCTAGCTGAGAAAAGAGCACCAGAAAATCAGCTTTGAATTGATACCAAAAGAACAAGGCATGCTTTTATTATTTCTACTTTCATATAACTATGTAAAATTAATATATTCTAGATGCTTGGCTATCGTGGTACGAGTACAAAGACTTCCTTGAAGTACCTGAGAACAGGACCCTTCCACTACCTACCTAAGCATCAGTATCACCACCTACTTCACCACCCATGCTTCTGGGTGGTAAATGAAAGTAATTAACTTGTCATTAAGGCATAACTCAATTTACTCTATACTTAACACTTCTTTCTTCCTTACCAAGCAGAAAAAGGAAAGCAAAAATTTGGAAGTAACAGGAGGTAACCATCATTTTCTATTACGGTTCCAGAACCTCTCCTCTATAAAGCACAACCTGTCCAGGGACGACAGAGCTCTGACAGCACGCAAGTCCCTCTTACAGGTTTCTGTGATCTGACTTTCATTTAAATGTAGCATTTGAAATTGTCCTTCATCTCATGAGTCCATATGCTAAGAATCACGATTTGCCTTCTATAACTCATTCTTTAAATGGTGAATGAAACAGAAAGATATAAGAGAGTACGCGTGGTTTATTTATTCTGTCCTACAAACTCCACGTGCATCCAGAACAGCAATTTCTCACTCCAGAGGACATTACCAGCTGGCAATAGCTCTCAGTTAAAAGGATAGTATAGATTCAGCCTAAAAGATGCATTGACCTACTGCTAACAAATAGCAACAAGCAAGAAAGACTTGTCATGTTTGACAAGCAAGATCTTGTCTATACAATGCTTGTAAGAATTTCTGTGAATTACAGACGTGTTTATTGATACTCATCTCTTCTCTCCAGATAAGATTTTTGTGCTTTATCGTGTGATGTAGAGCAAACGCTACATCTCATCATCACCACCTTAGCACTTTTCAAGCTGTAAAAGTTTAAAAATTTCTGGGTTAGGACAAGTATGATTCAAAGTTTTTTTTATTAGCTTTTTAGGGGTGGGGGTTGAAAATCTGACAGAAAAAGAATTTGAATTCTATATCTAAAAACTCTAAAAGAGACAAGAATAAAAGTGCCCAGGGAAAGAAGCAAAGCTGCAACTTTGGTACTACATAGGTAGCAATATCTTTTTTCTCTTTGGCAATCAGTGTGTAATGAACAACACTTTGAGCAAGTCAGCCATTTTGGTTTCTCAGGCTAGGATTTGGCCAATGGAGTACAGAGCATAATCATGCCCTTTATGTATTAAAGGTAAATTCAGACAAAGGTTTGTCACCATTACCTGAGAACTGTCTACTTCACATCTACGCACAGATTCCACAAATTATAAAAGTCTACAATCTTATTTTGAAGGAACAATGCCAAGCTCAGGGAGAAACAGCGAAATCTTTCTCCAACTAGCATGAACTGAAAAGACTCCCTTTTCTAACATGAAAAACTGTCTTCCCATTGCCATTTAAGCATTTCAATGATTGCATCCCAAGTGACATCCTGGAAATAAACCACTGCTTCCTTAAGAATGAGGCTTCTCATTAACAACTTCTTGGAGGGACCAAACCACAGCCTGCACTTCTGCTGTGATCTCTCCCCTAGGCCTGCTGCATATGCAGCCACGTGGCAGCGGGCTGTGGTCAGGCAGGCATTTGCCAGGCTCAAATGAAGGGAGGGATTCCTACCAGGCACTGGGGCTTGCTCCACTCCAGCTTCTGGATGAGACATCCCTCAGGCTCGGAGCATACTCTCTCAAGGTTGCTGCACCATACTGTACGGGCATACCTGGTACTGGCCACATGCACAGGGAAACAGCAGCTGAGAGCTGTCAGCAAATCTGAAGAACGACTGCAGTGGCTCACTAGGGAACCAAGCTGTTGGTATGTGGTATGCTAAACACCCCTAGCAAAACACGGCATCATTAAGTGCCTGAGATGAAGCTGTAATGCTAGTAACAATAGCTTTATATCAGAGTCTAGTCTGGAAACAAAAGTTGCCAGTCGTGGTGACTGTTTGGGGGTTTTGTTTTTAATAGAGAAGCAGCTGAGCATAATAAAATTTCAAATAAAAACCATGATGCTTCTTCACTGTAGGGACCAAAAGTAACTGCCCTTTCCCTTTCAGCAGAAGACGTACGGAAAAAAAAAAAAAAAAAACTACTTAACAACATTCTCCTCAAAGTCACAGAACATTCTTACGCAGTTTATCACTTCAAAGACATGAGTCTCACTGCAGCAGAAGACCAACATAACACAGAAAAACAGCCAGCTTTAAATTAGTGATAATGACAGTGGAGGGAAGTGAACCCTGATCTCCCATCCAGGCTACTTTATTATCAGTTAAACACCAGATTTATGAACAAACCTTTTGTCAGAACAGTTTTCCAGATCTGACCTAAACTTGCACACAATTCAAGACAACTAGAACTAAATTTAGTAACAGATAAACGCATCAAATAAACATCCTCTATATACGTTTCCGAATTATCACTCTGAAATTTGTGCTCACACCTACAAATCACTTTGACCTTTAAGAAGGAATGCTTGACAACAACATACTGTACTGAAACAAGAAGAAATACATGCAAAGCGATTTTAATCATAGAGTTGTATATGAATGGCCTTTGGAGAACAAGAAATTCCTAACGTGTCTGAAGAGCAGCAAGCAGGGTATTAACAGTACAGTCTGGGGGCATTTTGCTGAAATATTTCAGCAGTAAACAAGTCACACAAACTAGCAGTATGTGAAAGAAAGAACAGCATATGATTTACACTACTGCTCCAACCAGTTTTAAAACTGGTTAGAAAGTTTTCGATGTATACAGCCCCAAAGGCAAAATAATCTGTCTTAAACGCCCTGGGAAGAAATTAAGCAGTGATGTTCAAGCTGCTTGTGCTGGCATCAGCCAGAGATTCTCAAATCCAGCCCTACCAGTTCACTTCAGGAAGATAGAGACAAACGCTGATGAAACTAATGAACAAATATAAATCTCACCATAACAGATAAAGCATAGAAAAATAAAACTGCATTAAAGCACCTTAAAGAGATACTTTAATTTTAAAAGAAGTAAAACTACCTTCTACATCTCAAAATAATCATTTATCCCTTCCAAATGCTGGGGGGGAAATGGGGAAAAAAAAATCGAAGCATATAATTTCTAGATTTTGCTATGAATTTTGCCTTTCAATTGCAATTCTAGAATTTCTTATATAATTTCTCTAAAACAGCACCACCTAAGAAATCAATAATCTAGGTGCACCATGTCTTTGTCTTTTAAGTTACAGAATGCGACTAAACCTTCCCAAATATATAATTACATTTTCTGCTACTAGGCTTCTCTAAGATTCTTTAATTAAAGAGACCTCCCTTTGCCACTTCCATCTGTGAGTAAACTGAATATACTTCACGTAAGTGAAAGATTCAGATGAAGATTCAGATTAAGCTATGAAAAAGGCTACAGAAGGTAGTCCACAGAGGTTAAATAACAGTCTAAAACGATAATCACCTTAGCATGGCACATCTTTACAATATAGCTGTGCACACTTTGGGTTTTTTAAACATCTGGTCTATTGCTGTTGGTATATTGACTACCTTATCTCACAAAGTATTTCCAAAAGCAGCTAGAGAAGACAGTTAAATGATCATACAACTCCATCACCTGTAACACAAGCCTACAGTTCAGGAACATTCACTTCAGCACAAGTCATCAGCCATGCTAAGAGCCTCACAAATGGAAATGCCCACCCAGAAAGATATGGAATGAGAACTTTAAAAAAAACACCCCTGCCAAATCCTGCTTCGTTCCGGCATAATTCTCAGAATTTCACATCAAAAGTTAACCCTCATCCATATTTTTTTTTTCAAATAAACCTGCTAACTTTACATATATAAAGTTGAAAAACATTTATGTATATCAATATTTCATATCATGGGAATGCTATTTTTCCAATTACATGAAGAAGGTTTGACTTGCTAGGTATTCCCCTGAGCAAACTTCCAAATGAATTAGTAGCTCTTACAACAGTTTCAACTCCTCAGCGCAGGTCTGCATGTTTCACATACACAAACTGGAAGCCAAACAGTTGATGTACCAACAAATGATTAATTACTGACATTCTTATTGCACAGTTTTTTGCAGTATGTAGCTATATGCATCACCTTTTTGTTCTGTAACATGAACATGCATTTATCTTTTGACAAAAACTTACCAAAAGGCACCGAAGTGTTTATCAGAATACAAATATATAGCTTCATAGTGATATTAAGAGGTATCACTAACTGTCTCCAGTGCTAGTGGTAGACACTTGTGCTCTTCAAGGCAAACTTCAGAACACGGGAAACTTTTAAACAACTACATTAATGTCTTTCTTGAAAAAAACACAAGAGGTTGTTGATGTATGTGCCCAGTACCTATAGCTGAGCCATGGCAGATGCATTTATTTTAAGAAATAGACTCAAAGTATATGAAGGTCCAAACACCGGAAGTGCTTTCTGAAATCAACATGGTCTTTGAAGCTTGTTTTTGAAAAAACAGCTTGCCTACCACTCTGATTTCAAAGGCTTGGCTAGAAAGTCAAATGAAGAAACAAACTCAGTAATGAAAATGTGATAAAGTGATGAAGGTCATCTCTTCCTTCCTACTAGCTGGGGACTAGAGTGGTTCAAGGAGAAAGGTTGCCTGAAGGGATATGAATGCACTCCTATCTACCATTAGCATTTCAGCAAAGCTTGCACTCTTATCTGTATCTCTTGATATCGGGCTGTCTCCAAGGCTTCAAAAATAATTGACCAGAAGCTATGTTGAAAGAGCCACGTTGTGTCAGCTCTTTGATAAACTGGCCAAAGGGAGCAAGAAGGCAAAAGACACAGCACAGCCTGGGTTACAACCTATGACAGTACAAAGCTATTCAGCACAACTAGAGTCATTCACATGAAAGGGGGAGAAAACGGATGTCTTCTGAAAGCTTGGATTATACTGCCTTCCTGAGCCATTTTAGATCCAGATTTCACATAGCTAGCTCTCTTTTTTCAAGTCCATTTGACCTGGAGTTGTTGGCGTAGGTATTTAATTTTGTTCTTTTCTAACTCCTAGCAGAGATTCATAACGTTCTTAGCAATGACCAAAAAGTTAAAATAAAAGAGCCCAGTAAAGGAAAGAAGTGTCCAGAAATTTAACACCTGACACAAACCTCACACCTCTTTAGCTATTCGTGTAGTGACTGGTTCAACTGCAAGGACACAACTGAAAACAAGTCTTCACTATCACAGCATTTTCACCATCAAGTCTATTACATTCACAGTGTTCTAGTCACTGAGTGATTTCAATTTAGAACAAACTCATTTTTCACTTCAGTATTCTGGGATTCTCCAGCCAGAACACTAGGAAGCTGTACAGGCTTTCTACACATACTGCACACACAAGAATCTCCCATCTAGCTTGGGATGTACCAAAAGCATTCAGAAATAACATCAACTTGTGTACACAAATTCAAAAGTGGCACAGAATGCACAAGTAACACACTTTTAGTTGTTCGCAAGCCACGCTAGTGAGAATCATATTGAAGCTCAAGTCCTTCAGCAAACATCTGCTTTCCTGGTTCCAGTTCCAGGAAGATGAGAGATTTCAACCTAGTCCCTGGACTAGGTTGCAGCAAAAGGCAGCAAAAAAGTAAAGGAAAACAGGTTTACTGTACATAAGCTTCTATTTAATATTCAATGGTCTCACAATGCTGCAACATCTGTAAGGAAATATAAAACCACAAGTTCAGAAAGACAGTGCTTTCAGGAGAAGAGGCCTAATACCACTGTGGCAACAGCTGGTCACATCGAAAGTAGATGCAGTTGATCACCAGATTTGCTAAGACAGAAGTAACAGAAAAGATGACTGACAACAAAACCACATCCTAAGGTTTTAGGAACAGAATAGCATTCCAAACAATAGCCCTGATGATGTCTCATCACTACTGCTTCCATCGTGCATCTCTTGTTTAAGCTATTTTCTTGAAAGTAATCATCTGAACTACACTGCAGCTTGCAGTTTGATATAAACACAACCCATTACTGCTAAGTGCCATATCTTTTGTGAGTTTAAAGTAATGATTTTACACAAATGCAACAGAAGAACAATTAAGGGCATAGCCAAAAGAGTATTGAAGAACCTGAACAAAGCAAGGAAAGAACCCCAAAGGACACTGAACAAAACGTGCGCTCTTTTATGTATCTATTGACATTAGTACAAGCACACACGTATTTACAACTCGTACTTTTAAAATTCTACTATTCACGATAAAGTGCAACTAATAGTAAAACCTAAACAATAATACTAAGTTACTTGGAAAAAAAAATATATTAACAACTGGTATCTCTACATATCAAGGGATGGCTAAAATTCACATGATAGATTCACCAGGTACCTCCAGTCTATGCAGCTGAGGCAGCCCAGGGACAAAAGAGGAGAGTTTCAGCCAGAACACACATTCATTCATTGATTGACTACTGCATTTGCAAGGCACTCATTTTAGTAATTAGGGTGGGAAGTCCATTAATACACTATCCATTAAATAACGATCTGTAACCCTAATGGCTAATTGGGGGAAAAAAAATTGTGGAAGGCAATCAAATTCAAGTCATCATCAGTAGAAAACATAGGCAACTTGCTACATATTCGAGATATATTTTAATTACATACAGTTTAGTATATAACCATTTCATCTTACTTTCCTGTCCCACACATGCTTTAGAGCAAAAGGAGCACAAATGACATTTCAAACCTAAGAACTGCACTAACATGACATAAAGCTATTTTGTAAAAGCACAACATTGCCTTTAAACATTTAAGACAAGTTATATAAAATATTGTAAGATCAAAAGACTCCTTAGTGGGCATTTTAAATAGCCAGCCAGCATTTGAAGCAGTCTTAACAAAAAAGTGCTCAACAGCACAATGTACAGATGTTCAGTATTCATTATACATTATGTCTTTATGCGTGCTGTATTATAGATGAGAGTTGTCATGAACAAACTGAGTAAAGACAAAGCCGATGAGCATTAACACCATTTCCCATGCTAGGGGTGATTATACATCAATACCACTGTACCAGTGCAAGTCAGAAGAGAAAGGAGAGCAAGAACTGGTGATATTGAGCATCTCAGACCCTCTGACCCCCAGACATCACCGCAACACCTCCGTCCGACCCAAGGGAGGGCCCATGCATGAGCCATCCCCCCCACTGCAAAAAGCACTGAAGTGATACAGCACAGGTCATGCCTGCAGTGTCACACACCTTTATGTTCCAACCCCTTTCCTGCTGTCTCCTCATCCAGCAGGGACATCAGCATCTTAGTAACAGCAGCATATTTGGGTACTGGCACCATGGAATTGTCTAACTCCAAAGCCACCACGCACCACTGCTTCACACGCCCATGTAACCCTGATAATGACAACACCTGGAAGCCACTTGACCATGCCACCTGTTCCTATGTTTGAATAATTTCAGAAAACAAAGGCACATTTAAGCCAGCCTATTGTCTTAAAACAATTTAACTGTCATCAGGTAAAAGGCCATTCAAAAACCTACCTCACACCCCCTTGAGAGTATGGAAAACTTCCAAACTATTTCTATACATAACCATGTTCTCAGAGATTAGATTCTGATTCTCTGCATCAGACTAGCAAAGAAAGTCTTGACAAAAGGCTCCATCCAGTACATACCTAACAAGAAAACCATCAAAAGACAAAAAAAATGATGCAGAGAATTCATTATTGGGGGGAAAAAATAAAATTCATTGCTGCTTTGCTTACTGAAGGTGGCTATGTGATTCTCAAGTAAATAAAAAGTTTTCCACTAGCAGGGGAAAGAAAAGTGACTGCCACGGCAGTCCCCTGCTGCTAAAAAGCAAAGCGCAACAAGAGACATGCCTAGAAAAACATCTCCCTTAATCCACTAGTAGAAGATACAAGACTGATTCATCTTCAACTTGACAAACCACCTTTTCCAGTTAAACAGCTGGAGCTCACAAGCCTCTGACACAGAGGCCTATCTTTAAGGCTCAGTACAAAACGTAGACAGACATCCCAAACTCCAGTCAGACTTGGCTAACTGCATGCATCAGCTTGCCGTAAACGGATCACAGAACAGCAAACTAAGCGAACTAGTTAAGATCTGTTGTATTCACATTAACTGTAATAATGAGTAACACATTTATCAAGGGCCTATAAAACAAGGATATATGCTTATATATCTAAACCTAAGGCTATCCTTTAAGTCAGAAGGGTCACGCCGTAAGTTGTAAATGAGCACATACATACAAGAACTGTATCCTTCCCCACCCAGTAAGAGGATCTTCTTGGGATGTTTTTTCCTAATATTAAATATATACATATATATATATATATATTTAAAGTTCCATTTAAATGACAAGCATAAGTATACATTTATTATACAACTTTTTTAATTTGTTTACTGACACAAAAGAGAAAAGCAGAAGTTGCTACTCTGACAACTGTACAGGAGTAGAAAATGAAAGGAGAAATTTGAGAAAGTAGTATAAGACAAAAAAAAAAAAAAAAAAGATACAACTCTGGAGACAATGGGAGGAAATGCAGGCAAAGAGTATAAAGTACTAAGAAGGCTTCTGTGTCACACGGGACAGAATAAAGCCATGGACTGCCAACACAGACAACGGGAGGGAGAATGGATGGGGTAACTGGCAGAATACGGGGGATTTTAGTCTACATAACATTGGGACTGGTTTAAGTCCAATTACAAAAAAAAAAAAAAACACTATTACGAATATTTTATCTCACAAGTTAAGCCAAGGTAAAATATCCTTATTTCTATATGGGAAGGAACAACATTGACAGGAAGCAGCTGGTATAAATTCATACCAACAGAGCACATTTTTAAGAGAAGACTGATCACTTAAAACTATTTTAACTGCTTGCCATAGCTTCAAGTCTGTAAATTAGAATAACGTAAGAAGATGGTACATATCAGCACAGATATTTTTCACTATTTTAGCAGACTTGAATATTAAGATAGCAGGCATCAGAATTGTTTTCCATCCTGACTTTTAATGTATTTGAACATGTATTTTCAATCCAAAAATCAACCAGAAGAAATAAGAACTCACAAGCTGCTATAGAAAAATGTTCTTGAGAGAACATTAAATACAACATTTTTTTTTTCCTAAAATAAGCCAACACTGCACCTATCTTCATTTAGATAAATCACCTTTGTTTTGAAAGTGCCATCTATTTGTCTTTATGCAGTAGTGTTTAAACTTAATAGAGGATGTACTTCTGCAGCAAGGGTAAACAGTACTTAAGAGCCAAAAGTTTTAGTTTCAAGGAAACTGTTTTCATTGTGATGAGTCACTCCTTCCCCCACAGCAGGCAGTCAACTCCACCACTTTCTTGTACATAAAGATCATCCACTCCAGCATTTTACCTTACATTTCCGTTCCAATGAGTCTGAACCTCTAATGGTGGCGAGCACCAATATACAGTGCCCACATGGCTTTTTGAAAAAAAAAAAGAAAATAAATACATAAATAACTTCCCTGCAAGGGAAACACTCTGATCTATTCTACGGCTGCAATGGCTTGAGCTGTGCACACAAAAGTCATAGAAGAAATGCTGGTACAGCTGCAGGGCCCCCAGAATTGCACGAGATGAACAGACTGGGCTTGATCCAAGCAGAGGAACCCACCCATGCTCCTGATTACCCATAAATTACCCACAAGACCTCAAAAGCCACTGCAGCACCAATTTGCAGCCTGGAGTTCCCAAAGGCCCTCTAAACTATTCTGTGCCAGGAACACAGCTCAAGGTCTGTATGCCCCCTTGCCTCCAGCCGCTCCTCAGCCATTCTGCATTGCCTCAGCCTGGTCATGACCTCTCTTCCTCACTCACGGGGGACTGCCCCTCCACACAAAGTGATCATCAAAATATGCACAGACTTGGATTTATCTGTGACACTCCCACAGAATCCAAATTCCAAATTGCTGAATATAATACTTTACATAGGAGTATCAACAAGGAAGGCTTGTAACCAAGGTGAGTTGCACTATGCCAGTCATGTGTAAGCTGTCAAACTCAAGCACCGAGAAGGCTTTCATGCAGATAGCAAGCATCAGAAGGCTGGTCTGTCTGGGCTACAAGGTAAACTGGCAGCTCATGTATTTAAATGTATTTAGGTTTCAATTTAAATTAAATTACAAGGTTTGAAATTAGCCATGTTTCATGACTCTGAAGCTACTCCTTCTTCCCCTCAAATTTAATACCTGGCTCAATTCATAATGAAAGAAATTCAAACCAAGAGCAAGACGTCCAAGAAGATCTTTAAAAGAGGTCTTGTTTTACTTAAACAGTAATCTGCTCTACATTCAAACAGTAGCAGAATTACAACACTGGCAGAAAAATTTCCAAGTGACCTATCAAAACTATCTTCACAAATCCCATCTTCCACAATCCATACTATGTGAAATATTATTTCAGGTGTGGTCATCCCATAACAGGAAGTATACGCTATGTAAATGCTTTTTAGACAAAGTTCTATAAGACATTATCTTAGTATGTTTTGGACAGGGAGAAATGATCAGGCTACATGAAGAGCATCAAAAGGACTAGCAGACCAGCCAGGGTTTCACAATCTTTGTCTCCACTGAACAGCAATTTCTCACTCTGCTTGTTCTCCTTGTTAAAAGGAGATTCCCTGCAGAAAACTGCTATGCTGTAAATGAAGGGCTTGCCCTCATGCACACGTTTAATTACATAGTGCTAACTCAGAGTGTGTGAAAGCACACTGCTTAGCTCCACTCTACTCCCGTAATCCATGCACTGTGACCTGACCTGAATTGGCCATTGTACACATCTTTTATCTTACTATTCCATGAGCACTACGGTCATCTTTTCTTTAGGAATTATATTTCAAAAATACGTAAGCAAGACAAAGCATTAAAAACTGGGTGATTAAACAACAAAAAAAAAAAAAAAAATAAAAGAACAAGAAGATGTTTAACTACGTCTTTACAATTTAACACATATCTTTCCAGTGTCACAACACATACAGAGTGCAGGGTTCCCATACATTAGAGAAAAGCAGAAAGAAAAACAGTATGATATTTAACAGTCTGCAGGAATTGACTGTAATTTCCCAAACACACTGACCTGTAAGTATCCCAGATAACTATGGTGACCAGGTAGATTTCTTCCCCAGGCAAGCAAGATCAGCAAGCTAGCATTAACACTGTGATGGGCTGCTGAAGAAACCACCATATGTCGGCAAGCGTGCACTTTTTCCATTGCTAACTCAAATCTAAAACAGGACTGAAGTGGCTGATGGACAACTCACTCAAATACCAGTCACTTAAAGTCCAGCTCCACACAGAACTCACAAAAACACAAATACGGTGGCTTATTTGTGTACGTACACCTACTAGTCTAGGATGTGGAGAGATCGATATGAGCCAATTTTATTTAGAAAGATTTAGTGACTTCCTTTCCACTGGTTCTAAACAGTGTTCCAAAATTCTGCCAGAAAATACCTAGAGGCAAGCTTTCAGCAAGTTTGCTATTAATTCAATTTAAACAACAGTGAAACGCCACCCAAATTAGAAACATTTTTGTTTCCATTTTCCCCACAGAAAGGAAGGAGGGGGAAGAATCACCAGTAGGGTCATCTCACCTTCTATTTTAACAGCCACTGATATAGCTCAGGACTGTACTGATGTGCTCAGACGATTTTAGAATCTTCAAAACAGAAGGGATCTTTTGTTAAGGAAAATTTTGAATGAAAGAAATATGTATGGAAAATTAAAAACACTCTCATTTGTTGAGCTGAATTAAGTACCATTTACATTGCTCTCTCTCCTTCCACCTCCCTCACTGTCTTGGTTTCTCTTATTAACGAAGACAACAGATGGAAAAGA
>VXAV01005953.1:157985-173931 GCA_013399715.1 Alectura lathami | reverse complement strand
AAAAAGTCAAATAGAAGCAACTCCGGAATTGCCCTTATGTAGCTCTAAGGTCATGTTACATGGCATTATTCACAAAGTAGCTTACTTGTCTTTCAAAAGAGACAGCCATAGGATTTGCTCCTCAAAAGCTGTCAGTTGGTTTGTGTATTTATGCCACTCTGGGAAGCACGGCAAGACAAAAATGAAGAACAGGTGAAGTTCAGGACTATGTGTTAACCTTGAAAGTTTGTCTCAAATTTTTCTCAGTCTGTCAAAACAGGCATCTGACTGGTTTGCCAGAATTTAAAGTAAAAGACAACAGTTACACAATATTAAACTCAAGATATTTAATTTGTTTCAGTTACATTAAAACAAGGTATTTGGTCAATACATTTTCCTATTGCTTCTCCTCTCTCATACCACTCCAGGATTTGCATTTTCTAGATCCTGATGATTTCACAGAGAAGAAAAAGTTTTCCCATTTGGGCCTGCTATCCCTGTTTTGTGAGGTGAGGCTTATTTGGAGAGTTTTAAGATAAAAGAAAAGACATTTCTACTGAATGAAAGAATTAGTTCAGTTCCAGAGGAATGTCATGGAGATTAGCTTTTCCTTCATGTTGTTTTAGTACTTCTTAGTAGAAACTAATACTCAAACACTGACTTCTCTTGCAAATAAACAGTCCATTAGGAAAGACTATTTGGCACAAAGAAAAAAAAAAAAAGTTTTCCAATTAAAATATATTTTTATAGTCAAAAAAAAATCTTTATTTAAAACCAAATTACACACATTAAGCCAGTAGAAAATACAATTCAATAGCTGAAGCAGGGGTACACAAGCTTTTACCTAATATTTATGCAGACCTCAACAAAAACTACCCACTCAGTTTGTCCCAGAGTTTGAGAGTTGCAGGCTCAGCAGCTTAGAGCAGACCGTTGGCAACTCAGTGGGTGACACAGGGGACATGTTCCCTGCCTGATGCTCACTGTAATGCATCGTATGGGCATACCTGCTGGGAGAACTCCTCCCAGGACATCAGGAGTGGCAGGAAGAAACTGAAGCACCTCCACATTTCATTCTTCCCAATGCCAGACAAAAATGAGAAACTTCTGTTCAAAATCTTCCACTACAGTTTCTTCCAAGTAAAAATGAACGTTATGAGGATAGAGTCTTGAAACTGTGATACAAAAAATAATAATAATAAAAAAAAAAGAGACTAGGAAGAAGCATAAATCCTCTCCCATCTGCTTTTTTAAAATACATTTTTAATATACACCCGCACGCTTTTTTTAAACTGGAAGAGGAGCTGACTTAGAATGATATTTAACCTAAATCCAACCTTCTCTCCCTTTCATTAAAATGAGGTACCTAAATGTCAGCTACAGTTTTAAAGTTTTCTCCAAAAGCAGGAATTAAGTGAACTTTCAAAAATATCCATTACACATTACATTTTATGTGATGCCCTGAAAACAAAATACTTCAGCTAAGAAAAACCTCACTCTTATTCACTTTACTCTCCCTGTCCTACTCAATTCTTAGTCCTTAGTGAAGGAGTAATGAAGCAAATTTTAACAGCTTCCTGTGACACCCTCAAGCCCTTTGACCTGCCCCACCTGCCCAGGTGCCACAGGCTCCTTCAGGTTGGTGTTCATGACCTTCAGTGTCTACCATTTTCTGAGCCCTCAGAACTAAACAAAATTTGCTTAGTAAATGATGCCAAGAGTTAGCATCTACTTTAAAATCATTTTATGGACTATCATCATTTAGTTCACAAGCTAAGAGAAAATACAATTAGAAAAAAAAACTACTGGTCATTTACTAAAACAGTATTTTCAGGTTTAAGACAGAATGTCACCAAAACACAGCCTTCTTCATTCACCTCCTCTCTCAGGAAAGAGGACACAAAAAGGAGATTTGTGAAATATGTCTTAAATTTAGATCGGCAAGTTGGTGGGTATTTTTGTGAATAAGAAAAAACAGTAACATATTGAGAGACTTTATATACTATCAAGTGGATAAAGGAGGGCACAGATTCTTATGAGGAAACAGAAGAAACTACATTTTCTGAAGCCAAGGAGCTATGGTTACACAACAGAAACAGCCTCTATCAGCAAAAGAAAATAAAACCAATGTACCAAACCTACTTCCAAGAAAAAAAAAGACGACAGAACTATTACTGAAAAAAATTTGCAAAGCAATTAATTTTGCTACATTTTCTACTCTACACCAATACTACATCTCTACATCTCTTAAAAAAAAAATAAAAAAAACACAGAACTGGAGAAGTTTTTAATCAAAACCATCACTAGACCAGATAACTATTGATCTAGATTCAATACATGAACAATTGGACTTGAAAAGCAAGAATACTTGTTTAATCTCCATTCACAAGAACGCAGAAGTGACTCAAAAAGATTAAGAGACAAGCACAATCTGAACCTTGATACCTTCATCCAGTTGTAGCTGTGTTTTCTCACAATATAGCACTTCTTTCCCCCCTCCTCCTGTTGCTGTTCCTTCATTTCTCCATTGTTTTCATTTATATCAAGTTCTCTTTTCCAAGCAGCCCAAGCCCATATACGTAGTTCCACCTCCATCCCATCTGAGACCAGGACAAATCTAAACTCATTTGTTGCTTGAACAGGAATGCTTATAGAGTTGTCATTCTAAAATATCCCAGCCAAGATAACCAGGGAGCCAGATGCAGAGATGAGAAATGAATGAGTTTCAAACAGGTGGGGCCCATCGTGGCCAGAACCCCTCAGCTCCCTGCCATCCCCTGCGCATCGTCCAGTGCGTGCACTGAGAAGGAGGTGCACGAGGGAGCACTCCCTCTCCATCACTGCAAGGCAATATCACCACCATTCACCAAGAAAGGGACCATCTATTATTGATTCCTTCACTCTTTCAGATATGCTTGGCAAAAATTCTGAAGAATAATTCAACAAAATATTTTTCCCTTATGAGCTACTTGATAAACAAAAATGTAAAGAGGACTGCAATTCGAGATGAACTATAACCACCATACACTTCACGCATTTGTATAAACACACTGCAAGCCCTGCCAATTTCGAAGACTTCTACCACCACCCACAACTACTTCCCTTTATCTTATCAGAAAAAGAGCTGTTTGCTGCTGTAGGCTAATTACACCATCTGCTTAGCCCCAGTGCAGCAACACTAAGACATAGCAATTAACTCCTTAACTTTCCCACATCGAAGTGCCTGGCGCTGCCCTCATGCTTGTAAAGACACGGGCTGGGCAGAGGGATGGGAAAAGCAGCCTGACGTTACTTGGATTTCTTCTTTCCTCCACCACCGCTCTGCTGCCAGACTTCACAGGGATTTAAGTAACCTGACAGCTTCTCTCTAGCTCACCTCGGTACAATAGTGCCAGTTGTCACGACTGGCAATGAAAAACGTCAATCACCCGCACACACACAAAGGAGGGGGAAGAGCCTGGGCAAGCATGCACTGCTTGTCACATTGAGCGAGCCAGCTCTCCTCAGCGGTCAGAGTGCACTGAATCTCAAGGCAGAGCCTTTTCCAGGACATGGGAGAAGCCCACCCTTGCATTAAAAAGCAGTATTTCTCCAGCTTGGGGAAAACAGGACACTGCCTCTAGCCTTCTGCCTCTCTGAGGCCCATCCACCCCGGCCAGACAGAGCCCTCAAAGCAGAAGCTGTCCCCAAAGGCATCACTCAGCAGGTGCCACTGAGAGAGATCTTTACAAGCTCCTTCCTCCAATCTCTCCTCCCCTTCACTCTCTTCTGTCAGCCTGGACACACAGAGTATTGCCACTTCTAACACCTCACTGAAGTCAGCCCCAACTAAAGATAAAACAGCAGCCATGGGGCACAGAGCACAGCAGGTCCAGGCAGACAGCGCAGGAGTTCATTCGTCAAGGCTCCATGCTACCTTGCTCAAAATCAGCAGCCTGGGTCCAGTTCTTTCCACTGGGGAACAACACTCCCCACTTCCTCTCAGATCCATTGGGTGACAAGGCCATTTAGCCTCTCTGTCTTCTCACTGATAAATTTGTGCAAGGAAGCCATTAACCCTGCCAAGTTGGACAAGCGAGCTGGAGGCTGAGCTCATGAAGCAGGGAGGCAGAAGGGTGGGAGGGCAGCCAGGCCTGCAAGGCAGGGGCCACACACAACAGTCACCTCAGCCAGTGAGACTTCAGCAAGGAGGGAAGGCCCGCCTGCATCCTTGCAACTTACAAGAATTTTCTGCCTCAGCTCTAAAAGTTAGAGAACTTGTACATAACTGGATGCATCTGTGATTCTTTGAATTTCCCTCCCTTTCATCCTCTGGTAAGGGCATTCCCACGTTTGTAAAGTGCAGCTACAACACCCTCATTACAGAGGCACATTCCAGTTTAGAAATTGTTTTCATCAGAATACACTACTTGCTACTGATAACCATTAAGATTATTCCAAAGGTGAAAGGAAAATCTGTAGACATTTAACATCACTTTGCATTGCCCAGTCACATAGTTCTATTAAGTTATTTATAGATTCCCACTTCTGCTATGTGTTACAGTTTGAAAGAAAAAAAAAATAAAAAGCAACTTGGGGAGGCTGCAAAGAGGAGAGCTGGAAATATGAAAATGCTTCATCTTAGACTACTCAAGAGGACATTTACGTTCACCTATAGCGCAGCAAAGGCAGGGAACTGACAGGATACAAATTGTGACACAGAAAAGTGGGAAAAAAGCAAAGGTGAATTGAGGCCCATTACATTCAATATCTCTGCCCTCAGGTTCCATTAGAAGTGGGCACCGTGAGCTGTGAACGGAGTAGGGGAACAAAAAAAAAAAAAAAAAAGTACTTGCATCCTTTACTACAGTGCTACGCTTCTTTCTTTGCTTATTTATTCATATCTACAAACAAAGCATGCAGGTATTCCTCACGCTGCAGACAGAAATTAGAAGTGTTTTCATCAATGTATTTCTCCTGATCTCTTTATTGACAAAACTATTCAAAGGGAAGAAAGAAAGAAAAGGAAAAAAAAAAAAAAAAAAGAAACATTACTTCAATCAGGTATTTGCAAGTAAAGAAATGCTTGGATGAAAACATCCAGATTGTACCCCATAATTTAGTAGCACTCTGTGCAAATCTTGCCTATGAAAAACAATGTTTAAGACAGTCACAGTTCCGTGAAACTGCTGGAGGAGGGGGCTGGCTCAGACTCAGGGTCTCGCTGTCAGTAAGGTCAGGGTATACACTGTGCAAGATGCATTTCATGTGGCACTGTACTTGCTTCTATTCTCTGAGGCACTTTCCTATCATGGAGATAAAAATGTAAGACAAAGCATCCAGTGCCATGACAGCAGTATCTGCCTTCCAGCTAATGGAAAAGTACCAAGCACCAACACCAGCCGGCAGAGAGGAGGATCTTGCTCAGCCACTGCTGTCATCTACCATGTCACACCCACAGTCAACAGCAAGGCCAAGGTAAGTCACTAGCTAACTTTATTAACCAGGTAATCCATTAACTTGAGTTGGAGCACAGAACTGCAGAGTATGTGCTTTATCAACACTGGTGAGGTGTTTAGTTGAATCTATTTTTCAAAGCTGCTTTGACACATCAAGCTTGTAAATTCTGCCAGATGAACCCTAACTGAAAGGTTGTTAAATGTTGTTAAAATAAGCACATTCAATTGAAAAAATTCTACTAATTAGCCTAGTACTTTCTCTTACCTCAATTTATAACACACACCTGTATGCTTAACATCTGAATGTAAACGAAACATTTACATTTTCCTAGTAAAACAACATTCCTATTTGCTTAAGAGGCAAGTGCCTGCAACAATCAGCATTCTCTATATGTACCACTGATTTGTTCAAAGAAAAAAGAGTCCACAAAGAATTCCTGTACCACATCATGTATTTAGTTTAAACCGACTATCTCAATATTGGCAATCTTAAAAAAAAAAAGAAAATTCAAAGGAAAAAGCACATTTCCTTCTCCCCCTCACTGAGAACACTGCCATTCAGACATAAATGAAAGAAGGCGGTTCTGTTGTCCCATAAACTGTAGCTCATTAAAACACAAACAAAACTAGCTTCAGTTTTGCATGAAGAAAGGGATTTATGGCTTGATGAGAAACAAATTGCCAAAAACCCCAGTGCAAACTCACAACCTAATTAAATGCCTTCTGTTACACATAGCATGAAAACTACCACCACTGCTTTTTATGCCTATAAAACCACTCTTCCTTCTAACTGCTATTTACCTCCTGTTGACCAAGTGCAGAAAAATACTGGCGGGCACCCTTCAGCATTTCCACGAGCTCCTGCAGACAGTATAGGTCTGTGCACTGCCACACTTGTGCTAGCTTGCAAGGAAACAGCCTGTGCCCTCAGAGGAGCATTGTTTTTGGGTGGCATGCATCTTTGACATAAGAATGCATTGTAAGTAACATAACTACACTGGTAAGTTACATTAGATGTAATACATGGCACCAAAGGTTAACACACAGCCTGATTTCCTCACTCCAAAAGCTTGCTAGAGGAGTCAGACTTATGAAAGATGACTCCCTTGAAACATTTGGCAGCCACGCGGTCAGATTAAGTATATCTGGAATGCCAAGCACCTATTTAGTATTTTGTTATCTCCTTGGCAAATAGTGTTGTATCTGATACAATGGCACTATCTTGTGCCTTTTTAATTTTGAAAGCAAGCATCCATTGAAATTTGAAAGGATTTAAAACAGAACTCCTGAACAGAAATAAAATATTTTAGCTGTAGACTGTGAACTACCAAAGCCCCTCTGTGAACCAGAAAATAGAAAATAATAAATATATTCTGCAGCCTAAGCAGTACAAATCTGCATGCTTTCCAAGATCCTGCACATGAAGTAAAGTCCGACCACTTCAATAGCAAATCCTCACTCAGTATCTGTCTCTTGCCACATCTGTGAGTCTTTTGGAAAGACTCCTTTCACAAAGGGAGCAGTAATTATCTGAAGGGTTCAAGGCAAAACACAGGAGAGCACTTCCCAAATTTCAGAAGTCCTTAGCATAATTCAAACACCCATCATCCTAAAGAAACAGGCCACTCTTTCACTGTCTGGAAAACCTAACAGTCAGGCCAGCTATGAGTCAGAAGTAAACTCCTTGGTAAAGAGTTAGCTAAAACAAGCAGGAGACCCTGACTTAGCATAAGTATCATAACATTGACTAGGGAGCACTAGAGAAGGGAAAGAGCACATCAGTGAAAAATGGCAATGGTGAAATTGCATTTGCTGTTTTTCTCCTAGGTTAGGTTTCTCCATATAAAGAAAGTTCTCTAAACTCTTCCTACTAACAGCAGTATCATAAGTATTTAAAAAAAAAAAAAAAAAACTTCTCAAGAAAATAAATCTGACCGTTAGTACACAGCATAGTCAAATTTCTGCACCCTGACAAAACAGTTTGGTAACCTGTCTGGTCTAAGTAACACTTTCTGGATCAAAAAGGCCCCTAGAAAAGGCAGCCTTTAACTACTCTGGAAGTTTTAGCTGACAGCAGGAGAAAAATAAACAAACCAAAATAAAATAAAATCATAACAGCTAAGCACAGCATACACTCTTTCAAGAGGCAAAACAGTCAAAATTTTCTTCCAGTAATCTGGTGGAAAAATAAGGCAAGTGTGACAAAAACCATGTGAATTTGCACTCTGAATGCAAATCTTCACATGAAATACTGTCCAGATACAAGGCTGCTTTAAATTACCTTGGAGAAGTCTGAATTTACATCACAGATGTAGCTTCATCAAGACTTTTAACACTGAATTTTTCATACATGTTACAGGTTGCTTATGAGACTGATTTTTTATTTTTAAGCCACACACCATCTCCTTCTATTACCATCACCA
This sequence comes from Alectura lathami, assembly GCA_013399715.1. NCBI lineage: Eukaryota > Metazoa > Chordata > Aves > Galliformes > Megapodiidae > Alectura > Alectura lathami. The sequence continues at coordinate 166,091 of VXAV01005953.1, read as the reverse complement.
CCACTTCTGTTTCTTCACTCCATACATTTTCTTACATGAGGAAGCAGTATTTGTCGAGCTCCTGTAAAGCTAGCTACACAAACACACTGACCAGGTAAAGAAGAGACATTACAGACATCCAGAAATCATGTGTTCTTGATCACTTTGTAAAAACAAACGAAAAAAAGATCTTGTATTCTATAAAAATATCCCATGTCTGAGTACGTTGGATTCAGAGGACAGTCTTTCTACTGGCATGGTTTCATTATCCTACGCCTATAAATCTTTCACATCAACTCAGACTATTTTTCTCTATTGTTTTCAAAACATCATGAAGAACTTGAAAACCCATTATCTAGATTAGCTTCTGTCTTACAGAAGATCTTCTCAACAACTTCCCTAAAAGACCACAAAGGCAATGCCATTTTGTATTTGATTTTGGAAGTGTCTAACCATTTTGAACTAGTGTTTTCATAGCAGAAATAAGAGGGGGCACTGCTTCCACCACCTACACAGGATTGCAGGCAGTGAGTACAGTCCCAGCCCTTCTCGGCTCTTCCTGCTGCTTCTCAGTACCTCCTCTTCAGCTCTGTGCTTGCTACGTTACCAGGAAAAAAAAAAAAAAAGACTTGCTTCTGTTCCTGCTTCCTTGGCTATTCATTAAATCCTGTTTCAACATAATCTATTAAGAGCTAGGTTTGTCTCCACCAGTACCACAGCATACACTGAGTACACAGTTGCTACAGTCATTGGCATGCTTGGAGCTCGTGCCCTACCTTATCCTGTGACAACTTGCTCAAATACCCATACCTTTAGCTATACAGGGAAGCTGCAAGAAAAGAAGTGCTGTCAAGAAAAAGGGAGATGGAAAAACTTAATTTACGATTCATTTTCCTTGTTCTATAGCCGAGGAAAGTATAGAAGAATCCAAGTTGCTCCGATCCACAACAAGAGTTACCAAAAATATCCCTAACAGAATGAAAACTCTCAAAAATGTAAATTACCATCTACGTTGGAACAGATTTGGCACAACCTAATTTAATCAGATTCAATAATTTCTAGAAGAACACAAAAAAAAAAAAATCAAATGCAGTCCAAAGAAACAATCATCTCATCCTACTTTCTTAAACATTTTTGTATTTTTAAAAAACATAAGCATGTAAACATTTGTAATTTCCATCTCAGTTGGCTTTTTCCTCTTCCAAACAACATCAAAATGAAGGAACACTGAATCTGGTACTACCCACACAGTTTGTGAGGTCTGATCTTTTGTAATAACTCTTTTTGCCAAAGTATTATTTCAGCTGTGGCAGTTAGCCTGCCAGAATATTGTAAAGATTGGAAAAAAAAAAAAAAATTCCAAAAGCCTACATTTATCTGCAAAGTCTCAAAGTGACATTTTGGGCCAATTAAGCTCTTCAGTGTATTAAATCATCTCCCTAAAATGAGTAAAACTGATGCTCTTAAAAGTTGTTTTTAAATATTTAGAACTAGACTCTGATCTCAGTGATTTTGGTTCATTTGTTGGTATCCCATGATAGCAGTGTGGTTCCTAAACATAAGATATTACTTTTTAATAGCTCCATTAAAACATGGTTGAAGATACAAAACAATTTTGTGAGGCCTGGGGGAATGAAAAAAGAAAGGGAAATTATGTTAGTGTAATTGAGTCACACATATCTGTGAGTCAACACTAGCTCCCCTTCACTCCCTAACTATCTACACAGAAGACTGTTTCATAACTGCATTCTGTCTTGGATTTTTTGACAGCATATGATCATTAATTGTTGCTTCCTCAGACTTGAGAGGAAAATCTGGAGGAAAACAATTTTTTAATAGTTCATGGTAGGTCCTACATGAACAACTTACTGTGTATTTGAACAATACTTACTGTTTCAATTGACATTAAAAGCTTATTATAAGGCTGAACGTAGCATTATCCACTAAGATCCAAAACAGTTTTGTTTATGCAAGCAATATTTTTACTTATGATGGTTTATCACTTGCAGTCATGAGAGTGACGGTGAGATTAATTCTTTTTATTCCTACAGGACAACATGGGAGCTAGGAGACAAAAGCTCCATGTATGATCTTGATGCTGCTGCTTCCGGGAAGAGAAAACCTGAGTAAAACCAAGAGGATTCAACTTCTTTGCGCATTTCTTTTTTCATTCTTCTGCAGCTAAACATAAGTTTGGATTAATCATACCAGCATTTTGCATTATCTCACTTTCCACATTATGTGTTAGCACCTTTTGGAGGACTCAACCAGAAAAACATAAGCAGTTGTGATCTTGGGACTGAAAAGCCCCAGATTTCATTACCTGTATCACAGAAATATGTGAAGTTCAAGAAAACTTAGTAAACGCAAATTTCACAGAAATTCACAACTGTTTATTTCAATTTCTTTTTGACCACTGAAAATGATTCTCAAATTTAGACGAGCCAGCCTTCTACACCTCCACCTGTTTTACAATGAGGATTGCCAAAAAACTCATTTCTGAAATTATCTGACAAGAGTCGAAGCAAGAAGGCATGTATCTTTAGGTGTATTCATTAGGAGAATCATATGCCACTATTGTAATAATTACAGAGAAACCATGAAGTATGGTCAAGATAAGTAGCCTCATTAAAAAATCAGTCAATTTTACCTAGCAATTCCACAAGAGCAAGTAACGTACTGTCAAGCTAAACATCATATACCCATCATCCTTTCAAGCCGCATGGTAAAATTGAAATAACTGCTGTCTATACAAGGAGGATGTTTTGCCTCCAAAAGTGTTTTCCCCAACTATTCATCCTATTCCTCAAAAAGCTCCCCATTTTCACTGAACATGTCAAACTGAAATGCAGTAAAATAAATCTAGACAAGACTTTGTTCACACACAAGTTGCGAGCCAGGCCAATAAAATCTGTGCATCTGCTGCTTCTGATTTCCAGTTTGTAATACTCAGTCATACTGAGCACAAAATGCCCTAATGGAAATAACATAGGTTAGTTAAACTTTGTAACTACTGGTTTGAATAATTTAATGAAATCAACAATTTTATCAGAAAAGCACTAAATCTCTTCCTTTTAGTTCCTGACTGAGATCACAGCTTAAACCCTTACCAACCTGAGATGTGATGTAAATATCCTATACACCCCCACGACCTGGTGCACAAACCGCTGGTAATGGCATCTCTCTACTGAGGAGGTCCGCTCCAATCTGTCAAGTACATCCTAGTTCATCATATCTTTCTAACCATGCAAATACGTAACTCTCACTTCAGTGATCTGCCAGCATATCTTCTAATCCTTTAGTTGCCAGATTTGAATAAAAAGAAAACAATGCTGGCAGGCATTCACACCTGCCAAACCTGCCCTAACAGCACATTTACCAACACAGGACCCGTTCTGCTGCAGCCAACAACCGCAAACAGGCACAATCCCTGAGAAGGTGGCCCCGTCCTCAGCTGTTCTTCCTTCCACTGGCATCACCAAGAAAATAAAAATGGGGAAGACAGAAACAACCTCCCCTTCTGGCATCAACACACAGTATCTGCAAACAAGTTTTTACAATACAGTAACAACAGAGAATATTATTCAGGCATCTTCTCCACAAGTACCACCATGTCCCTAGTAAATTTCCCACTCCCATAAAACTTTCTACTATTGTAAGAAATAAAGGGGTTTGTTGTTGCTATAAAGAGGAAGGATCTGCTTACAAAGCACATAAATCTTCCTTTTCATGGCCATACAAGCTCATTCATGCCCTTCATTAAGGGCAGAACACAAGTCCCACACACGCAAGAGCAGAACAGCATAACCACCCAAAAGACAGTCATAGAAAGCAAACAGCATCAGGCAGAGTTACTGAGGACTTCATCATCCCTCTGCATGCTCTGGGCTTGGGCTGCAGAACGTCACTAGCTATCTGCAGACTGTCACCGACCTTTGCCCAACTGCTAATAAGTCACTTACTTTGCCTTCTCCTGTTTCTTAATCTATACAGCAGGAACAAAAATAAAAAGAAAACAATTTGCAAATGTTCTCTATGCCAGAATGCATTCTTTCAGAAATATGTTTTTTCTTCTAAGATCTGTATTTCACAAGCTTAGCATAAAAGCAGTCAGGTGAAACCACAGGATTTGAGAGCTGGAAGGTGGAACTAACAGCTGGAGCCTGTAATCACCCAACTGTGATGGGCAGCAGCCAGATTAGCCTACCTGACTCTGTCTTAATCCACCATGAGAACTAACAGACTTCAGCCCAGCTGAGGATTCCACTAGAAGCAAATATTAATTCCTTTAAGCAAATATTACATGTATGGAAAGGTACAACACTTCCTAATGCAAAAGAACTTGAACCTTTTCCCAAAAAACCACAAAGACCACATTTAGTCACAGTTATTTTTACAAATGGAATCTGACAACTTCCTTGCTGAGATAAACCAAACATCAAAAGGCTTAAGTGCAACAGTAACCAAATGCTTCACATTTCCTGGCTGTTGCTAACTGAGCAGCTCAACAGTAGAGCTGCTCTATTAAAGATTCCATGATTTCTAAGACTGCATTTTTAAAGTATCCATAGAAAGAACAAGCCCATTAATGGCACACAAAGATTATTTTTCAAGCTCCAAAGCTTTTAGCTTAAGCAGAGAAATGGAATCTTATTTACAAAACAAAAAGCTAACAAAAGACTAAGGAATACAAAGAGAAAATTCAATATTTGACAGGATAAATCAACAACATTTCTCAGTTTATACTTACTCCTTTTTATAACATGCATATGAACTGTGGACAGTATATAGAAGAGTGTGTGCATGTGTGTATATGTATACGTATATATTTATCTTTCTTTAAACCTATATCCTAGTCTTTTGTAGGCAGAGGGAGATAAGCATACATACTATATATATGCGCACACACACAGGCAGTCACCATGGGTATTTCAATTCTACTGGAAAATATTCTGCTAATTTTAAAGGGTTGAATTACACAATGTTCAGGGAAGAAATCTGGTTCTAGGCTTATTTAAAATGTTCTAAGAACTACCTCTAAAAATAGAGGAAAGAAACATAGCTAGAAGCACATTTCATAAAACAAATATATCGCTACACCAGTGCTATGACTAACTGGTAGGAAATGCTCTGTTAGCATCTTCAGCCAAAGGGACTAGCCATGTGCAATGCAAGAGAAGCAAGGCACATAGGGAAAAGATATCATCTTTTATTAGACCAGGAGACAGTCTGAAGGAAAAAAAAAAAAAATAGGAAATCAAACAGCTAACTGCTATTTTAGCCCTTAGCTATTATAGAACAGACATTAAGATAGCTTCAGAGTTAGCTATTCTTCAGCTATTCTTTGATTAACATAAATAAAATTCAGAGCAACTGATTTAAAACTTCAACCCAGTTTGAAGCTGACTTGAATTTGAAACTTGAATCTGAAAGAGTATTTCTTTTCAGGTGTCCTCCCCCAGTGAAGAATGTCCACTGCTTCCTCCCAGGCAGGATGATGCCTGCAGATTTGCATACAGTGATTACTTTTACAGACTAGCATAATGGCTAGGAGACCAATCTTTTTAAGCAGGAGGGCAGGAATGGGGAGAGGGAAAAACAAAAAAAAAAGGGTTTATTCATAATGCAGATACCATAAAAACACTATTTATTTTAATGTTACCACCTATATATCTAAGGATGGTAAAGACGTACAGTCTACAGTGATAAACAAGTGTTGACGCGTTTCAGTTTAGCTAAGGCATGTTCGCTTTAATCAAAAAAAACTCTTTGGAAATGCAATTTAATTTGACAATTTAAAGCTAATCTTTTATCTATATATAGGTAAAAAGTTGCTGTATTCTGTTCCAATGAATTTACATGAATATGTTTGACTGATACACTCGAAGTACAAAAGGACATGATGAAGTAAAAGCCAATATCTGAATGCAGAACACAAAGCTATTTCTCAAGATATGATTTCCAAAGGCTGCATGAACTTTTCAGCGAGTCTTATAGTATCACTCATATCACTCTAAAAATTCATATCTAGAGCTATATCAGAATCCAGCCCTTCAATAATGCATCGAGTAAAGAAAGTATTCAGAGGAAGTGACTGAATGAGGTCAGAAGAGGTTTGTTTTTCACTGCAATCAAGCTATGACACCCAGTATATCAAAGCCCACAGAATTTACTGCTGAGCCATCTCCCTTTCTTTTATTATTTTGCCTTAAAAATACAGTGTGACAAACCAGTTACATTTGTGATTTAATCACTTGTTTCACCTCTCAAGCAACATAAGCTAACTTTGTATATTGTGTTGCAATACACAAATAATAAATTGATCGTGTACTCTGCTCTGGTGAGACCCCACCTATCCAGTACAGTCTCTCCAGTACAGGAGGGACATGGACCTGTTGGAGGGCATCCAGAGGAGGGCCACAAAATCGATTCAAAGGATGGAACACCTCCCTTGTGAGGACAGGCTGAGAGAGTTGGGGCTACTCAGTCTGGAGAACAGAAGGCTCCAGGGGACACCTGATAGCAGCCTTTCAATACCTTAAGTGGGGCTACAAGAAAGAAGGGAACAGACCCTTGAGCAGGGTTCTGTTGTGATAGGACATGGAGAAATGGTTTCATATTGAGAGAGGGGAGATTTCACCTGGATATAAGGAAAAAGTTTTTTACCATAAGGGTGATGAAGCACTGGCACAGGTTGCCCAGAGAGGTGGTGGATGCCCCGTCCCTGGAGGCCTTCAAGGTCGGGCTGGACAGGGCTCTGAGCAACCTGATCCAGCTGTAGGTGTCCCTGTGCACTGCAGGGGAGTTGGACTGGATGGCCTTTAAAGGTCCCTTCCAGCTTAGATGATCCTATGATTCTGTGTTTGACTTCATAACATTAACACACAGTAATAATGAAAAGCAGTATTCAGTCATTCAATGTTCTTACACATTATAACCCATTTCTGTTTTGGAAGAGTCTCCTGCCAAGTACAACAGTAACTGCTGTCTGGACTCTCTAATAAGAGCCTTTCAGTCACAGGATGTGGGCCCACAGCTTATTGGAATATGCCTCAGTATCTCCATTTACTGAAGACTGACAAAAGCAGTCCTCCGCTGTAACTCGCAATCAAACATTGACCACCGTAGAGCATGCTTTGCCATACTATGCACTGTATGACATTCTTATTTACTGAAAACAAGCAGTCATTCCTGTTTTCCACTTATTTGCATACAGAATCATCTCTTAAGTACTACACTGTCAACTACACGTGATTATTGGTCCAAGTTCAGAATATTTTAGGCAATGTTTTAAAATCGAAGCAGTTAATTCACTGCTTTCTAGCAGGACAGTAACACTAAAAATAATATTTTGTTATTTCTAGGGTGTGAGGCATAACTGATCACAGAAAAGATGTCTCGTTTTCAGCTATGTCATTACATCACTTCCTCTTTCAGGTGAGGAAAACAAACATTGCTGACAATTCTCAAAAATTGTCTGTGGAACATATAGGGTCTCTCTGGGATTAAAGTCTTAATCAACTTTATTTCATTTCCTATTACAACCAACTTGTTTATATAATAGATCTAAGTAGAAAAAAAAATCAGGATATCAACTTTATGTTGCTTAGCTACTATGCACCATATTTTTTTCATATTATCACAGTGACTAGCAGAGGAATTCCAATAATCCATTCTTATACTGAGGCATGCCCCCAGCTACTGTTGAAACAATCCTAGTAATCTGTTCTCTTTACATGTCCTGCTACATATACTAAGCACTTGGAAAAAATTCTGAATCGACTATGGTAATCTTTATTTAAGGGCTGCTATGATTTCCATCCCAACTCCATTAATTTCTTCCCCTTTAAGAGAATCAAATAGTTGGGATGCACTGCACAGTCACTGTCACAATCACAGAAGAACACAATACAACCACCAGCTACAGAACAAAGTAATTTGACTGACTGAACTTTAAGTTTAAAAGTATAATGTTTCTCATACCTTGGGTAAATAGAACAGTAAGTGGCTTTCATTTTTGAGTTACTTAGGTACCCAAGGCTTAAACTTATATTCACTCTAGTGGCAGCGATTTTGTAGATATATTGCACAAATTTCCTCTTTTTTTTTTTTTTTTTTTTTTTGTTC
>VXAV01005953.1:139715-157973 GCA_013399715.1 Alectura lathami | reverse complement strand
CTGAAGTGGTGACAAACATGTAGACACCCTATGGTGTCTCTCTAGGTCTACACTGTGCCATCCAACTTCAGGCCTTTTCTCTCAGAGGTGCTCTAACATTGCTGCTCTGACCAACACCACTGGACACCACCACAAGTTGCTGCTTTTTTCCGCCCACTCCAAACACCTAAATTCCTACAGTTAACAGAAACTGTAACAATATTTAACTTACAAATCTAAAACTTAACTGTGACTCCTTTGGCCTCTTCTGTGTCTCTGGGCACCACAGGAAAAACAGTATTCTACAGCTACTGTTAACTGCATTTTCTAGAAGATAAGACACCAGTCCACAGGGCCTTCACAATTGATTTCAGGTATAATTGCCTCATTTAATTTATCATCCCATTAGAATTTGTGCACCCTGTTTTCAGAAGCCTTGAAGATAGCACTGATGTCTATGAGCGGGCTAGCACAAGCATTGTAAACACTGCCCAAAGTCTTCCCCAGTGATTAAAAGCCTTTCAGAGCTTTCCTACTCTAAGTCACTCACTTTCCTGCTAGGCTTTGAAGCATAGATTTCAGAATCACTCCAGGTTTACAGAAAACAATGTTTTCTCATGTTGAGTTGTGAAGTTGAAATTCATCTCACTAATTGCCAGAAGAGACTATGGTAATGAAGCAAAAATCATACCTTACCATAAAAACCTCAATTTTTTTTTTTCTCTACATTATTGATCTCATGCCAAAAAATGAAGTCATTAAATACAGAAAGACAACCCAAGTTCTTGCCAAAACAATAAAATATTGCAGAGGCATTTGCCTCCCATCCCTTCTGCTATCAAAATGCTTCTGATTATATTCCAAATCAGAATTTAAAAAAAAAAAATGTATTTTGCTCCTTGCATTTTATGCAGTATGTCTTCAGGACTAGCTAGCCATCAGTCCACAGCCCATACACATCGAGTATCCATGCTCCACGGAGTATGAATATGATGAATATTGCTAAGCTGACCTAACCATCTTTGGTTTAGCACTCTGTTTCATCTACTACCTGACCCCAGAAGAGGTCCATAGCATCTTAAGGAAACAACCACCTGTTCAAGGGGCAGTGCAGCATTACTCTTCATGGTACAGTTTAACCTCTTAATTTCTCTTTGAAAGCATGCTGTAGAAGCAGCTGCTCTCTATGGTGACTACCTCCTTTGGCTGACTGCTATGGATGCCTCTATCAAGAGGATATTTATCTCACTTCTTCTGACAAACTTTGAAAAACCTTTTACAGTGGACTCTGTCCTCAAGGCCTGATTTTAAGCTGCACCCTCCCCATTACCAATGTTGCAATTGCTCCCAGTCAAAAACTATTTTCCTCCTAGTGCCAGATCTCACTAGGCAATGCTGACAAGGTTGTGGACTGAAGCATTCTGGCAGGCTCTCTCCAACGTTAGAGGTGTTATCACACGGACCTGATTATTTCAGAGACACCACAGGAGTAATCCTTCATCTTCTCCCTCCAGGCACAGTAGAGGTCACAAAAACAGTCCTTCAAAGTCCAAGCTTCCCCTTATTAGCATGCAGCCCTGCATCTCAATGCCACGCATTTGTTCTGCATATACCCTAAGACACCTTTGCAATGCACTCTATGAAATCTTCTCCCAGCACTTGAAAATGTCAGTCATTACTAGCATCAAGGAAAACCAAGCTTCACAAACTACTCATTTTGTCTACAGCAGCTGCCCATCATATCTCAATACACACTTGGATATCTCTTCTTTCTTGTTAACAGCCACTGTGATAGCCCTCAGCTCATCAATAACTTACTTCACTGGTAAAACTTCTCTATGCACAGTTCTGCCTTCATTGTCTTTGCTTCTACCATATCAATTCCATCTGGCCTAAGAGCACTCAGGAGACTCTCTCTGCCCCATGCAATTCTTTCATGTACCTCAAATGTATGACTCCCATTTTCAGCCATTTCACTAGATTTCTTAAAGGAACTACAGTAAGACTCAAGAGTTACGACTCAGCTTTTGTTTCTTTCAAAACTCAAACTCATCTCAATTTCCCACTTGCAATTTTACATGCCTCCCTGTAAGAAAGCTTTAAGCTTTATTTTCTTCTTTATCAGCATATTGTGAATTTCCCTTATCAATTACCAAATTAAATTCCAATTTAAATCAACTTCTGTCACAACATTCTTCCAAGCCTTGCCACTAGGCATTTGTTCCTCCCAGTTACATATGCAGCAAGTCCCAAGACTCATTACAACAGCTACAAGGCTTTCTTCTGTTGCATCCAAACTTGTCATTACTCTCTGCACAGTTTTCAAAAGGACAATAACTACTTCAGAGCAGTCACAGGTCATTGTGAAATCGTCAGGAAGATTCCTATTTGGAAGTGGCTGATAACGTTTGTAAGATACAGTTGGAAAAAAAAAAAAAATGCTGCTAGATGGTTTTCCTACTTCCTGAAACAAGTTTAATAGCAAAATAATAATAATAATTTCCTTAAAAAAAAAAACTTAGGGTTTTTTTTTTTTTGACAAGTTCAAGATAACCATGCAATATTCCAGACACCTCCGAGCTTTTTTTATGCTTTTTGACAAAGAAGATTCTATAACAACAATCCTTCTAAAAGCAGATGCTGCCAGCTAAGAGGCCCATCAGCCTTGCTATACCACATTAATAATGAAAGTATTAACTAACATGTTTTCTAGAAGATAACTCACTCTTCCCTACAGTGTGGAAAACAAAGAACAGTCAAGAAAACAACTATATTGCCAACATTTTACAACATCTAACATGCTTCAACTTATATCGCTTCCTACCTCAGTTTTTCCCTGTAATATAGAAGCCAGGCAGCAATTCCAATACAGTAGCACTTCTGCTTTAAATTACTCTAAAATGGCTGCAAGCTTATTAGATATAATATTAATGACAGAAGTGCAACGTTGGAAGCATTGTACAAGATCGCACAAAGCTGTGCACACAGAACTACTGCAATGTTACTCTTGACACATTACTCTTTCCAAAAAGAAATGTAAATACTGAAAACAAACCTAAATCCCTCCCTCTCGTAACAAAGTTTCGCACTGTATTCAGCATGTCAGAGAACACACAACTTCAGCTTGGGCAGAGCATTCCACAGCTGCCTGGACAAAGGACACACGGCCAGCGTTAAGCATTAAACCAAAACAAACAGTGAATTGATTTTTCAGAACAGCTTTTTAGAGCATTTCGGAACTTCAAAATGGAGGGAAAGGAGCAGGAAAGAGGAACTACGAGAACTGAAGTGCTTTGCTCTTTTCTAGATAAGTGATTCAGCACCAGGTGCAGATGACAGACCAACATAAGATATTAAAGTTATTAATTAATAATGACTTATGTTAATATGAGTTTGAATAATTTCCCAAGTCCCAACAATTAAAGCAGCATACTGCTCTAAATACACAGCTAACAGCCTTTTCCATGCAAGCTAGACTGGGGTTAATGTTAGCACATAGTATTCTCTAAGTGACTGTAAATGGCAAAATCTTATTAAATAAGATGTAAAACTTCTTTTTACCGGGTGCATGTGCTCCCAATACACACGAATTAAGATAACACGTGCAAGCAGCTTTGCCCTCTCACTGTCACGTCCCCCACGTACAGCAGCAGCCTGCCAACTGCCAGATGCATCCCAGAGCCTTCCCTCCCAAGAGCCGCTGGCTGCAGGGGCCCCTTTGCAAATCACCCACCAAAGATGCAGAAGGTGTCCCTGCACTTTGAAATCACAGGCAGACACCTAAGGCATGGGCTATGTGAAAACCTGTGGATGTATTACCACAGTACAGAGGCAGCAGCGATACACCACAAGCATCTTTTCTCGTGCCCACCCCCAGATCAGCAGCATTCAGCTCCTGCAAATTGCAGTTCCATAGGGCAAGTATTTTCTCCATGAACAGCTGAGATGTTCACACAGCACTTTGCAACAAAAACAAAAACAGTGATATCGGAAGACCCTGCTATTTCCCAAAGGTTAAAAATCTGAATTCAACTCTCTCTTCCACCTGTAGCAGGCACACTGCAATAGGGAGCCCTAGGCACAGCCCAGGCACTCCTTCAGCTCACCTGCAGAGCAATGTCAACATTCACAGGTCAAATGCATGCAAGATAGCCTTTGCCAAGCCCGCTGTGGGCTTGGTAAAGACAGAGTGCAAGAACTATTACTCATATGCAGTGCAAATTAGTTCACAGGCTTGTAAATTGGCCCAATAAAACTTATGTTTTTGTGCCAACATTAAGACAGATTTAGGAGTGGGAGGGGAGGAGGTACCGGTTCAACTTCCAAATTCCCAACTGTTCCAGCTGCATCAGCTTTACAATAAAGCTAACAAGCTTTCCTTAGTTTTTAACATTTTTTCAACTTCAAACCTCAAACTCATGAACTCCTATAAACCTTGTGGAAAGAAATGATGCTCAGTAAAATTAAACCAAAAGATTCCAGTTTTGCAGGTGATATATATGGAATTTAGAAAAGAAAAGCTTACAAAATAGATCAACCACTATCTGTCTCTGGAACATGCTCCAACTTTAAAAGAATGTGCTGATTAGAATTTAGAAGCCCACACTGCTAACACGTTTATTTACTGCTCTTCTCTCTCTAGTTTGGGCTAAGTCTCACCAAAAAAAAAAAAAAAAAAAAAAAAGGTTTTCGAGATACACCAGTTTAAAAAGCAGACCTCGGAACAGAAGGAAGTGAACGAACCCGCAGCACCCAAAAGCTACATGCAAGCTTCTGGGAGCGACAAGCCCGGGTGCCCGCCGAGGGCGGGCAGGGCGCAGGGCCCCGGCTCCGCTCCCACTCCCGGTTCCGCCCGTTTCCCACTGCCACCTGCTGGCCGCTGCCGAGGCCCGCAGCCCGCGGACACTCGGCCGAAATCCTTTCGAAAGCTTTTTTTTTTTTTTTTTTTGTCCCACTACGGAGGCAAAGGGTAAAGAAAGAGAGGGAAATTAAAGGTGGTCTTGAAAAGCACGATAACGGAAGAAAAAAAAAGTGTGGAAGCTTGAATATTATATTTTTCAAGCTTCTTTTGCTTTCTCACCCACCAATGAGCAAAAAAAAAAAAAAAAAAAAAAAATAGGCTGCAATAAAACAGAAGGCAAACTGTAATACTGAGACCACGCAGAGACTGAAGGGCTGAAGTCACCAAGCTGATGCCAGCCAGGTCCCAGCGATGCAGCAAGAGGACAAAGGCCATGCGTCTCCCTCAGACTGCATTAGTTTCTTTTGAAACAGCAAAGTATAAAGCAGCTTCATCCACGTCAATAAAACACCCAGTACCAGTAGCATTCGTGCTTCGTACAGTCTAAGAGCCTAGCAGAGCTCACCAGGACATGGACCTGTCTGCTGACTTCCTGCCACCCACCTTCCTGAAGGCCCCAGGAAAGCCCTTAGATGTCACCTACATGGGTGGCATTACCAGGGGACAACAGATGATGGTCATACAGGGACAACGTCTGTGGCTTTCAGTCAGCTTCTTGGCCCCATGGGTCAATCTGGCAGAAACCTTAAACGTCACTGTAGCTGAGAAGGCCATCCCGACCCACAATCCAGCGAGGTTCCAGCTAGTCAGAAAAACACAGCCTGGAGACAAAAACAGAAGGCCCTTCAGGCCCATACTCCAATGGCTAGAGAAGAAAAAGGTGCTTTCCTGCAAGGTGGGGAGAACCAAAGCACTCACCTCAAGGCATTTCTTATGGCATCTTCTCCAATACTTCCTAATTATACTATTTCCTTTCACTTGGCCACCAATTATTCATAAAAGGGATGTATGTGCTTCTGTAAAGAAGTCAGATACAGTTTTAAAGCAAGTTACTGCATATATGAATCTTTAAATTCCATGAGAAATGAAAGCTGTGGTGTCAGAAAATTAACTCATGAAGCTGTACACACTACGTACAAAAACCAAGAACACGTCATTTTTCTGCTACATTTGGTTGTACCTAACTGTACTAAAGACTGCCACTCAAGGACCGTATGTCAACAAAGAGGATACAGAACTTGTATGAGCAACACCTGTGAAATCACACCATTTAAACACCTGGCAAAAATATCTTTTGTGGTTACATTACAAGTCAAAGTTACATTCAAAATTAGTTCACAATCATTACACAGAAGAGGTTTTTTCTTAAAGAAAAACTAATGGTTACTTCAAAAAAGCTCTTTTGGAATTTATAAACACACTTCATTAAGTATCTAAAATTTTGTGTCCTACCATCTCCAACACAGGCTGCTTATATAAACAGATTTTATAACAACATTGCATGTAAAATAAGACCAACTTTGTTTGTTAGAACAATTTGCATGCACTTGCGTGACACCATGCTATGAGCAACTCAACTCTGCATTCCTGTCCAAACAAATCTAATCTCTTCCTTACAACAAGCGCTCCAGAGCCTTCAAGTTGATTTTACCCAAGAGTATTTCTGGGCTATCTTTGGAATGCTTGCAGGGGAGGCAGCAAGGGGGGAGCAGAAGAAACACAAGCAATAATCGAATATGGATGGAAGTTAAACCTCAAGCATTCACCAAAGAATTATACCATTCCTTATAAATCACTGCTTGACCTTCACTAAAACGTTGATGAAGTTAATGCTGTCCTGTAGATTCAACCTCTATGAAATATAGCACCTTTACCTCCTCTGCTAACTTGTTATTCCATCCATATGTGCTTATACATTAGGTGATAAATTACAGGCTCAACCTGCTGTATGTCCAGCTTCCACATTTCCCATAAAAACTGATACTTACGAATGGACAGGTAGAGGTTTTCTAACAAGCTTCATTAAAAAAAAAAAATCTGAAAATAAAATCAGGAATTCTATGTCTTATCTCAGATGAAGATTATTCCTTTTTTCCTGCTCACACTTATCTCCTTGATTTGAGCTACAGATCCACAGCTTGCCTTGTGTTTCAGATCATAAGCTTTCTAGAGGAAGGAAAACAGGCTCATTTTCTTTGCGTAGCAAAGAGCCATTCATATATACATATATATATATATATAGAAACAACAAACAGTATGCATACGAGTTCCCTCATGAGCTACTTCGTTACAAACATTTAAAAGTTTAAACTAGTTTAAAGTTTTCATCTGTGCTAAATTTAGCAATGTAGTTTAGGTTTGCTCTTTGTCTTTATTGTCACCATCACTCGTAGTAAAACAGACGATGAAAACCTCACATTTTATACTACTGCTCAGAAGTCACAAAACTTGGTACCTTGAAGATTTTATTCCACTATCTGCAAGAACAGAAGACCTGTGGATGAGTCAAAAAAAGATACAAAAATCAAGGAACACAAAAAGCATTTTCTCAAAGGGTTTCTTCCATAGAGGAAGTGTAGCAGTCAGTGAAAAGGTAGCTATTTCCTTTACTGGTCTCAGTCAGAGGTTTTCCCACTGCAGATCCAAAAAAGAGAGTAAGTCTGCCTGCAGTGAAACAAAGCACCAGTCCGTTAATCAGAATTAAGTAGTTTAAAGTGACTATTTTTCAAAGATCATCTGCTCCTCTAAATTCCAAAAGGTTGTTTGCAACCAGGGCTTATAAGCACCTGTGATTTTTTGTCTTCATCACCACCAACAGACATTTTGCATTTATAACATCTAAGATTACAAAATGCATTTGTTATGTCAAGTGCAATCAGCTTCATCTACTTTTTCCCATTTATGTGCATTCTGTTATTCATTTACCCATATTCTCCAAAAGAATACATTAAATCCCACAAACTCCATTTAAAAACAGGAAAGTTACAACAGTTTCTTCGCTTCCATAAAGCGCTCACCTATTATACTGACGGGCAAAGGAACATAATAAATAATATAAATCCTAGTAGTCTTGTCCTCCTTCCATGATTTGAACAAAGGGATCTACATAGTTTTAATGACCAACACAAAAAGGAAGAGAAAACACAGGCATCTATTCTAAGATCTTCCAGAAGCAATAAAGTAATAATAGTAGCGTACAATTACTGTAAAATTCAACTCCTACGAGATCTAGAATCCACTTTTATCTTTCAACCAGATTCAAGGTTGAGGACAAAGTAAAATTTTAGCTCTAGAAGTAATGCTGTAGCAACATTAGTTAAGAATACCATATTTGAAATGCCTGCTGCTCTATCCACACAGACAATGACCTTACCTTCTTCACAGACCCTTTGCAACCACCTTGCAAGAGACTTATCAAGACTCTTGACAGAGATCACATTTTCTTCGAAGTCTCACTGGTAGAAAAGCTAAATGTTTCAATTAACAGAGACTTGTCAGTAACTTGGAATTAGTCATCTGCGTGTATTATAAACGCTGAACAGCAACAAAGCGCTGTGAATTTAGACAACTACGGGCAAAACTGTATTTAGCATCGCATTAATATACTATTGACAATATGGAATAGACCCAACGGTCCCAATACCTCTCCAGCTCTCTCTCAGACGCAGTGTCTCCTTGCCCTCTCAGTACAGATACGCAAAATCCAGATTGTACTTGCAAGCATGTAACAGCCTCTCCAAGCTACACTCACCTCTTCCTAGAGAGCATCTTTATTTTCTAGAACTGCAAATTGGAGATGAATGACTTAACAGTGAGGATAAGTCAACACCACTCAAACTCTCATTTGTCTGCACAATATAGAATGATCAAACCAAGCTTTCTATTTTTTGTTCTAGATAGAGCCAACACCATTTAAAGAAAACATAAAAAGCAAAAAGGGATTCGAATCTGTATGTTTCCCTTCACATTCCTCACTTACAATGAGATTATTTGGTAGCTTCAGTAAGACCCTGATTCAAGGGCATTTTGAAAAGAAAGTCTGATTTTTAGCTTAGGCATGCGAACTGATAATGCTAGAATTCAAGTAATTAAGCCAGGAAAAAAAAAGAGAAAAAGAAAATTTCCAGGTGTGGCCTGGCAACAATCAGATATCCAAACGTATTTATGTTCCCAAGGTCAGTATTGAATATGACCCAGGCTGTTTCCTGACTAATCTTCTACAAAAGATGCATCAAAGGTCACAGTAACCACTAGTGAACAGCTTCTTTATTTAAATAAATAAATAAAACATAAGTACAGAAAATCCATAGCACTAGTAAATACAAAATGCGTTAACACGTTAATGGGTAGCACTGCTACTGGTAACACAAAAAGGCAGCATAGAGCATTCCCTAACCATGTATTCCTGTTAATAGGACTACCAAGATTACTATAATTAGTATCACTCGTCTGCTTCAAAATCTTCAAAAAAAAAAAAAGTTATATTCACATTCTGCAGTCAGAGACAGCCGCACTTCTTGTACCATGTAGTTAAGTAAGCCCTGGGGTTTTAATCACATAACACTACCCCTCCTCAGTCTCTCCAAGAAAAATATAGATCTGTTCCAAATGTTACAGTTACAATCTGGTTTGCATCTCCACCAACACAGTCGCAGTACCCATAAAATTAAATTGTGACTGGAAGAAGCAGACTGTACCTCCACACAGCACTGAGAGGACCAAGAATTCAGAAAACAGAGCCTTGGAACCACAACAGAAAGAATAATCTGGGGACAATAGATGTTGATGATCTGTGTCTTTAATGTCACCTAATAATACTACACGTGTAATTACAGCAGAAAGATATAATTAGGATGATTTATCTAGAATAGCTACCACTTGCATTCTTTCATGAAAAAGAAGGTGCTAACCTACAATGGTAACCTACAGATCTGCTTTTACAGAAATATTCTCCAGTTTCAACTTCCTCCAGAGAAATCACTGAAAACCTTCAGGTGGAACTAACACTATGCAGAGAGNAGAACAATTAAAATAAAAAAAAAAAAAAAAAGGAAATGTTTCACTTCAACTATCACATTAACCCACCCTTTTCAAGACTTCCAGCATGAAATTAGTAACATCAGTAACAAACAGCCTCCCTATTTGCCTAACACTAAAGGAGGACTGCTTAGGAGAAGAAAAATTGCAACCGAAAATATGTATCTGATGTGCTGGCATATTAAGTAAAGTATGCTCATGATTATAAAGGTTTCCACATGCCATCCAAGTGAAGTCACAAACAGCCTGACTACTATTAAATAATTTATAACAGAGGAAGCAGGCCTTCTGAGTCCAGAAAGGGACATTGATTTGATTACCAGTTCTGACCTTTTATCACTTGAAATCACAGGAGAAAAGTAACATCACAACTAGAAGCATGCAAAAATCCTTGAAGGTAACGTTACAGCTTTTTGAAGCAGTTCAAAACACATAGTAACGCGGCGTCAAGGAGGCCACATGAGACATAAGACACAAGCGTGGGTATGTTTTCAGACTGAGGGCCTACAGAGTGTACTGGCATTTGAGTTGGTCAAGCCGGTATGTGGCTGAATACAGGAGCACATGACTTCTTGGTGTGCATCTATGACCAGCAGCAGGAAAAGCTGCACAGTGTTTGAGGATGAAATGAATTCCATCTTTTCCCTGGGAGCCAATGGATGATTTTGGAGGATTTCTAACCCTGTGGCTGCATCTGTGAGGGCAGCCAAGGGGCACTGGGTGGGCACCTCACCCTAGTAGCAAAGTGATGCACAGTGCCTTAACACTGCAGCCCTACAAAGCTACCTAGTCATGTCTGATGGGGGGGGAGGCAGGGAGAGCTGTTAGTAAATAAAAGGGAAGATTAAGGGAAACCCCAAGGAGGTAATCTGACATTAGTCACCCTTAACCAGTGGCCACACCAATTCTAGCTTCCTCCCTTTGTGTCCCCACTCACTCCCACCCGAACCAAAGCCATGGACCTGGAACTTGCCAAGATCTCACCCCAAGCCCGCACTCCCAGGACCACTGCTGGCCCTACCACCGGCTGGCCCGGCCTCCCCTTTCGCTTCCCCTGCCTGGAACCTCAGGGAACAGTTTCCTGCTGGATGATCAGGCTGGGCTGGCAAACCCACACCAGACAGGTTTCATGCTAGGGAGAGGAGGAGAAAGGAACAAGGGAAGTGTCAATTTAGATCTGCTGGCAAAGGAACAAGCTACTAACCTCACCTCACTGAGAAGCCATAAAAGAAAGACTGCTCGCTATTTTAAACCAAACGTGTTATTAACATTTTGAAGTTCCTGAGGTAATGGTCAGAGTCTGCTCAGGCATAAGTAAAAACTAACCTTACTTCCCCATTCCATTCGTAGTGTGAAAGTAGGCTTGGAGACGCAGTTACTATAAATGCCTGCCTTCCAGAGCACTAAACCTATATGTAAAGTTCAGCCCAAACTATACCCCACGACAGCCTAAAGCTACCATGAGTAATGTTGCCTTCCACAGTGCAGAAGTCTGTCTTCAGCGAGTCTGAAGTCCCACTTTGTTCTCTGCTGAGTCTTCACAGGGAAGTTGGCTTCCATCCTCAGAGCAGGTAGGTCACAGAAACACTGAAGAAGACTGGAAAGAGCACAAATTCCTGGTGCCAGGGCAGCCCCATACCCGCTGCAGTTTCCATTTCAGAGGAACTCCAAGCTCCCAAACACCTGCCTCCAGGTGCTGGAAAGTTTCAGTGGGGCTGTAAGTGACCTTCCATCAGTCCCCCAAGAGTGCTATAAAATCAGCTCCAACTTACACAATATCTATATCCACGCGTCAGAGTCTAACTTGCAGCTGATTATCTCAGAAATACACAGAAACATAGACCCTGAATAAAAGGATTTCAACTTGCTATTGTGATACACAGCAGTGTTTACTCATTCTTTGTTTCCTTTCTGCTTGCATTTGCAAAAGCAATTAGAGTAAGTGTCCAAGAATTAAGAGACTGTGTGCTTTTTTTAATAGTAATAAAATATGCAGAAAACAAGAAGATTTTATATAAGAGTATATACGTACTTTACTGTTGACTTTTAAAGCAGTCCTTGTCTCTGTAAAAGGGAGAGATGTTCAATTCACAAACTTGTGAAAAAAAGAGGAAGGTATAGCTTCAGTGAAAATGGGTGTAACCACCTCTCGCAGCATCTCTTAGGCAATGCCTGAAAGATTTCTTGTTTAATTAAGGCATTCCTTGAAACACAACGAGGGAAATACAGCACCAGTCTTCCTGAAGGTGAGGGATTGATTATTCTAACAGTGGCAAATGCTCTATAAAATTGCCACTACATGTATGAGGAGCTTGCACCAACCTTGCCTGAAAACAAAAATATTCACACTTCTCATTTCCCTCACATCCTTCAGCTAGAAGGATGCAATACCCATAGCGCATATGGCTCTGCACTGAACTGTGACTTCAGCGCACTACTTGACAATGAAGAAAGCCCCAAGGCCCGTATTCGTAAGAATAAACCAGATCATACTAATCTGGCTCTAGGAATTTAAAGACTGGTATCATATTGCAACTGGCTACCCACTTGAACATAATTTCTCCTCAGGTTTTTCTTTCTACTTGAAGCGCCAGCAGTGTTAATCAACTCATTCAAGCAGCACACATTACCACTGCAGAATCCAAAGAAAGCTCCAGATCCTGCACAGAGCACTCTCAAATATATGGAACACAGAATTTAATGAGTTCTGACATCTTTCTAAACAAACCAGCTTCCACTAGCAAGTTGGAAGCCTACACACTGTATTCAAAGTCATTTTACACACAGCCTTGAAAGCTTGAGAATTTTAGTTTCATTCAAAATAGTAAGCCAAAAATGAGAGATATTTCCTTGGGAATGCAGTGAGAAACTTGAACTGGAAACCACAAGATTTGTTCTAACTGCTTTGAGTCGTCCTGAAGTATTCTCTGAACAGCGTTTGCTTAACTTTTCTAAGAACAGGCCATCAAAACAGAAAAAGGACCACCCTCTACAGCTGAAGAATTTTCCCAGGAATTCTAGAGAACTGTAGAAGTTTCAAGTATGTTCAACAAGATGCAACACCACCAGTATTTAAAAATCAGTTTCAAAGCTCTATGCAAACAAATGCTGTTTTAATTTCTTTATTTTTATTTCTAAAAGAAAACCCCTTTCTTACAGTACTATGTCATATCTGACCAGAATTTGACCTTCTTAATTTCATTTTTCTTTTAAAATTTAGGAGGAGAGGGGACAGTAAAGTTAAAAACAAAAAAAAAAAAAAAAAAAAAAGAGGAAGAAAAAGAAATACCAGTATCTTCAGAAACAAAGTTTCCTTGCTTTGGTGCAAGGGCTTCTCTTTCTTTCCTAATTATCATTAATATTGTGTTCTACCTATTTCAAAAGTATAAAGCTATTTATTTGTCACTACTTCTGGAATTTGCAATGACAAGATGTCATCAGGAGTGGCATACTGTACCAGACAGTACAATTGTACTGTCACCTCAGTAGGCGCTCTGACCAGCAACCAGCAGGATGGAGTTTTTCCACATCTAAGACAGCAAAGAGTGTTAGAGCTCCTGATGCTTCAAGGCAGAACTTTAGAGCAAGGATCTTGTGATTTTCCACATATTTGCCTTCAGAGTATATTTTGTGACAATAGGTACACTGGTTGCTAGCCCTGTGCAGTTTTCTGGTATGCATCAAATTCCTTACTGGACTGAAAACTCAGCTTGCTAATACGAAACAGGCTTAACCAAGAGTGCCAAGAAGTGGCAGAGCAAGACAATACGCAGCATGGACAGGGGACACAAGGGTGTGATTGCACACAGTGCAACCACAAAGCTCTCAAAGATCAGACCCTTGCAGCCCTGATCTGAATGCGTTTTAGAAGGAGGACAATTCCTTCAAATACAGTAAATATGGTTATTATTTGCAGTCTTCACAACATTATCAGTTATCTTCACACATAGTGAGCATCTCATGGCAGAAGGCATATTCTCCATAAAAACCACCAAGGAATTTTGCACCAGTTAAAATAGCGGATTAAAATTTCTCTTTTGCTTGATATTCCAGTTAAGCATCAAGCCACGCAATAACCAGCCAAAATTACTTACTTGCATACTAAAGCTTTACACTGAATCTGTATTAAGTTGTCTACATGATACAAAATTTTGTACTGATTATGTCTGAAACACTGAAGCTTTGGTTGCTCTAGGAACAGCTCACAGTTTTGGTACAAGGACAGGATTGCAAAACAGACAAGCTGAATGCTTCTACCAAAAAAAAAAAAAAAAAAGTATTGTAAAATAATTACCAGCCTTAGCTATGATACCATTTAGGAAAGGGTAACGAGCTAGCGACTGAAGTTACGAGGCAGATGAGCAAGACATTACTACCTTAAAATATGCAAAATCCATGGTTAATGTTAAAATTCAGAATGAAAGGGGTTCCCTTTACTAGGAGAAAAAAAAAAAAAAAAACACCATATTTCTGTAACAGAATAACTGCTTCTGTTGTAAATTCTAACTTCACAACAATCACTCAATTTAGCATAAATTAAAAACAACAGGTAGGCTTCTTTCCCAAATACTTTTAATATATTAGCCCAAAAAGCTTGGACAATATGCATAAAGTTTCATTCTCACATATTAGTGTGCATCACATCAAATGCATCACACAGAGAGGTGCTATTTTGTGGGTTATTTGGTTTTAAGGGTTTGGGAGAGGGGGCATGTTTTCTTTGGTAAGCGGCAACATGTTTCTTGATTTATTTATTAAACCATGAGAAGGTTTCCTACAAAAAACTTCAGAGCAGAGCTTCAAGGAAACTTAAACTAATCCCTTCCAGAACCCGCCAACACAGCACGCTCACCGCTCTGACTCCTGCTGCATTTGGTTAAAGCAGCCAAAGGAGATAATTCCCTCTTTAGCAGAGGAACTGTGGATGAGAGCCAGGGAGGTCACAGCCTGGCACACTCACACTACCTGTGACCATCACCCACTGCAGCAGAAACCAGTCTGCAAACTGCAGCCATGGAGGAGAGGACACACTTCCCTCCGAGATCCACGCCTCCGTGTAAGCTCTGTTGCATCTTACTGGAGCAGGCAGTCGAGGGTGGTAACTCCTCAAATTGCCCCAGACCAGGTCATTAGAGCCCTAAGAGACCTTAGTGATCTGAATTATTTCTGAGGCTAAAGATGACCAAGTCTTCTGAAGGTACTGCAGCCGATGGACTTGAATCCATACCTTTAGTTAAAATAATTCTCTCTGCTTGGGGACATGTCTTCATACACAATTCCTGCTGGATATGCTGAAGAGCAGCCTTGTCCTGAAAGCTGTACAGTCTACACAGCTCAACATCAAAGAGTCAGAGAATATTAGCAATGTACCTCCCTGATCAACTGAGTAATAAGGTTCAACAGCTTTCAGAGGCTTCGAAACAGACAAGGATAAAACAGGAGCTCAGAGTTTAAAAAGTAACTTGAGGTTTAAGGCTCCTTGCTCTGCTGGACTTGTATGCTTCCAGGAAGATTAACCTCTCAGCATAATGTACACGTGCCCTAGGATGACACATTGGACACAATGAAAATTAGTCAAATTAACTCAAAAGATATTTCACTTTGAAAAACTTGTGTAGCCACTTTTCAATCCAATTTAGCTAATCCATTCCCAAGGTGAATTATACTAAACTGAATTTTAATATGTCATTTTAATACCGAATGAAAGCAACCCACACATAAGTTTAACATGATTTAACTAAACTGCTTTAAATTCATTTTTAATTTGAATTAGTTACCCTTATTGTTACATATGGACAAGTCACCTTCGCCCATGCTTTGAAAACAGACCAAATCAAATACAGAAGCTGGGCCTGACAAGATGGGATGTCTCTGCAGACACTGCTGCACCAGGCAGAAGACTGCTGGAAGGGCAGCTTCTCACTTGGTCACCTCCTTTAAAAGCCAAGAATTAAACAGGTATTAGGGCTTTCACCTCAATAAGTGTAACTGAATACAACTGAAAGACATCTTTTTATGGAACAGTGGAAATCACATGAAAATACTTGTGGATATTCTCTTCCTAGTAATGCTATGCTTGCTTACTAAAGAACAGAAGCAAGCAGTTCAGCTCTAAACTCCAGCTGCCTTCATGCTCAGCTTGCAGAATAACATGCTTGTGAATGACTGCACTAAGAACCATAAATCTTGCCCAATTTACAACTTTAAGAAAAAATAAATTAAGATAAAATAAAAAAGTGCAAATATTTCTGCACACTCATCCCTCTTCTGCAACAAAAACTTCCTGAATGTTCTTTGATACCAGACTAGCAGGGAATGTGTCCCTTTATCTAAAAACACAAAATCTGGTTCGGCTGTTCAGAGAAAGAGTAAAGGTTATGAATGTTATGAAAAAGTCTCTCTGCTTGGAGCAAACACCATGGAGCCAGCCATTTTGCCAAGGTGTAGAATTTTCAACCTGTGTTAACCTGTTCCCACACCCTATGAAACTGCAGACTATACCTCTACAATAATCAGAGAAGTGTTGTTTGTAAGGCACCTCTCTCTGGAGGCCACCTAGGCTGAACACTCCCTCATAGCAGGGCTGTTACCATCACTATCACATCAGTCATGGCTTTGTCTAAGACATAAAAGCCTCCTTAGCACAGAGGTCCCAAGGGCAGCCTGTTCTGCTCCACCAAGCGCCACAAGGGACTTTTCATAGCACCAGATCTGAGTCCCCCAAGCTAACATTTGTAGCAGCTGACCCTTGCTGTATCGTTTGCTGTTATTAAACAGATCACTCTGCCATTTTCTTAACTTCCCTTTCAGTTCTTGCAAGGTCTTGTTAAGATCTTCCCTCTCTTTATCTCTGGAAGACCAAAACAAGCCCAGTTCCCCTCACCTCAGGTGACCCTCGTAAGTCACACCATCCAGGTGCCAGCTATCACAGCAGCCCTCCTCCTCTCATCAGCCTCTCAGTACCCTCCAGTTTCCCAACATTTTTCTTGACCTGGGAAGAGGGGAAAGCCCCAATAACCACCAGAATACTTCACAAACCTCTCCAGCAGTGAGCAGAAGGGACAACAGCTTCCCCCAACGTGCTGGCTATGCTCCTCCTAATGCATTGCAGTATGCTGTCCACTTTATTCACAACAAAACCTGGCTCACGCTCAGTCAGGTATCTATCTCAGATCCCTTTTTGGCAGGGCTGACAGTCAACCGCTGTCCACCCTGTAACCATGCATAGGTTATTCCTCCTGCCAAGACTGGCCTATGCACTGATGTTCTCAGTCCAGATGTCCTTCATAATAAAACCATTCCAAACCAAGCCAAACTATCCTGGCTAGCAATAAGATACAATGTGTCATGAATACTGTCCAAGAGTGAAGAGTCATCACACCTTGCTTGATGAATCCTGATTTTTCAGTAACAGTCAGTCCCTGTCAGAAACAGTCAGGAGCACCAGTCATCCTCCATTACAAAACTGGCATTGAGAATGAAAAGGCAACAGTAAGCGACAGAATAGGTATCGTTACCATAAACAAGAACTACAATTACGCTCTTCTGAGTGCCTACTAAAATGCTAGAATGTATACTCTTCCAAGTCAAAATCAGCACAACTTTTAGCAAGGGCAAAGCTATTCATCTCAACAGGTTTTGAAGTGTGGGTGAGAAGGGTGGGAATGTCCTCACCTTCAGATCTCCCCAGCATGCAACTAAAAATCTCATCTACAACTGTACTTTGGAGACCACTAATATTGGTAACTGATAAACTGATAGACTAATAGTTCCTCAACTTCTCCAGTGACATCATGCACTAGGAGAACTTAATGAAAACAGGAAAACTATTTTCAGAGTTTGAAATCTAAAACAAAAAAAAAAATCCAGTTTATTCTTACTTCTAACCAGATTTACACGCAATATGAACCGTAACAATTGAATATTGAAAAAAAGCTAACTTAAAGTCAATTTCTGAAGGCATTCTACATAAAAAGTGTCAAAGGAACATGTTCATCCTAGTAAATCAGAACAAGGTTTAAGGAAAACTAAGCCTAAGTATACACCTACCTTTGATGTTAAGAAATTCTTTTTTAGGGAAAAGTGTTAAGTGCAAACTATATTACACATTTTTTAACTGATAAACAGAATATGAAAGGTTTGAACTTCCCTCTTCCGCAGGGGAGATCTAAATTCTCAAACTCTGTGTTTTCAGGAACTGTCGAAAAAGACAGAGGCAAAAAGAACTGTCTGCTACGTCAACAACGACATTCATCTCTCATTGTTTAAGCAGAAACCTGATCTACCTATTACTTACTATGTAATAAACAGGATCAACTATGAGGTGAATGAACTTGCCAAGATTTGCTTTGCAACATTAACAACACGTTTGATAGCAGTTTTGGTGCTGAGTTCAGTGCTAGGTCTGCTGAAGTAAAATAGTCAAATGGCCTTGGAAGAAC
>VXAV01005953.1:97494-109034 GCA_013399715.1 Alectura lathami | reverse complement strand
TTGTGAGCTATACGTCCCCCATACCGTATGGTATGGTACTCACAAAGAGAAGCTAATTTTTTCTGCGCAGTAATTGTTTTCATTTCTATTAAAAGAAAGAGGCACAAATAATAGGTACAGTGCAGGCATGCAGTATTTGGCATGTCACTAAATCCTTGATGTCTATTAAAACCCTACCTAAACTTGCAATTCCCTTGACAGAGCACGTAGGAAGGCCTTTCTCCATCTGCTGTTTTTGCTGATGAGATGCCAAATGTCTTTACAGATACTGTCGCAGAAAAGGAAGGAAATGCAATTACAGGAATCATGCTCTTAAAATCACCATTTGGAAAATAAAAAATAAAAAAAGGTGAAGTGTTTTTACGTATACTATATCACCCCGGAGTATGATTACAAATTATGTTCATTTACAGTAGAACAGAATTATAGCTGATTTTTATATATTGGTTTACATCAAAGATGAAATTTGAAATTTCCATTATTTTTTTGCTAATTCAGCTATCATCTTACCTTTATACTTACAGTTTATCACAGAACAAGAAAATAGCTTTTATCAAGTTTAACCAAAACTGTTATAACTCGCTGAGTTATTGTGAAAGTGTTAAGTCTTAAAATCATCCAAAGTATTTGACTCAGCTGTATCTAGAACAGTTTTATACAATGCTGATGTATTGTTAGATGTATGCATGCAGATGTGGTTGCAAAACAACAGCAAATTGTTACAAAAGACACACTTCTTGTTCTGC
Source organism: Alectura lathami (assembly GCA_013399715.1). Taxonomy (NCBI): domain Eukaryota; kingdom Metazoa; phylum Chordata; class Aves; order Galliformes; family Megapodiidae; genus Alectura; species Alectura lathami. The sequence continues at coordinate 108,288 of VXAV01005953.1, read as the reverse complement.
TTGTTTGTAATGCGCTGGAATGGAATTAAAGCATTTGCTTAGAGGCTGAAATGGTAATTGTGGGTTGTTTTTTTTTTTGTTTGTTTTGTTTTTTTTTTTTNTTTTTTTTTTTTTGTTTGTTTTGTTTTTTTTTTTTTTTTTGCTTTTTGAGCATATCTAAATTAGCATGTCCAGAACCAATCGAGGGGTATCTTTTGGAATTTGTATTGACTTACATTTTTAACAGGGAAGTAAACATGACAAACAGGATTCAAACAGTTTTAGATGGGGATTTCTTTCATATCTACTACAATTTACTTGAATTGAAGTACAGATCTTAAAAGCATCAAGTTGTTGAAAGAGTGTCTATGGAAATAAAACTATCTTTGTGAACCACAGGTGATACATTTTCTATGTTCTCAAATACAGGTGTAAATTGAAGCAGAGTAATACTAGAATGAGCAAACAGGAAAAGAATTAAAACACTATGTCTTTGTTGTTTCATTTCCTTTACCAGAGAGTGCAATCAATACTTTACAACAGGGTTAATATGGTCTCTTCAAACATGCTATTATTCTTTCAAAATAGCACAATAACTTTATTAGTTATGCTGTCTGCAGTCTCTCCAACATGACAGGCTTGTGTGGGTGTTCAGATTGTAAGTAATTTTCTTGGTGCCCTCTGTTGGAGTATTTTCTGTGAGCACTAACAATAGCAGCTAGCACCACGCAGCTGCAGGAAATTTGAGTGGTGGAAGTTCTAATTCTAATTAGTATAATTAACACAAACAAAAAAAAGTCCCACACTGAGAGACTTACTCTTTCTGCTCACTAGTTATTGAATATTCAGGTTTGACATCTGCAGGTCTTTTACTATTCAAGTGAGGCTGTGGTGGTTGATTTTTTTTTCTCAGCTCCAGTGACATTCAGGTGCACTGAAAGGTATTTTAAATCATAGCCTCGAGACTGATCTGGTAACTGGTTGTTTGTATTCTTTCTCATGCCTTCTGTTTGGAAAGCATCTGTTTTATTAGTAAATACATGTAAGTATTGACCCTATTTGGTGTAGCAAGACAAAGAACACATCTTGCCTTTGGTTTCCGATGGTTTTCATATTCACAAGGCAAGAACTGAGACTGCTTCCTTTGTGGGAGAATCCAAACTGAGCAAGCTTAGACATAATCCATGTGAACTGGCCACACAGATGTAAGGAGTACCTCATTCAAACGGCCCATAGGCTGTTGAGAAGGGAGGAGGTATGTCATCAGACACTGTCTGAGGAGATGAATCTTATTGATACAGGAACCACCATCTGAGGTAACTGTTAACATTCTAATTCTGGGCAATTTCTCTTTCTTCTTTTTTTTTTTTTTTTTTTTTTAAATCTTGCTCATGTCTTGACATTCAAACCACCAGATCACCACCATTTCTGTTTATAAACCTGCCAATATCCTGGCAGGACAATTCTTCATTTGTCTTTGATCATGCATATAACCTTAATAGTAGGGCAGAAATGTGGTGTTCTTTATTCCAGTGAGAAGGACCCTAGCTATGAACAGCTGCATTCATGTAGCAAAGTACCACTCAGCACTGCTTTGGAAACTCGGTCTCGGGATTGTCTAACACTACTGAATAAAAGCGTTACCTTTGTGGCTGGTCTCAATGGAAGAAATAGGGCAGGATTCGTGATCTGAGAGGAGACAGATCAACACAGAAGGAACACGTATGTTGGCTGGTGCTTGTGAAAATGGAAGAACTGAGGAAAAAATTATCTTCAGCAATAAGGTGCATGTTGGGCAATCCAGACTTTCTCACCTGTCAGAGTCAGAAGTGGTCATATCTGCACAAAGTGATAGTTTTTGCATCCCTTTTCTTGTCAAAATTGAGTCAATCACCATGTGACAGACCACCCATGTGTAAAAAGATGTATGTCTGGTGGGAGCTGATATGGAATTTGCAGACGGGCTTACTGGTTTTTAAATGCAAGTGTTTTTCCACTAGTACTTCCTGTGAAGGATAAGGCCCTGATATCTTTCAGATGAGCTGTAATTAGGCCATTATTTGAGGTCTCAGACACTGCCTCTAATAACTGCAAGTCATAGACTTTTTCTGAATTGTCCTTTCGTCTTTCAGTCTGGCTTTATGTCTGGATATAGCACTGATAATTAATAGCCAACATATTAGCTGCATCAGTTGTTTATATTTTTTATCCTTCTGTCAGCCTCACCTCAAACATCCATTATTAATAGTAAACTGTTTTATAGAAGCACCCACTTACAGACATGGAAATATGTATAAAAACTCAAACCCACAAAGCACAGAAACCAATGAAAAGTAGAATTAATGATCTTATTACCCCGCCTGAAGCTCTGTAACGTCATGTAATTCTCAACACAGGAATTTTGTTTCTGCAACTTACCTCTTCCTAAGAGATTTCTTATTCTTTTTATGTGGTCCAAAGGACATGTATTTTCTCAACTATTTTAAAATGAAATAGGTGTAATGTTTGTAATAGCATTTTTTCATATAGAAGGATCTAACTTTGACACATAATTACTAGGACTGATGTGTCACAAAACTATATTGCCCAATTATAATATTTTGAAATATTCATTTGGTTTCTGGCAGTTCATCTGTATTTCTTTTCAGGTGAGTCTTACATGATCACTTACTCCTTGAGCAATTAGTAAGAATCAGCTGATCTGAAATAGAATATGTAGTTCTTTTATGATTTCATAAAAATTAGGTATTTTCCAAGAATTAGAGGGAAAAAAAAATAAAAATAGATACACAGAAGAATGAAAAGTACGCAACCAACAGTGAATTAATAGGTATATGTTCTCCTATGCAGACTTTCTTACTAGGAATTACAAAGAGTTTGAGGTTTACAGATCAAGAGACTTCTGTTGGATATAAATAGAGCTGAGGTCCTGGGAGCAAAGAAGAGAGGAAAAAGATGTCTCCCATGGGAGAGGTCAGGAGAATTTCTACTGGATAAACAGGAAGGCCAAGGATTTAAAGGGTCTGCTAAGATAAAATACTCTGAGAGTGGAGGAGGACACAGGGACAGTGCTCCATACGTCAGAGGTGTACCACGCGGTGGTGGGAGAGCATTTGGCAGAGAATTGCATTTTTAAAGCACAATGCAAAGAGCTTATTAAGATGGTTTTATTTGTGGCTAATCAAGGGAATTGCAAGCCACGTTCTCACTGATTTGTCATGTCAGAAGCCTGGTTCCATATGTCAAGTGTTCATGCTACCTTACCAGGCAGAAACGTTCTAAGTGCATATGCTTTTGTGTTTGTTTTCTCTCCAACTAGCGATACTCTTAGTCTGGAGAAGATACAAGCAGTAGGTGAGAAGTGTTAAGGGGTATCTAATTACAATGCATTTACACCTGCACTTAGCCTGATAGAAGTCATACAAAAATAAATATATAAATAGACCAGAAAACTTTCTCTTGCTTTTTTGTTCTTTATTCTCCTCAAGTGGCTGCTTGTATGGCCCTCTGTCAGGACACAGGTAACGGCAGCAGAAAGCTATCACCACTTCTTGCTCCTTGTTAGCCCAGGCAGATGATAACTGCATGTTCCCTAGCTCAGTGCAGTACAAAGTCACTCAGGTAGGTGCAGGTCGCCTTGTCCCACAGTAACATGGAGCAGGCTGAGGTTGCAGGGAGGCAGGTGGGGCATGTCCCTATGCTCCATACTGGCAGCTGGGTAGAATCATGTGAGGAGGTGTCTGAAAATACTTAATCCTTTGGAAAGTGAATGTATCTCTGTGTCTCACATAGTCGTTCCTGTGCTGGAGTATTTTCTGATTTGCTCCTCTTTCAGTCTTGCAATAGCTAGTAATAAACAACTTTAGTCAGGAGCAGTAGAGATTAAAAAAAAAAAAAAAAAATTGCAGCTAGTATACCATATGTTGATCTGCAGCTAGGATGCAGTCCCTGCCTTCAATAACATCTGTGTGAAGCAGCTCTGCTATCCAGCTGCCATCAGTTTTCTCTTTGGAAAAAGAAAAATATACTTCTGTATCTGAGTTCACTTGAGGTACATGCTCTAGAGGGGCCAGTTCTAGCGTTATGTTTTCTGAAAACTAATATCAATCATCAGTAAGATTTCAGATGTGCCTTTAAATCTTGTTATATAGAATGGCGCTGTACTAAATATTTTGTGTGTCATTTCTGTGAAGCAAACCTAATTTTTAACCCTTTAGTTTTGGAAGCAATAGTCACATGTTCCTGACATTGTTATCTTCACTGAGTATATATCATTTAATAAAGCTGATCAGTGAATTTCGTAGTTCATGGGAGAGAGGGAATACTTAATACTTAAATAAGGAAATCAGCAGACAAAGATAACTTGAACTTTCCAGAACTTAAGTTTTTATGCTGAGAATTACTGTGTTATGGGCAGTAGTGTTAGAATTACCACAGAAGTATGTATCATGGTTCTGCTGCTGAGCTGGTCACAGCTTTTCAATATTGTTTTCTTCTTCTGTTGAAATGTGCTGTTTCACGTGTGCCATTTCCACAAAACGTTCTGAGAGAGTCTCTCACATCTCCAGATGGCCATTAGCACAAGCACCTGTCATGGAGGACCACAACGTTGAGTTCTCATTTCTGTGGCTTTCACGTGTATTTCTCAATAACGTCTACATTAAACAAGGAGAGATCCTTTGTCCCCTATATATGTTATAGCAAATGGACTTACATATGCTTTCTGTGTCAAAATGCACTTAGTCCCAACACCATACCAGTCACATGCCAGTGTTCAGGAAGTGTTTTTACCCTTTCGGACTGGAATCATCTAAAACACATTCACTAAATAAATTGATTTAATAAATTGTAAGTTTTAGGAAAGTCAAGCATACATCTGGATTTCCTCTTTCCAAAACACAGGAAAAGGTTCAGTAAGAGAGCTACTGCCTCTTTGTCCTGTTCCAGAAACAAATATATGCAGTTCTTTTGCCTGTTGGTTTTGCCTTTTGTCTGTGGTTCTTAATGTCAGCATTTATACCATGCATGTTACCGTATCTTGGTTTGCATGCTATGTTTTAAGATCATTTTTTTTAAAAAGGTTATTTGTTTTCAAGATACATTTGTTTTCACCTTATAATATAGTAACCCTTCGGATACTCATTTATTCTAAATGCAGGTTTAGAATAGAGTAACTGCAGGTTGAACAAAATTCTATTAGTGGGGCTTTTGGGAAACATTACTTGAAAATATGTAAAGTGAGGAAAAGCCACATGGTGTTTCACACCATGTCCTCAATGCAGAGGAAAGGAAGTGCTCATTCAAAAATGCAGTAGTTTAGGACAAAGGACACCAAACAGGAACACACAAGTCTGGCAATTAAAGGAAATAAAGTTCGAGCGACTGACTCCAGCTGCCCAGCTGGTTCTGAGGATAGTTTCATACAAAGAAATATTGAAACTGCTTATATACTTAGGATTGTGGTTTTCACATTCTCTGAAGAGGAAGAATAGCTTCGAAACAAATTTATCTGTGCCTACAAGTTCTTTACTGCATTTAAATTCCTTTGAAGGCCAGAACTATTTACAAAATACTTCTTCCCTTCCTAATATGAAAGGGAGCACTTTGCCTGAGCTACTCTTCCTTTTTTTTTCCTCTGGATTTGCATGGAATTTCTAATTACTTCTTTTTCCATTTAGAGGTACCTTCAGATTGCCAAGAGGCAGCAAATTGTAGAGAAAAACACAAAGAGTGGAATATCAGTTTATTGCTTCTTCTGCCGGTGTTTGTGGCTAGATGCCAATGACAGCCTGCACAAGGTCTGAGGTGGGTGCAGTGTCCCCTCTTTCTGGCACTGGTGAAGCCCCATTAAGCCCCTGCATGCTATGGAAACTTGTTGTCCCTCCCTATCCCCACAGCACATACACGTGTGCCTGCACGCAGCACAGCTCCAGATGTACAGGCTCGTATGGCCCAGCATCAGCTGGCAGCATGTGGTCCATATGTACCTGCTGTGAATAGACACTGTGTTATGTACCTACATCAATGTAAAACTACATTTCTGCATTACAGGGACCCAAGCAGTAAAATTAAAGTTCCAGTTGCTTGCTCTCCTTGACATAAGAAATATGGTGCTTCATTACATGTTTATTTTTAGTGCATGTACAATGCAACATGAGGCACTTAAAGTTGCCATGGGAACCATAACTTTGAATTCGTGACGTTTTATGCATTTTTTTTTTTTCCTGCTACGTTTCATTAAAAAAAAAAAAAAAAGAAAAAAAAAAAGAAAAAAAATGACAGAAAGATCATGGACAAAAATATTGGTCAGAACTCCAGTAACTGGTACACTGGTATGATTAGCATCATGGAGAGAATAACAAACCTAAAATAATGTCAGTCTTTAAATAGCAAACAAAATTATGACTGACAAAACATGGTAAGTTATCATACAACTAAATGGATCTGACAACAGGGACCCTGTTGTGTACATATCTGTACACCCCTGCTGTGTACATGTCTGCCTCAGATTTCATATTTCTGCCCCAAATTTTATTGAACTAGCACCTGAGCATGATCATTTATCTGCCATTCTGTTGCAATGGAAAAACAAATAGCTGTCAAAAGAAGCAGAAGGAATTAATCTATACTTCTATGTGGAGATTCAGCCTTAGCTGCTGAAGGTGGTAAAAGGTTACTTTTTCATATCTGTTGATTTTTTAAAAAATCTTTTTCTTCTATCTCAAAACAGATTTATCCTAAGGCAGTTCCATTCTATCTGTCTTTATTGCACAGGTTACACTACAGACTGTAAAGAAAGAGATATGACCACTGTCCTATTTTGTAGCTCTAGAAACATGCAGATTCAGCAGTACGTTAACAGACACAAACTGTGCTTATAGTCATTATTGCCCATTAAGGAGGACACCCTTCTTTCAACTACACATTTAGACTCCCTAGAAAATGGAGATTTCACTACCATACTGTGGGCTGCAGGGAAAAAATACTGGAGACCTATAACTTGTCTCTAATCACGCCAAAGGAAGGGGCAGATACTGGTGGGGAATGTTTATTGCTGTACCTTTGATTTCCATACAGCTGTGATCCCCACCCAACATAACCCTATCTGTGTGAATTTTACACCTGATACAGTTAAAAGCAGTGGGAAGCAAATGTGATGTGTTATTTACAGTGGACAAACAAGCAGTGTCTGTGCTGTGCCTACAGTGCTTTGGTTGCCTTCTAAAAGTTTCTGAAACACAGCTAATAACAGTTTACAGTGAATAAACTACTTTACAAACTATTCAAAGCATACTAGTTGACCCCTATATGGGTGGCTTTGACAGGTAATGGAAAACTAGTGCTGTATTACTTCTGCTGGGCTTTTTTGGATGGAGGTCTCACCGAAGAACTTTCCAGGGAGAGATAAGCACAGCATTTAGAATAAAAGGATACAAAAATTAGACACAAAATTTACTGGCAAACAAACATGTGGTATTTACAAATCTCAGAGATGCATTACAAAATCTTTCTGGGTAACAGTTTATTCACATCAAAGTAGCATCTAGGAGAGTGTGCAGATATTGTACATTCCCACCATGCACTCCCCTGAAGAGTTCAGGTCACTTGTAATTGCTGATAGTGCCTGAGTTCCTTTAGTGGCATCACAGGTCTGTCACAGCAAGTTTATGGTAGGCTGAATAAATAAATAATACATAAGTAAATAATATCCAGAACTGTGCTCATCTCTTCACATCTTCTCTGTGAATGGCCTTCTATAACGGTCAGTGTAATCTTTTATCTGGTGCAATGCTGAAGTAATCTGCAGTCACCATTCAAGATACCTATGAGTCAGTCATCTCCCCACTTGCTCTCGAAGCCCCATCCTTCCCTGTGCGGACTGTGCAGCTGTGTGTAACCGTGGCTAGTTCTGTGGTCACCTTGTTTCTCTCCCAAGAACATCCCTCCTAAGAGTGCACTTAAACAGGCCTGGGCATGATTTTAAATTCCCTCTTCTGAGCAACAACTTGTGATTCATCTGTTCTGTCACTGTTGCCTTTCTCCTGGACAGCATAATAGTTAAGGTCTTGTTGTAAGCACTGTTCACTAAGAAACAGCAAGAATTATTCACAGGTTTTCTTGTAAGCTACTGTTATCAAGAAATAGAGCAACAATCATTTGCTGGTATTTCTTTATAAGCCTATTGATAGTTCTGTCTTTGGGAAAACTATAAGAATTCAAATCTCCTGATTTTGTATGTGCTATTTGTGGTCTTATTAACTTTACTGCAGCAACATCTAAGGAATCAAGGATTTCTCCATGCTGTCAGTTCTCTATCATTGATCTTTATGGGAATTCTCTAGGAAAGGTGAAATCCTGGACAACAGGGCAGCTTCTGGAATGCATGCTCTTCTCAGACTGCTGCCCTCAGCGCTGGTCTGCTACTCTACTGGTGGTGTCACCAGTTCGCTTCTTCCTCATGCAAATCAAAATAATGTGAAGAACTCACATGGCCCCTTTACAAAACTGTTAGAAGTCCCTGATCACTCAGCCTAGTTAAGGATTATTAGGGAACTCAGAGCATTTTAAAGTGATATTTTGCTCTGCACTGTCTGCACTGTAATGCTTTTCACTTGCATTGCTAACTCAAGGTCTGTCCTCCAATGCACTGTGGAGCTCAAGAGAAAGTTGAATATAATGGTGCTTTGTGCTCCCCTCTGCCAGCTCCGGCTCTGCCCTCTGTTCCAGGCTCGTGTTTGTACACAGAGGCATAAGCATCATTCACAGTGGCAGAAGCAAATCTGGATGAGCTGGGTCCCTTGCGGATGTGGAGCCAGAGGGCATGATCAAGCATGCAGTTGTTGTTGACTGATGGCTCATTCACACAATGTGAGTCCGAAATAATTCTTTCTACCAGATAGTTCAGTTTATCATTACAACAAAACTGCTTGGTTGTTATTTGGGTAATATGGCTGCTAGAGGGGGTGTGCATAAGAGTTGTATCTGAGAGCAGTGAAATGCGTAGTATTAATGTGATCATGATGTCGTCTTATTAGTCAGACAACTTGTCCTTTTTTGTCAGGGAATTGCAAAGATCTGTCAAGGCCCAGTTTAATCTACTCCCTGTAATAGGATTTGTCTGTAGCTAGAGGAAACAGAAGCTTGTAATGCATAGGGTTATTAAGACTGGGTTATAAGCTATTTGAGACTCTTTAATAAAATATAATATCAGTATATTCAATGAATATGGAAAGAGTAACCTAAATATTTCTTGTTACAACCTTCAAATATCTTGGGAAAGGAGAATGGTATCAACTAAAACAAGGGCAAAAAGCAACAGATCTCTGAATTCTTGCCTTCCTCAAAGTTAAATATTGATGTAAGCTAGAGTTCAATTCAAGAATCTCATTGCCTCTCCCATAACCATTAAACTAAATCCCTGCCCCATTCCAAGACAAGGTTAATGTATTTCAGGAACCTTGTGAACAACAGCTCTAGTTGCTTTCATGTACACCCATGCATAGCCCTTTTGCAAACAAGGCAGTTTTAAACAAGGAAAAATAGAGCTGCCAGGAGGTACAAAGTATTCTACCCCATGAATTGCCTCACTTCCGATGTAACAAGCTCTGAGACAGTTGGAAGTATTTGCTGTCCCAAACCTCACTCACCTCCTCCCCCAGTGTCTTGACAGGAAACACAAAAATCGAAAGCTTTAATTGCCTCTTTTTAGAGGGAGTTTGGTGTCCAGAGCAAGCAATCAACACAAAGTGATTGAATTTTTTTTTTGTGGATAAAGACGCTTAGGAACAAGGCTCTGTTTTGTGTGCTCCTGAGCACTATGGCACACTGCAGTCACAAACAGAATGTAATAATAATAACTCACAAGCACAGTTACACCCATCACAGCCACATCAGGCTCACTACCGTATACAATCAAATACCTGGTTTTGGAGATTCCTGGAACTGGAATAAATTAACATAAACTAATATTGGCATCTTTTAGTCAGTAACACCTTGCCAACTCCTCTAGAACATCAAATTCACTGTTTATCTTGCTGATTAATATGACCTTGTCTGTGTTAAATCTAGGCAGGTTAAATACCTAGATTGTTATTCACTGCCAAAATGTCACGAAAGCTATTGGGCTGAAATAATAAATAATCAACCTAGGGCACCTCCTCTTGCTTGGAGTGAGTTACTCTACAAATACTCCCCGATTGTGGCACTCCAAAAAAACACCACAGGGGAAAACATATATTTTGAAACCAGCCATCCTTGATCCCGTAACTGGTTGCCTCGGAGTCCAAAGTCTAGATTCAAATTGCTGAGTGACTGGCTCACAGGCTCTGCTGGCAGGCTAAATACAGGTTGTCCTCTGCTGGCAGAAAGGGAGAAAAAGGGTGTGGAAGGGGCAAAATTTCACTTCCCATTTGTTAGGAACAGGGTTGTTTTGGGGGTGTTTTCAGGTACATGCAGAGTTTTGCAAGAATGGAAAAGTATGGGAAAATATATGGTAAGATTATTTAAATCAGAAGATAATTATTTGGGGTTTGCTATTATGAAATTAAAATTATTGTTGGACAGTGATTTAAGAAAGGAGATGATACAAAAGAGGATTTTTCCCTAAGGTATTATCCTTAGTTTAATGACGAAGAATTCACTATTAATTAACCTGAGTTAATCTGGAAAGCTCAGCTCCCCCTGTAAAGTTATTTGCTGAAGGAATTAGGCTTGGATTTTATCACAGACAGACAGAAAGGAGGAAGGGTTCATGTCATTTTTCCATTAATTATATCTGAGAAAAAAAAAAAAAAAAAAAAGGAAAGAAAAGTTTTG
>VXAV01005953.1:58688-69159 GCA_013399715.1 Alectura lathami | reverse complement strand
ACCAACAAAACCCTTGAACAACAGTTATTCATAAAATGATCCAGTTTAGGAAAGAAGCTTCTTTGACATTTCTCTTTTTCGATTCCAATGCACTGCACATTAGTCAGACTGGTCAGGAGTTTTTTGTTCTTGATAACTGAAGAAAGGAAAAGGAGGATGAAAGGAGGAAACAAAATACAGTTAACTAGCTCTACAGAAATTTTTATTTCTGTATTTCTTACAGCACAGATGATATGATGAAATAAGAGCATTCATGCTCATGTTTGCTATTCCAGCCTGACAGGACTTGATTTGGATCAATCCCATCTTATTTCTATTTCTGACCAAACATTAGCAACCTCACTCTGCCCTGCTAAACCTATGAACTCTCAACAGAAAGAGGACTTTTACGTCCTGTGAGCCATCAAGGTGGCCACTTCGTGTCTCACAAACCAATAGGATCTTCCTGAAGTGCTAAATTCCATTTTGGTATTGCCCAGTGGAATTAATTGCTACCCATATTTTCAAATGAAATCCTTGCTGCTACACACTTACCACCGGTGGCTTTCCAAACATTACTCATTGCCAGGTTTCTAGTCTAAAATGCTAGTCATGGCTCCTCTCACAGTAAACGGGAATTCCTCCAGAGAGGAGCTCATGGTTCTGTCTCCGGTGTTTTCTGTCAGCTCACTCAGGCTCTGTAGCCAGCATGCTACCCTCTTGTGAAAGCGGTCAAGGACCCCAGCTCTGCTTCAGCTCATCAAGAAGGCAGGTGCCTATCTCAGCTTCACAGAATCTATACGTTGCTGCCCACTTCTTTGTGGTCCAAGTTCTCCCAGGCATCCATCCATACAGAAGGCTCTAAAGGGGGGCAATTTTTAAAACACTAAATAATCATCAATGTATATAAATTATCCTCATTTTCTTCAAGTTCTGAGACAGCAGTGCTTTTCAGACCCACTGTGGGCCTGAATCATCAACTAGAGAAGAAAAATTAGAGGCCCTTAAATCAGAGCATTGTTTCTCTTTCTTATGAACCAGTGGCATTGCCGGTCTCACCAGGCTTCACTATAGATACAGATATCTTCACCATTTTGCTGAATTAGAGCTAAAAGTGTCATGTTACTTACATGCCTTAGTACATTACGATTCAAAGGTGCACTGTAACAGGGGTACTTCAGTCTTTACTCATGTGACAGTACAGTTATTCGCTACATAACTTTTTCTGTTGTTTTTAAGACTTTATTTTACAGCAATGTTTTTGTACAAGTCACAGGTACCATTTCATTTAGGAGCTGGGACATTAACTACCCAGGTTGCAGTACTCCAGTCACCCCAATCTGTAATACTCTGTACAGTAGTGGCTAGGCTCCATTCTAATACAGGTCTTGTGACCCAATTAACTTGCAATTAGCATTTCTTATGTGTATGAACTTCGCTGAAGTGTTCAAAATTGCACCATTCCTGCCGTCTAATAATCTGCTTTCTTAAAAGGACTAGATATCTGGCTGTGCCCGGACTGCAGGTAGCACCTGTCTGACAGTAGCTTTTGCTATCTTGCCATTTTTAATCACAAATTTCACTGACTGGCAAGTCCTGTACTTGCCTAAAGTCCAAAATGTGATTTCTTTACTATAAAAACAATCCTTGGAGAACATTTACATGACAGATTGATTTTATAAGCATCATAAATAAACCAAATATCTGAAAAACTCAGGAAGATAAAAAGCTACTCTCGTCTTCCATATTAACATAAGAACAATGATGTTTTCTCAGTTTCTTGCAATCTGTAGCAGGCTTATCTCATTTACTCCATACTCACAGCATCATTATTTTGCCCCTTAACCTGCATTTGGGAGTTCAAATGGTATCTGCTGACCTGAAGGGTGACTGTGTAATTAAACTGCAGGTAAGTGTCAACCCAGGCTTTATCCACACAATGCCTTTTTTTTTTTCCCTGCTGAATTTAGTCCATTAACGTTTATATGACTAGCCTCAACCTAAACCAAAGCACAAGTCTTTCACAGACGTTATCACATTTGACAGCCATTTGCAGTCCTCCCCGCAGGTATCTGTTTTTCCTAGCTTAATTGTTAGTTTAATCAGAGTATAACATAATTGTAACCTCTAACATCTTCACTGTTTTTTTATACCAAATAATTTTTACTTGGTGCTTAACACACACCACAGGATGAAAATAGTTGGTGGTTTTTTTTGCACCTTTTGAGTTCAGGCCTTATTAAACAAACTCAATTTGTGCTACATAGATTCTTTCTTAAAAATATATACAGTGATTTCCAATTGCAAATTAAGTATAGTGAGCTTCGAATTTCTAAGTTGAAGTGTCTACAGAAACTGTAAGTGTTCCTTTCAGATGATGTCTTCAACATCTCTTTCCTAGAGTTAGCAAAGAACAGTTGGTGAGATTTGTGTAAGGGACTTACCATTTCTGTGTCCTTCAGATTTCTGTTAACAATGGAAAGCAAACATTGCAGACATAACTAGTTTTGCAGCTTTTTGGATACTGAACATGATTAGAGGAGAGAAATGGGAGAACTCTGAACATGCCAATGTGCTAAGTAGGTATGAGGTGAAACGGCATTGCTCTTCCTGTCTTGCCAGTAATGGTTTTTCCATTAAAAAAAAAAAAAAAAAAAAAAAAAAAAAAAAAAAAGGTTTTTTTAATAACAAATTTNGTCAAATTACTACAAAATGTTAGTGATGGCAATGAGAACTGAAAGAATGAAAGACTCCTTTTCGGCCACTTCTAAACCCACTTCGGATTTGATCTTCTGTTCTTACTGTTCCAAAAGCAACATTTTCTGTTATAGTCATTTCCTGCACGTCACCAACTTTAAATAGTTTAATTTGAATGAAAAAGATACCTTTAATAAGTGTTTATTTTACTGTCACAGTAATACAACAGCAAATGCCCTGAGCTGTGTTCTCTGGTTTAAAGTGGTTCAGCAACTTCATGCATTGCTTGAGGTGACATATCAGCGGAAAATTCCACCTCCGCAGAGAAATTCTTTCATGATGCACTGTTGCTGAAGGTGGCTTTTGTGCATGCACCTCTCATGAGGTGTACAGAGCATGTCAGCATTGCGCTGTTTCTCTGCCACTGGAACAGGGACATAGGTAATTCCTACACCATCTGCCAATCCGTGTTAGGACCAGCCTGGTCCCAGCACCTGCTTTTATTGAGTGTTCTGATACAGTCTTCTTGTGTCCAAATTATGGCACAGATAGTTGTGAGGCAGCGAATAAAAATGAGCAGCAAAAGGAATAGTTTCTCAAGCTGCCTCCCAGATCTTTGTTTTCATGTTTTGTATGGGAAGTGCACCTGCCTGAGTGGTTTTATTTTCTAACTATTCCAGTGCAAAGCCAAATAGGTTAGCTCTAAAAATGTTTTTTTTTAAGGTGATCTGTTTATAAAACAGAGTAGCACAGAGAAGAAGCACTCATATAGTTGGGTAGAGTGGAGGAGTTTATGACACAACCCTTTATCAAGGGGTTGGCTAAGCTTGAGTGGTTATTTGCCAGCAGAGAGAGACCCGAAGCTTGGTGAGTGGGCTGATGCTTCCCTGATCTTTTCCTCCCAAGACATTTGCGAGACCTGGGTATTTTCACCCCATACTGAAGATGTAGGTGGAGTGGGTATTAGTGTGTGTTGACAACAAGTGAGCACATGCCTGCGTGAAGGTCCTTATCAACCTCTAGAGTAGACTTAGCCATAGGCATCTGGGCCTACAAAGAAGAAAAGACTAGTGGATAAACTGGTGATCAGCCTTTGAAGAAATGGCAAAGACAATAGTGGAAAAGTCATGCAGGGTAAGGTCAGCTGCAGTAAGAAGCTATTAGTCTTGTCAGAATATCCCCAGGTGGAAACACCAGAAATTACTGATCCACTGAAAATAAAAATAGTAAGTCAGGCTTTCCAAATATCATTTGCACATTAAAACACTTCTGCATTTATTGATGGCTTGACTGCAATTTTTGAACTACATGGTATTGTTTCTCGCATCACCGAAACTGGATACTTGCTTAAAAAGCTCAGATAGCTGGATTCACATAGAATGCAAATACTGGGCCTTTTATTACCATACTGCCTTTTGAAACTATCTTACCTCAGGATAAGAACCTCCCCAAGGAATAAAATGTGTTTAGAAAAATGCATAAATAAGCACAGTTTAACACCCTGAGAAAATATTCACACCTCATTCTTATATATAAATTGGAAAGATACGAATTTGAAGGGTGGACTATTCTGTGGATAAGGAATTGGTTGGATGGCCACAGCCAGAGGGTTGCCGCCAATGGCTCTATGTTCAGGTGGAGGCCAGTCATGAGTGGTGTCCCCCAGGGATCTGTCTTGGGACCAGTGCTCTTTATTAAAGACAGATAGTGAGATTGAGTGCACCCTCAGCCAGTTTGCTGATGACACCAAGCTGAATGGTGCAATTGATGCCCCTGAAGGAAGGGATGCCATCCAGAGGGACCTGGACAGGCTGGAAAAGTGGGCCCACGAGAACCTGATGAGGTTCAACAAGGCCAAGTGCAAGGTGTTGCACTTGGGTCAGGGCAATCCCAGGTGTGTGTACAGACTGGGAGAAGAATTCCTTGAGAGCAGCCCTGCAGAGAAAGACTTGGGGCTTCTGGCAGACGAGGGGCTTGACATGAGCCAGCAGTGTACGCTTACAGCCCGGAAGGCCAATGGCATCCTGGGCTGCACCAAAAGAGGAGTGACCACCAGGGAGAGGGAGGGGATTGTCCCCTTCTGCTCTGCCCTCTTGAGGCCCCACCTGCAGTACTGCATCCAGGCCTGGGGCCTCCAGCATAAGAAAAATGTGGAGCTGCTGGAGCGGGTCCAGAGTATGCCAGAAGGATGCTCAAAGAGCTGGAGTACCTCTCCTATGAAGAAAGCCTGAAGCAGCTGGGCTTGTTCAGTCTGGAGAAGAGAAGGCTCTGGTGAGACCTCATTGCAGCCTTCCTGTACCCAAAAGGGGCTTATAAACAGGAGGGAGAGTGACTTTTTACATGGTCTGACAGTGATAGGACAAGGGGGAATGGGCTAAAACTGAAAGAGGGGAGGTTTAGGTTGGACATCAGGAAGAAATTTTCCACTGAGAGAGTGGTGAGGCACTGGAATAGGCTGCTCAGAGAAGCTGTGGATGTCCCATCCCTGTGGGTGTTCCAGACCAGGTTAGATGGGGCAGACTGATCTAATGGGTGGCAAACGTCCAAAACAGGAGGGTTGAAACTAGATGATCTTTGAGGTCCCTTCCAACCCATACCATTCTATGATTCTGTGATATCACAACTTCTTAATGTTCAAAGACTTTTTAATTCCATGTAAAATGCTTCATTTTATATGACACTTTTAAAAACAAAGCAGATGGAAAGTTAGTTATAAAGTATTGAAGACTAAATCATGGTCATAGCTGAGACATGCCAACTGGCAAATGAATAAAATGGAGTAAAAGTGATACTACAAAAAAAAAAAAAAAAGTGAGATTTCACCTTAAGTCTTAATCAGATGGAAAAATAAATTACAAAATGAAGAGAAATTTAACTGAAAATAGTTCAGCTAGTACAGTTCTGCTCTATGGAGAACACATGCTGATATGCCAGACTGCTGAATTAGCTTTGATTGCCTTTCCCACCATCTGCAGTTTCTCCACTGGAACAGTTCATTTAAACCTAACTATATACCCAGCTATGTATTTGATTCTCTGCATGAATTTGTGTTAGGAATAGAAACTACATAGGAAATCCTCCTTCATGAATTTTCTAGGAAGAGCAGGGAGATAAATTCAGGAAACATCTGTTTTCATTTTAAATAGATATTATACACAACTGATGCAAGCCTGTGTTGCTGCAGTATTTATATGAAGATACAGCTTTATTAGCTCTAAATTAAAAGATATGTTAAATTTCTTAATCTCATGTCATGGAGCTACTTGCTTGCAGATGTCCATGGTCTTTTTCCTTTCTCAGCCACAACTATGATCAACAGAGATTTTGTATTTTCTTCCAGATTACTGTGGACCAAATTGAAGAGAACTGGACCAGACATCACTTATTCTACTAGATAACCTTCTAACCCTACCAGAAACTCATGCAGACCCAAAGAACTGCAAAATAGTTGTCTGTGTCTGGGTCTATCTCGAACCCCAGCTCAAGCAGGGCCACCCAGAGCAGGGTGACCAGGCCCATATCCAGGTGGCTTATTAAGATCTCCAAGGAGGAGCCTCCACAGCCTCTCTGGGCAACCTGTGCCAATACTCAAAAACTTGTTTAGTCAATAAATCTACACTGACAGTTATGTTTTTGGGATCTGTCGCTTAGGCAGTTGTTAACACATTTAAGATGTATTTTATTGCTGTTCTAATTGTTAAATCAGAATGTTGTGTATTAATGTGTCAAAATTCCTTTTGAAGCCTAATTATATTATTTATTTTTCAGTACCTAAATTATAAGAATGATTGATATTCAGTGTGTTTAATAAGGACTGAAAGGACTTTCTTCAAAACCATAATGATTGATGTTAATTATATTCCTAGCTTTTTATTCTGTATCGATTAAAGCCTGCATTAACAATTACATTATTTTTCTCAGAATTTTTGATAGGTTTAACTAGTTTGGATTTAACTGGCTTTTAAAATATTATGACGATATTCATAGTCTTCTGAAAATTCCAAATGTAAAAGCAATTGCATATTATCAGAACAGAAATATCTTTAGCTAAGTCTCTCAAATGCAAACTTGCTGGACATTCTGCTTTCATATTAAAGAGATAACATTTCAACATCCATTTTAAATTCTAACTGTAGTTAGTTATCTCATAGTTAATTGTCCCAGTCTAAGCTAGTCATCAAAACCAGAGATGCCTGTTTCTCTTGCTGGGCAAAGAACGGAACACGAACAAACAGCAAACTCTGAGTTAACTTCTAAATGTCTTCTGTGAAATAGCACGATGCCCATCCTGAAAAACTTCAAAATGGCCCACTATTATCCTCAGCTATGAGTACATCCTCCTGATTCCCTCCAAATGGAGACTAAAAAAAGTAGCTTCATTTTTTTAGAGTTATGAACAATTATAGATCCTCCCTTTACAGGTAAATAGGAAATCAGTGTAGCAAAATTCAATGTGAGATCTTAGGGCAGAGGAAGGTGATCTCATGTTACCAAATCGCTATGTTGATTTAACCCCTTCACGTGTGTGATCTGGTTACCTGTCTGGGATCACTTGTGTGCCACAAGGAGAACTAAGGAGGCCAGTAGTCGAGGTCTCAATGTGTCTCTGGGGTTCACCTTGACTGGTGATGACAAACAGATTTTATATTTAGCTTTCATACTCATTTGGAGTGGGTCTTGGTTTTATACATACCATTTTCTTCTTCATTCCCATAACACTTCCCCTTAGGTCAGTTTTTCTACCTATTCATTTGGTTGAAATCACATAAATAGTGCACTGTAGCAGTTAACACGAACCAATACTAGAACAAACTTGCGCTCTTCTGGCGCTTTTGCACAAGCACACACAGTCACATACAGATTCACACACTTGTATTAATTTTTAATATATACTACTATTAGTACTTACATTTCAAAATTTTACACTAATCCTTTTTTTTTAATTCCTAAAAATTGTCCTAATCCCTGGATGTATTTCTTACTAGTCCCTTTGTGTTCCTGTATCTCTTCACTAGACTTCATAATTTACAACAATCACTCTCACCCTTCCTTCCTTTTGTTATAAATGTTAAACTTTAATTGATACATTCACATTACAACTGAAGTAGGAGGGGTTTTAACATGTAGGCATACTACTTCTTAATTGTGAGATGTGACTTCTGGACATCTCATAAATTCTTGTTGAGCAGCTTTCAAATTACTTTCACAATTTTCTCTCTGTATTTATTCCTTCTAATCAATTATCTCTCAAAATTTTCTCTTGCTTTTTAAAATTCACTCCTTTGAAGTACTGAATATATATATATTACTGTTCTCTGTTTTCCCATAATGAATGCAATTAGACCCACTAATCTGTTCATCTTTATTCAAGGTAACGAGGCTTAAAATAGAATTACCTTATGCTAGGTTCAATACCGTTTGTGTTAGACAATTATCATCTATCATTTTTAGAAATTTTAATGATGTTTTACTGCAGACCTCCAGCACAGGCCTTTAAAACTGAAGTCGCCAAGAACAATATAATTTGTCTATCCAGACAATAGCTCTAACACAGATAATCATCTCTTTAAAGTAGAGTGCCACCCTCACTTCTTTTACCAATGCTTTTTTTGTAAACAAGTTTTAGTTAATTGTATTAAAATTCCAGTCACATAAATGTATTTACAATATCAGTTATGTCCTATTTATCCTCAGTAGTAAGAATTTCCTGTTGCTCTAGCTGGGTACCCACACTCCTGGCACTGATCTACAGATAATAGGAAAATAATTAATTGTCTTTCTACCTCACTTCACTGTTTGTTCAGAGTTTGAATTCAAAAACTTTAAGAGCTCTACCATGGAAAACTTCAAATATTGTCCATGGCCTGTACAACCTTAGCAGCTGATCCATCTCTTTAATGTCAGTGAAAAGTCTTCCTTTAACTTCAGGGATGGTTGAATTAGACCCCAGCAATCTTGTTTTTCACAGTTTTTCTTACTTCTCCCTGCCAATGCTGGCCTGCTTAGCTGCAGGGAGGAAAGTCAGTAAGGTGTTTATTTCATGACTAATGCCTGAAATCACAGAATCACAGAATTGTAGGGGTTGGAAGGAACCACAGGAGATCATCTAGTCCAACCTCCCTGCAAAAGCAGGTTGCCTACAGCAGGTTGCACAGGAAGGCATCCAGGCGGTTCTCCTCCAGAGAAGGAGACTCCACAGCCTCTCTGGGCAGCCTGTTCCAGAGCCCCGATACCCTCACAGTAAAGAAGTTTTTTCTTAGATATGTATGGAACCTCCTGTGTTCCAGCTTTTGTCCAGCGAACTTGCTGAGGGTGGACTCTGCCCCTAAATCAAGGTCATTGATGAAGGCCCTTGAGGAACACCACTAGCAGTAGGCCTTCAGCTAGGTTCCATGCCAGAGATCACAACCCTCTAGGCTCTGCCAGTCAGCCAGTGCTCAATCCACCTCGTCGTGCATTCACCAATCCCGTACCTTCTAAGCTTTACAAGGATGTCGTGAGAGACAGTGTCAAAAGCCTGGCTGAAGTCAGAGTAGATAACATTCACTGATCCCTCCTCATCTACCCATCTGGTGATGGCTTCATAGAAGGCTACTAGATTGGTCAAGCACGATTTCCCCCTAGTGAACCCATGCTGGCTACTCCTGATAACCTTCTTTTCTTCCAATTGCTCAGAGATGCTCTCAAGAAGAAGTTGTTATATCAGCTTTCCAGGGACAGAGGTGATGCCGACTGGCCTGTAGTTGCCTGGATCCTCCTTCTTGCCCTTTTTGAAGACTGGGGTGACAATGTTCAGGCACCTCTCCTGTTTTCCAAGACCTTTCAAAGATGATAGCAAGTGGCGTAGTTACTTGCTATGCCAGCTCCTTCAGCACCTTGGGTGCATCCCATCAGGGCCCATGGATTTATGAGGGCTGATTTTGTCTAGACTCTCTCTGACCCTTTCCATCTCAACCAAGGGAAAGTCATCCCTTCTACAGAATCTCTCTCCTACCTCTAGTGTCTGGGATTCCCAAGGGGCAGTTCTAGGCATAAAGACCAAAGCAAAGAAAGAATTTAATACCTCTGCCTTCTCAGCACTCCCTGTTAACAAGGCACCCACTTCGTTCAACAGTGAGCCCACATTTTCCCCGGTATTTCTCTTGCTGTTGATATATCTGAATCAGCCTTTTTTGTTATCCTTGACCTCCTTAACCAGAGTGAGTTCTAAGCCAGCCTTAGCCTTCCTGGTCGCATCCCTGCAGGTCCTGACAGAATTCCTATATTCCTCCCAGATGGCCAGGCCTTTTTTCCACATCATAGGATTTCCTCCTCAATTAGAGTTTTCCATGAGCTCTTTGCTCATCCACACTGGTCTCCTGCCACCTTTGCCTAATTTCTTACTCTTAGGGATGCACCAGTCTTGGGCTTGAAAGAATTGGTGTTTGAATATTATCCAACTCTCTTGGGCTCCCTTGCCTTCTAGTGCTCTAGCCCAATCACCTCACATACCAAAAGAAACTTCAGAGGTGTTGGTCTATCAGTCCTTCAGGTCCCATTAAAACATGATAAGGCAGAGACACTGCTCAGGAGGTGCTGTGATAAAATACACAGGTAAGGAAGTTGCATGGTCTCTAGTGGGAAATGTATGTGTCTATTTGACTGACAGAGAAACCACTGTTTTTGTTCTCCTGTTAGGGGACAGACTAGTCTCAAGAATCTCCTAGAGATTAGGAAAGAGAAAAGAGGAGAGAAAATGTCTCAACAAATAAAAGATTTGATGCTATTGAGTGTGACAGTTGATCCCATTGGCTTT
>VXAV01005953.1:41231-54195 GCA_013399715.1 Alectura lathami | reverse complement strand
TGGAGGAACTAGCCTGAACCAACACTTTTCTGGAGGGGAAAGCTGAACAATGAGAAAAAATATCATAGATGGAAATACCCACGTGTGGCCAAGACAAAAGCTGAATCTACCATTGCTACTAATATCATAAAGCAACCAAAACCATTTGCTCTAGGGACCTACGAAACATAATGACGGGATTGTTATTTGTCTCAACTCAAGAAATCGACTGAGACAAAATGAAATGCATAGTGGAGTATGTGTGTATAAGCAGAAGTGAATGTTTCCTCACTTTGAATCATATGTTTACATTTTTGAGAAGTAAATATTAAATTTGTATTTTTTTTGTTAGCTATTTAGTGAACACAGTGTTGTACATATGGCAAAACTAGCCCCACTGGCCAAGAATACATAGGAACATCTCCATCCAAGAAACATGTTATGTGTGGGGAGAAGAGGAAGAATAGATACAAATGGAAGACAGTATCTTTTATTTAGCTTTAAGGGCAAAATGTTTTTTACAGCTAACAATGCTAAAACTAGAGTAAAATATATCAACTTCAGTACTGTGTGTAATCAGTGTTTACGGCTTTTTCTTTTCTCAAATAGCTCCATTTGCTCATTCAGACAGAGCTTGTGCCATTTCAGTGAATCTCCTGCTGTCAGGAATTATACACACTGAAGTAAATGGTAGATTAACCATCTATGGGTTGCGTGGAAGAAGATTTGCCATTTGGAAAGTCAGCTACAGAAGCATTACTATTTCTGATTCTGTCAGTAACTTACAATAATTCAGATGTCCTTTATATTTAGCATTAAATTCTCATACACTGTAGATGTTGGCCTTGTCTTCACATTTATTTTTTTTTATGAAATTAATGCTCACCATTTCTTTGTATAAAAACATGAGCTCCTTGATGAAAATCTGCTAATAAAAATGAAGGAAATTCATTTCCTTCAGGAAAGGACTGATATCTGGCAAAATATTTGCATTTTTGCAAGCTATCACTATGATCTTGCTGTCTTAGAAGGAATATTATCTTGGGAGCTGTTACATGCATAAATGCTGTTCATTAAAGCAAATTAATTTTCTGAGGTAGAGTAGTTTAGCATAGATTTAAGAAGTTAGATGTCAAGATTTTTAAGAAGAGTATTTTCCATCATGGATAACTGGTCAGTGATATGTGTGAGAACCTGTAAAAAGGCATGAGTGTGCACACGACATCAGCCATGGTAGGCTGGTAACTAATTGTAAAAGGTAATTTGAGTTTTATTTTGAAAGGTAGCTGTCAAACATAATATCACAAGAATAAAGTAAGATTATATGTACAGAAATTCAAAGTTGCCAAGTCATGAAGTTTTTTAAAGAAACAAACATGCAATTCACCATGAATGAAATGGGGACAAATTAAGACATATGTTTTCATTCAGCTTGTAAAAAGTCCTTGTAAAAACCCCAAGAATACAGATTGACTTGATTTTAGTGTAGAGCGCAAGTACCTCAGCCATTCCCTTCACCTGAGGGAGACAGAGATCTTTGTTCTGCAACAAGTCTTGGTGCATTGGGTTCTTCCGTGGGATAAAGTCATCATAGCTTTCAAGCAACTGACAGGTACTTGATTTTGTTGGGTAACATTTACTGTTTCAAAGAGTACAACTTTCACAGTAATGCTACTCATTTATCTTTAATATCATGCTTCTGTCTTTGTCTTGCTTGACTGTCTGTATTTTTAAGATGGCATGCCCATTTTAATGGCAGAATATTCTAAAAGTACTTTTATCACATTAGTCTGCCAATTTATTTTGTGTTCAGCCCCTACAATGGGTCTCAACAGCAAGGAGAATTTATTCTATATTAAAAAAAAAAAAAAAATAGAGAGAAGAAGTTGGATGGAATTCCAGGCTGATTTACCATAAGCTACATTTAAACAATAATTATTTTGTAAAGAGTCTCTGTAAAATAGAAGATGTTTTGAGACTTACTGTCAAAATTGTTTTCATTATTGGAACACCTGGAAGTCCTTGATCAGAATCCCATCACGCAAGACTGTGGAAACAGACTGCAAAAAAAGTGGTGTATTCTCCAAAGAATCTAAAATCTATTGGTGAGATAACAGGAAACAAATGCAGAC
The DNA here is from genome assembly GCA_013399715.1 of Alectura lathami. Classification (NCBI taxonomy): domain Eukaryota; kingdom Metazoa; phylum Chordata; class Aves; order Galliformes; family Megapodiidae; genus Alectura; species Alectura lathami. Next base: position 52,084 of record VXAV01005953.1, on the reverse strand, counting down.
AAACAATGGAGTCAGGGAACCATGAGTCCATACTGGAAACTGAGTCAAGAGCATAAGTGGTGGTTTCACCGTAGCTTGTAACTGTGATGTTTTCAGCAAAAGGATATTTAAAAGAGGCTCAGAGAAGTGCAAATAAATATCTTCATATCAGGTCGTAGGAATGTTTTTTTAAATATTGAAAAATTGGCAATTGTAATTTTAACTGGATGACTAGAAATCAGTCAAAGGTGCAAAAAGGTAAATGGTAGATTGCTAAAGAAAAGATGTGTAGCTTATGTTTGACTCAGTGGTTGAAGAGGGATTCACAAAGAACTGTGAAGTAATGGTTGATAAATGGTGTATACTTTTCCTTACAAAAAAGTCTTGCAATGAAAAATGCAAACTAGGGCCATGTAGCATGTGTGTGCTTGTAGCTATCTCTCTATCACTACAAGCAAAAGCTCTTTTGGGCATCAACACCCCCAGAGCAGGCCATCTCCTGGGTGGCTTGAATGTTTCCTAATGAAGATAGGAAAGATAAAGAGGTCTAGAGGGAGACACAATGTTCAGGTTTCTGAAGTGTTACTCACACATACAATCTATTCTATGTAAGTCGTGGGAGAAATACACATAGACAAAGCTTTTTTTTTTTGCAAATATATGCAAATGTGCATGTAAATCACACCTCTGATTCTTGGCAGGTTGGGATCTATTGAGCTCTGGCAACATTGTTGATAGTAGTTGGACTTTGAAGACTGTTCAAGGTTTAAAGCCCTCAGGTGGTTATGTGTTTCACTTCATTCATGTAACTGTACTTAAGCTGACCGAGATATAAAAGAGTAGAAATACTGATGTCCCTGCTAAGGGCATCTCCTGGCAAGCTAAATTTGGCAGCATGCCAAACAACTAGCAAAATACAATTAAAACAAAAATTTGTGTTTTGTGGCTGGAATTTGTGGCTGGAAAGCAGGGCTATAAGGTAAAGATCTGAGCAGGTCTCTCCTAGCTCCTCCACTGCAGTCCACACCAGGACCTGATAGCCCCGAGCCCATCAGAGCTGCAGGGATCTCCCTCTCCTTGTGGAGTGAAAGGGGCAGAAGAGAGCAACTGGGAGAGGCCCAGGCGGTACATGGCCTACCAGCTCCTGCCTCTCAGCAAAACAGTTCCTTGGACTGCTGCCTCTAAGAGCTCAGAAAGCAGCAGCTGGCTGTACAGGTTGAGGGTTCAAAAGGAGGCATAGCACAGAGATCACAGAATTATAGAATCATTAAGGTTGGAGAAGACCTCTAAGATCATTGAGCCAACCACCAACCCATCACTATGATGCCCACTAAACCATTTCTGTAAGACCCTCATCTACACGTTTCTTGAATCAGGTACTCTGTCCAAAATCTATTTTTTACATTTAAAAAAGTGATTAAAAGTTAGAAAATTCCAGGTTTACCTTGGACCATAAAAGCTTTACTCATAGCTTTTACTGGCAAATGACTTAGAAAAGCGGCTGTAAATCAGTCTCCAAATACTCATCTGTGCCTGTGCACTTTTCATCTTCTCTGTCCTGCAATGCACACGGATCAGTGACAAAACTGCCTTTCGTCACCAACATGCAGCAGTTGGATCAATGCACCAGCAAGATCGATGTGCTTTACTGCTTGTATTGGGTTTCTGTGTCCAGGTGTAGGTAGCAAGCAGTGGGAAAGGACAGCACTGGGCACAGCCAGCTCCAGCCAGTTCCAGCAGCCCCACCCTGGAGCATAGCTGGGCCCGCTGGGTGCATGTGTGGCACCTCTGGAAAGCGTATGTGAGAAAAGGCTGAAAAACCACAGAGGGGGGCGAAGGAGGGTCTGCAGAGGAGCCTGGAGAGATCAAGTCAAGCTGAGCATGGGAAAGGGAAGAGGAAGGATGTTGCTTTCATGTTTGTCTTTTTTGTTTCTGAATACTCTACATTGTAGTAATGTAGTTGCTACGGCTAAGAATAATCAGCTACAATAGTGTGGCTCTGAAATTTGGACATTGATATATAGACTTCAGAATGCTAGGTATAAAGAGCTTCAGCTGATGTGGTTAGAAATGATAGATACTTGACATTGCTAAAAATAAATCTTCAAATAAATAGCTTTTTGAAATTTAAGATTATAATCTGATTTTCTGAACAGAATAATTCAGATTTCTACAAGCATGGCCGTGCTTCTGGCTAATGCTATCAAAAGGATGTAATGTTAGTTATATCACTAAAACTCAGGTAAAATTCAGTTAAAGAGATTAAAGGTGTCAGTTAAAAGTAAACATTTTTAAATATATCTGTCTGACACCCAGCATAATCAGGATATTCATATTTAAGGCTGATTTTGCATGTTTAATTTCAAGTGTGCATTGAGTACAATACTTTAGAATGTCTCCTTTAATCTGAAATATATGTTAATTAGCTTAAAATGTATTAACATCATAAATTATAGATCACTGCATACTGGTTGTAGACAAACTATTAAGGCTATTATTGTCATTTTTGGAGGGGGGAAGGAAGGGCAGAAGAGAGATGGAGAGGCAGACCTCCTTTCACTCTCTTGCTACTCATCTGTTAGGAAGTAGAATTTTGGGCCTGTGGTACAGCCAAGCATAATTTAAGGACTGCTTTAACTGGTAAATAATTTTAATATATCTTTTTGGCATCTAGAAGACTGCAGCAATTGCCATTGCTTCTTTAAGCTGTGTCTTGAACGGGTAGTACATTGCTCTCTGAACCAGGGGTCCGTATGTTGGGGACTGTCTGTATGTCCAGGGAATAATTCGTGGTGTTATACCACGGCTCCTTCTTGCTGGCAAATCTGACACAAAGGGGCTGTGGAAAGCTGATTTTCCATGCCTAACATTTCCATAATAGTTACAGTAGAATATGCTGATGTAGATCCATTCAACACTCCCTCCATCTGTTCATTGCCTGTATGATGTGACAAACAACATAAGATGCAAAACCTACAAAATAACAACTTAAATCCCATGGGAACGATCCAAGTACTTCTTCCTGGAACAAGGAAAAGTTTTAGATTAGCCACCTCTCTATGTTTAGGAGTCTTGGCTTCATAACATCTTTAGTGTTTGCAGCTGACAAAAGGAAATGTTGGTTGATGTAGAGCCTTCTCTAATGGGATTCACGGGAATGGCAGTTAGCTAACTCAAAATCAGTCCACTGCACATTGCTTCTGTGTCAAATAATGAGATTTCTGTGAGGTAGATATAGTTTCATTGTTGAAGTATACCATATTTTTGATAAAAAGATTTTGTGAAGAATGTAGGGTTGAGAACAGAGAGCATATATATACTGTATGCAGCCTGCTCCATACTCTCTGAATATCTAACCAAACGAAAAAATAAAAAGCTGCAGATTCTAGACTGAATTTTAATACTAAAAATTATATGAATAAAATGTTGAATATAGAAAGTGTAGTGACATATGTCCAGAATATTATTCTCCCTCCCCCAAAAAATATCGAAAGTGAAAACCAGGGCAGAAGCATTAGTTACAGAGTCTTCTTCCCTAAAATACACGTTATGTACTGCATCCTATAATGGCGACATTCTATCAAAGGAAAAAGACATTTGAGTTTAGATGGCCCTCACCAGGTTCTAAGATTTTTTGGATCTCTACTTGTAGCCATGCAGGTTTGTGGTTGCAAACACACTAAAAATAAATTTATCTGGTATTGCAGGTCCTTTAGCTAAAATCTTATGGATTGGCCTTTTTATGTGTACCACATAGACACACAGTATTGAAATTTTGCTGTGTTGTCACTTTTTGACTAGCTCCATTTAGGAACTTGAATTACTTGCTGTTCCTCGATTAGATATGAGTATCAGGCACCACCCTTTAATCCTCAGTACCATCCCTTGATGTGAAATACAGCAGTTTGTTTCCTTCAGACATCTATAATTTAGTTCAGAGTATGTCTTTAGCTTCAATGTATAATTCAAGGAAGCTGCTGCTCTGGGCACCAGACAGAATTGACCCTTGCTCTCAAGTCTGGAAAATAAATACTTAAGATCAAGTACTGCAGTTGAGATCTAAGTGGTTATTTAGTTAAATATGATTAAATTATTTCAAACTGAGAATGAGAAGGTTTCTGTTTTGGTACACCTAGTGACCTGATGGTGGAAACATTAAATACATAAAAATGTACAAATTTATATTTAAGTATACTTAAATATACTGTTAGTATAGCACAATGGGAGGGGTATTTTAGGCACTTTCAAAGGATAATTTCTTGTGTATCCCTGGGGGTGTGTTTGTTAATTCTGTTTCAATGTCACAGTGTTTTCCGCTTAAGACTACAGGAGTTGCTGATAGTAAGCACTCTGAAAATTTAGTCTGTATTAGGGAGATGAAGGCAAGTAACTCAGAGGAACCATCATAGGCAAATAAATATGATCTATCTGATATTCTCAAGTAAATCTTCTAGAGTCACATAAATAAGATGAGCCAGGTTAGAATCCAAACTGGAAATGTATCCAATGGCACACCTTGAAGGAAACACAAAGGTGCACTTCCTTTATGAAAACAGTGAATACTGAAGTCTGAAGTATTTTCTAAACTAATGCACAATACACAGAATGTAAATATAATGAGCACATTTATGAATACTACTATTGTCACAGTTTTAAATAACTATAAATAATATTAATTACATTGTCATTATTGTTAGAAGCACTCACAGTAGAGAAGTACCCTGTTGTGTTATTCTGATCATGGAATAAGAAAATGGCCTCTGCCATAGATATTTCCAAAATTTANAAAAAAAAAAAAAAAAGAGAGACAAAGATGTGTAGCTTGCAAGTCCATTTTTTCAGTCTGCCAACAGCTGTTGACAAGTTTTTTGTAAAAGCATATTGAGATGAAGAGAGCACTAACATGGTATTTGAAGGAAGATAGTGCAGGATCCTTGTGCCTGGTGATTCACAGCAACTTCCACAGCCACCTCTTTGGACCATTATGTTGTGTTGCCATTAGGTGAGGGGAAAGAAGGAGAAAGATTGCTTCATCGTAAAGACCTAGGCTAAAGGTAGAGGGGAATGGGACAGACATTCCAGAAACAAAATGAAACTAGATATAAAATATAAAATTAATTCTCTACATTAGGCAGCAGATGCATTGAATCAAACGACGCATTCAGTATGATTTGATACAACGTCAATATTTCACCAAATGTCCAGGGAAGAATTGTGTGCTTATATTAATTACGCCATGTTTTGAAGATTGTACAAGCATCATGATACTGAAAGTTTTGTGGAGCTGCCTAGTTAGGTGGCTGAGTTTTCTGAACTCTTGAACTTGTTTTTGCTCCTGAGACCTAATAAGGAGAGATAGACCCACCATGGTGCAAATTACAGTCATGATGACATGAACTTTGGTTCTGCTGTGAAATGCTGTACCATTAGAATTCAACTGCCTTCTTGCTACTGTTGCTTTGCTTATATATCCAGAGCTACTGCACAGGTTTGTACCAAATTTTTCAGCCTTTCACTGCTCTGCACAAACAAATACCACTTGCATCACTCTGACAGATGATGCTGTTCATTTTCCCTTTTAAATTAACTCAGGTTTATGGTCTCTGTCCTCACCCAGATTAACTGGATACAGATTCTCATTTGCCCGTGCAGCACTGGAATATGAAGCGTGTTTCCCTGGAAACTTTAAATGTCTGAAGCAACCATTTACATACACAACATTGTCATCAAAGCTGCACACTTTTTCAGTTGAAGTTAAAAACAAACACACAAAAAGACTCTACCTGTTTGTTTGAAAATGCTTGCATTTTAAACACTCTAAGCAAACCCTTGTATTTAATTTTGGAGACCAAAGACTTACTTGATCCTGAAGTAATTTCACTTTTATACTAATTGCATTCATTGGAATAACTGTTTAAAACACTTCAGAATTCTGCTTAAATATTTACGTCTAATTGCAATGCAAAACACTTCTGCACTTTCCTCTGGGTAGGGCAAAAACAACTCTCATTTTAGCATAGATTGTCTTCACCAGTCAAGAATGTATGGATTTTTTAAATTACTGTTCAGTTAATTCTGACATTCTCTCCAAAGCTATTCACAGAATATTCTTCAAACTCTTATATTTTCACCCTGAGATGTTCCTCCAATGCTCTCTTCTTCTCCCTTGCCTTTCCCCTTTCCTTTCTCTGCTCTCTACCCTTTTGCCTAAACCAAATGCCAAGGTATTGGGAAATAGGAAAAATGCATGCACATGCAGATATGTGCTCTCATATGCACACAACACTGCAACATGTCATTAGAACCTCGTATTGATGCTTTTAACTTAAATGCTGCTCCCAGGTTTTGCCATCCTCAGTCTGCCTTAGAAGGAAAGTTCAGTACAACGGTAGCCAACTGCTCTTTTACTGCTGATTTCTAAAGTATTTGACCAACTGAGATCAAATAACAGTATGCAAAGCTCGAAATGCCGAAAGTTTTAACTGAGACCATAGCTGCTGATCTGGCTGGATAAGCTAACTTGAATTTGTTCTGTTTTTAAATATGCATCTCTGTTTTTGAACTGGAAGCTACAGTATTAATGATTAATAGTAATTGTCTACACAAAGACATTCAGGAATTTTTAGGCACTTTGAAGTACTACAGAGGCATTATTACTTTTGTTTTTCAGAAAGGAAAACACTTGATGAGAGAGAATGTTACTTGCCAAAAGGTCATACAGCAAATATTGACAAAATTGACTTCCAGAATGAAATCTTGACTACGGTTAAATCAAAGGCAAAACTCAGAGAGAGAACAACAGGCTCTCATCCCAGACTCCTTCACTGACTGGATGTTGCTGAGGGGTACTCAAGATAAAAAAGTGTTGCTGGAATGTAGTTTGGGTATTTTAGGACTTTTGTTCATAGATGAATTCTTACCTGGAATGTTATGCTATGGGGCTCTAAATGTTATTACATTGGCTCTCATGTGGTGGTGCTCATGTTTGAAAATACAGCAGCCTAAAATATGTTCTTTTTTCACTCCTTTACAAAGCTGAAGGATGAACTGGGTACATAAACAAATGTTCATCAGCATTAGCACAGACTTGTGTGACATTGGAAGGATTATTTTTCTATAATTAGAGCGCCATGAAAAGCGTTTAAGTAACAATTACTGGGACTAGATGTGTCTGTGGGTACTGCTTTCTTCTTACCATGTCAGACACAAAGTTAGTTGTAATGATAGAATTATGTAAGAAAATGAATCATGAAAAGTGAGAAAGAGGATTTGAAACATTTAATGCTAAATTTAAGGATTCAGATATTCAAATTCCACATGGAATGCCAGAACCAAATCTTTTCAGTCTTTCCAACTCAACTCTTTTCTTTAACATTGAAATGTATTATTACACTTATTGTGCTTCATGCTCCAGTTCATATCTAGCGTAACTCACATACCAGAAAACAAGTCTGATGTCAGTCTCTTACTGCCCTCATTTTAGTAGATGTTTGCCTCAAACTGTCACTAAATTTAAATACACTTACTGAAGATAATTTCTGAGCTTCCAAAACAGGTGTAATCACCACGTTTTCATCTTCACCTCATTTAAATACCTCTGAAACTTTAACTAACATCTCTGTCCTTTTTTCCCTTTGGTACAATATTTTTACAGAGTGCTAATCTTATGCAGAAATGTTGAAATATAATAAATTCCTAGAAACCTTTTAGAATGTTGCAGAATGATGGTAAGTAAAAGAAAGCAGGCTGAGTGGTGACCAGGTTTTTAAAATGATAGAGTAATGAGTGGGGCAGAAAGATGTTACCTGAATGGCATTTGTTACATTCCATCCTGCCTCCCAGCTAGTGATCAGTTTGACCTGGGCACGTCGCAGGGGAGCTGGGGACTCATATCCTTGATCCTGGTGGCAAATGTCAAGCTCAAAGTTCAGGGTTCCATCTGGTTCCTCTCTCTCCTCACTGAAAGTCCTGTTCAGTTCATCTCTTCCAGCAAAATTCACATTTTCTTCATCAGTGTCTAGGCAACCATCCCATCTCACTCTTTCCAGAAAGAAAGACGGTGTTTCCCTAAAACAGTTGAAAAGAGATGAAAATGTCTGCTTCAGGTGAGCCATCTTGAATNTAGCAGCTGTACATTGTTAATCCTTTTGTTAGGTTGGCACTGATGTTGTAGCTATAATTAATGAAGTTTGTTGTCCTTAGTTCATTTATTTGCTCCAGTCTCAAATGCCAGCTAAAGAAATATCTCCAGGATCTTCAACATGCTGCCCAGGGTAGTCTGCAGTGAGATTTAGTAGTCTGCAAGCTGCAATTTAAAATTCAAACCCTTTTTTCTTTTACCTACTTTATCTACATAGATCAGTCATTCATGAAGCATCTACAGGTGGTTGCAAGAATCTCTTCCTGGAAATTATGCATGTTTCTAATACAAATAAATAGTTCTGCCAAAAGGAAAAAAAAAATGCTTCATTAAAACCAGAGTTGATGGACTGACTGCTAAGTAAATGCATGTAAACAAGTTCACTTTTCCAGACATAAGAATTTTCTGCTATGTTTTAGTGTCTACAGAGGTCAGTAGAACTTAAAAAATGTTCTTTAAAAAGCTCAAAGTTGCAAGAAGAAAAAGTAACTTTTTCATAACTGTATCCAGTTCACAGTTCCTGGTGACAGTCAGGGGAACGACATAGGGCTGTGATTACGTGCTTACTACAGGAATGTAAACAGTGATACATTATGATTACTCACACTGAAAAATCCTAAAAATAGTATTTACCTAAATATCCCGGGAAGGAATTTGTGAAAGAGAAGTTGCTCAATTGCAGGATTATTTATGCCCATTTTCCTCTGATGTTTCCCAAGCCTGCCCTATGTTTCTCTTTCTGCTTTATGTCTTTAATAGGAGAACTAAGTTTTGACAGATTTATTTCTACACTAAAAATTGAATAGTTGGGACAGCACTGCTGATCATGCTGGAAAAAAATACTTGCTTATAAAGGGTCTGAACTTGACCATATGGTATGTTTGTTTGCACAAACATGACCTTCCTGTTAGTTGAAATTTCAGAAATTCTCAAAAGAAATTTCTATTTCTGAATTAGAACTTCGAAGTGATGACTTCTTTGCCAGATATCTGTGAATGACAGACTTACTAGTAATTCTCAGTTCTTACTCGTTTCCAAAATGAAGTATCCTTCACCCAGGAGCCTTGTTAGATATTTATTTTTCTGGTATGCTCAGGTTTAAACAAACATACTTCGCTGTTGTGTCTTCGCTGTACAGTCAGACAATGAAATTTCTCTTGTTCTCATTACACACTAACATTCTGAAGCTCTCCACAGTTTTCCTGGCTCACGCATAAATTAATATTTCAGAAGTGTTACCAGTACACAGCTATGCTGCTCTGCCTACCTAGTTCAAGCCTCATTGCTGATGCCTGTATGAGTCATGATCATGGATTTATCCCTTGATGCTTCAGAATATTGTATATGTTGTGAAATCTGCTACTGGTGACCTGAACTGAACAACAAGTGGCTCTCACACGTCAAAGCATCCACTTATTGGTGTTTCTGAAGACTGAAGTGAATGTCACTAGTCATCACACAAACATGTTGTGATCTCCTGGAGTGATCTAGAAGGTGCTTGAAAATGCAGCTGCATTTTTTACAGCAAATTTTGATGTCAGTCAATTCTCTCATCAAAGCCATTCCAAAAGAAATCTTCAGGCAGATTTCTGACAGGAACTGCTCCATGATAGGTGTATATACATCTTGCATTAAGTAAATATGGCCACAATATCTGTAGAGTGCAAATAATAGAATAAAAATTTTGTGGTCAATTTTCCTAACATGTACAGAATGGCCTGAGATACACAAATTGAACTATGAGAAGTGGTAAATGCTAATACGTATTTTCAGTCTGTTTTTAAGAATTATTTCTGTAGGTGTTTGCATTTCTAGACAGAAACCTTTTGTTGTCATTGGCTTAACCTCATGTGAAAGTAATAACATTTGAAGACATAGTTAATGTTTAAAAATACATTTTTTATTAATGGAATACAGATCAGAACCATTTTTTGTATCCTGAGGAACTGAATTACATCAGATGTAGTATTTGTTGTTACTGTTCACATATCTCTGATGTACAGCATAGCACAGGGCAATACAGGTCATCATTGTACAGTATTTATTATTATTTATTTATAATACTGCTTAGACATCCTAGCTGAAATCCAGACTCCTTTGGACTAGGAGTCTTAAAATCAAATAGTAGGAGACAACTTCTTTATAAAAGCTTTACATTTTAACAAGAGGAGAGAGAAGCTTGGCAATTTGGAAGTCTATCCTTTGTCTGCTGGGCATGGATTTTTCATTCTGATTTTTGCAGTCAGTAGGACAATTTTATGCTCTTAGTTACATATCTACTGAATTTTTCACTGTCATAAATAATGAGCAAGGGAAGATATATCAAATCTTGTTGAATTATTGCATTTAAAACTGCTATGTAACTGCAGGAAATTTGATACTCATACTGCTACTTCCAGGACATCAGGAAGAAACAAACAATATGGACTCAGTCAAAGGGTAATCCTGTTCTTCACTTTTTTCATTCATTACTTCTGCTCGTCATTCTTTCTAAAGACGTTCATTACTCACACAAGCTAATATTATAAGCTTCATTAAGCCTTATACCTGGTTTTGGGAAAAAAATTTCCTGATTTATGATAGGATAGTAAGTACAGTCATCGTTGTCCTCGTCAGCTATTCATATATTTCTATTTCAATACCTGAAACAAGATTAAAATTTTCTCCTCGTAGAGGAGCAGGCTGTTACTGTGATTCATAAGCTTGGTAGTACTGGATTTCAGGAATGGGAACA
>VXAV01005953.1:7772-38290 GCA_013399715.1 Alectura lathami | reverse complement strand
TAGGGTCCTTCTTTCTTCTTTGGTAAAGTAGTTTTATTTTATTTTATTTTATTTTATTTTTCATATTAGCCTGGATTTCAAACTAAAAAAAGAGGTGATAATGCAAAATGAAAAGAATATTCCAAGCAAAACATTGTTCACTTTGACAGACATATCTAGAAACAATATCACAGACTATTCATCCACCCTTTGCATTTGACTGAGGTGAGTAAATTTGTTTTGTAGGGAAATAAGGATTTCAGTTTTGGTACTGTGGTTCTCTGATAAAAACATTTGCAACATTTTTCACACTTGTAACTGGTACTTCTTATGAATGCTCAGGTTTCTAATCAGAATTCATCTTATCCAGGTGTTTCTATCAATTACACAAATTTGGAAAGCAGATACAGAGGGTGCATAGCATATAATGAAAGATAATATTAGTAGTTGACTGTATATTTGAGAAAAGGCTTCTCTGGCATACGTTTAGATTTGTTTGTATGCTCCTGTAAGGTTTCCATGTTGTTGCTTGGTCTATGCATATTTTTATGGCAACTCTTTCACTGGTTATTCAAAATGTTCATGCATGCAGCATCATACAGTGATGTTTGAGCATGTAAATCTTTATAAATATGTGACTGTAAATGTGTGTGGTGCTTTAGAAGTATGTGAAAGATAAGGTTCCTCATCTAAGAAGATAAACTCTAATCCAGACAGAAAAAATTTGGATAAAAAATTTAAACAAAAAGAAATAAAAGGAGTGTTTAACAGTGGTTAACAGGATCAGTACTGGAAAATTTCTTGAATGAACTTGTTTCTTGGCCAGAATTTGTAGAGGATGATATTTCTCAGAGAAGGAGTATGAAGCTATCTGAAGTCTAAAAGAGATGTGAAAGGAATTAGTTCACTAGTAGCGTGGATAAAGAAGGCAGTAGGGAAGAGGGTTGTAAGAAACATATATCTGGATGGTGTAAGTAAGAGAAAATAAGAACAGGCATAGAGAAAGAAAAGAAACTGGAAAGGTCAAGTGGTCAAAGGTGTCGTAATATAAAGTTTTTTACTTACTTACATAGAAGAAAATCATCAAAAATTTCTATACGACACTAGTCTTTTTCTACGGTTCTCCAAGGTGGTATATGTTAAGATTGTTTATATTTCTTGCAGTAGAGGGAAATGGAATCAATTCTGGCAATTTTCACAATTAGGGATATTCTGCTGGACAAAGAAGTGTAATTTGTGAGTATCAGAAAGAACATTGAGGAAAAAGACAGAAAAATTATTCGTTAGGAGTGGTTATTTAAGTATGGCCCAGGGATGGCCCTCAAGGAATGCATGGTCTTCAAACAGAGATCACAAGAGATGCAAATGCTGGAAGTAGGTTTTAATTAACCATACCTCATTGTGAGCTACCCATTTATGTCCCTTTCATGTACCTACCAGAGTAAGACAGATGCTTCCAGAGAATTGTTTATCTCAGCCTAATGCTGGTGTCTGAAGTAAGTCAGATGCCATTGGTCAGTGCCATAAAATTGACAATTTTCTCCTTCTCAATATAAGGGAAGTCCAGGATCACCAACTTACATGTATATTAATATCTGTACTGTACCCATCTGAAGGCAAATGAGCTGAATCCCACACTATTCGTTTCCTGAATGTTCATTTCAGCACGTGAATAAGTACTGCTACAATGTAGTTCATCTCAGTGTTTCACTAGATACTGATTAAATTTGACATTCATGTCCATCAAAGTTTTTGGCAATTTTGTTGTTAATCTTTGTACTTTGGTTCAGGTACATTAATATCACAGAATCATAGAATATCCCAAGTTGGAAGGAAACCAGAAGGATCATTGAGTCCAACTCCTGGCTCCACACAGCACCACCCAAACCCAAACCCTGTGTCTGAGAGCAGTGTCCAAATGCTCCTTGAGCTCCGGCAGCCTGGGGCTGTGCCCTCTGCCCTGGGGAGCCTGTTCCATGCCAGCACCCTCTGGTGCAGAACCCCCAGCCAGACCCTCCCCCGACACAGCTCCATGTCATTCCCTCGGGTCCTGTCGCTGTCCCCAGAGAGCAGAGCTCAGCGCCTGCCCCTCCGCTCCCCTGGGAGGGAGCTGTAGGCCGCCATGAGGCCTCCCCTCAGCCTCCTCTGCTCTGGGCTGAACAGACCAAGGGACCTCAGCTGCTCCTCGCACAACTTACCCTCCAGACCCTTCCCCATCTTTGTAGCCCTCCTTTGGATACTCTGTAATATTTTCATATCCTTCTTAATATTGTGACACCCAAACCCACACTCAGTGCTTGAGGTGAGGCCGCAGCAGGCAGAGCACAGCGGGACAATCTCTCCCCTCACTCGGCAGGCGGTGCTGGGCCTGATGCACCCCACAGTATGGTTGGCACTTTGGGCTGCCAGGGCACGCTGCTGTGTCACATTCTATTGCGATCAACCAGAACTCCCAGATCCCTTTCCGTGGGACTGCTCTCCAGCTGCAGAGTCCAGCACTTGCCCTTGTTAAACTCCATTCAGTTGGTGATTGCCCAGCCCTGTAGTTTGCTAAGATCTCTCTGCAAGGCCTCTCTACCCTCAAAAGGGTCAACAGGTCCTGCTAATTTAATGTAATCTGCAAACTTACATATATATGTAAATATAAGTAAATAGAAACAACTCTATTTCCAAAGTTTATAATAGAAAAAAGATGTAATCTTTTTTGAGAAGTAATGGCAGAATTTTAAAATTTGGAATTACTTTAATTGATTTAGAGAGTTAGAAGCTTAAATGTCTTAAATTATAGTCTTATAGATAGTAGGAGTTTCATAATTCTGTGATCAACCTATCGTTTGGATGTTGTCCAATCATGAGGCTCCACACCTAGTGTGAACACTAAAAAGAAATTCTGAATAACTGCCTTTTAAATGGATGACATCCCTTTAGCATGGAACAAGATGGGGTGAAAATATGTGATTATGTGGTAAAAGAGTATCATGATGAATACACATAAAGAATCTGAATTAAGATTACAATAGTATATCATAACACTTACAGCACTTCAGCATTGCCTTTGCAGGCTCACTTTTTAAACAGTTCTTGGGATATATATTTCTGTAGCAGTGTGCATTGATTTCTAAGAACTGGAAAAGGTCTCTTGTGGTGTGGAATATGACAAGTGTCTGCCATATGGCTCTTGCAGAATCTATGCTTATATAGTGATTCAATGACATAATTCTTTTACTAGATGGATAAAATAACACAAATTTAACTTTGACTTTAGCCATAATGGTAGAAGGCATGTCATCGCAGTTTTGTTCGTGTTCTGCTGAATTTAAATGATAGTTTAACAAAAATAAATATGTATTTGAGTTCTAATTTTAGATGGCAAGGTAGGAGAGCTATCAACATCCCCAAAACTGTCCTTTAATCCAACAACCCATATATTAATAGCACACACAAAGACAAATAAACTGTTATGTCTGAAAAATTTGGTGATACAGCTAACCTTTGTGCACTCATCTTCATTCTCTTCTACTTCTTCCCTTATGAAATTAACTGTGAAGAGGAAAAGATCAAGAGTTTGCTAACTGGAAATGTAAAATTCAGATGAATTCATCTGCCTCTTAGGGTGAGGGATAGGAAGGCAATCAAGCATAGCAATAGGTAAAAGATGAAGTTGGCGGCTACAATTCAAGTTGAGCCAGTTGTTGAGAAAAAAATTGTAATGACAATAAAGACCAGCAGATGTAAACACTTCCTTGTGTAGCATACAAAATTGTTACTGCCATTTCTTTAGAAATAACTGAGATTTGCAACATTAAAAACATGCTAGACATTTTTGTACATATGTTCCACAGCATAATAGATTTTTTTTTTTTTTTTCACTTTTCCTTCAGGAAAGAGAATTAGCCTACATCAAGAGCTGCAATGTTTTGTGTCCATTTATAGTGCCCCAGGCCCAACTGTATTGCTTCATTAGCAAGTTCTGCTCCAAACAGTTCTTTTCCGTAGCCTCTGTAATCAAGAATTCATTAACTGAACCAAAAGAATATAAAATTCTGCAGGAGGATAAATCAGAATAAGCAGGCAAAACAAAAAGTGCAGAAAATAGGTGAATAAACCTCTGCATGTGCTTACTCTGAAACTACCATTCTATGCTCTCTTAGATTAGAATTGCATCAAATCTCATAGCTGGTTTCTCTCTCTTTTCTTTTTTTTTTTTTTTTTTTTTTTTTTTTTTTTTTAATTTAAGCAATGATCTTTTCAAGAACTCAGTTAAAAAGCAATGCATTTATTTCTTCTTATCTCATCTCTTCATCTTTTGATGATTATTTTCTTAACCACTGCTCCTTTGGGAAGTGACAGTGTTAAAAGCCAAGTAGCATTTCTTATTAATTATAACTACCAAATGCAGGGCCATTCAAGTCTCTGTGTTTGAAAAGTCAGCTTATGAAGCCTTGGCAATATTTTCACAGTTTGTGCAAGTGCTGGTCAGAGCACATTATGAATAAAATATTTCCTTTATCATAGGATCATAGAATAATTTAGGTCAGAAGGGACTTCAGGAGGTCTCCAGTACAAACTCGTGCTCAAAGCCAGGTCAGCTGTGGCCTCAGACAAGGTTACTCAGGGCTCTTTTCAGTTGATGCTAAAAAATCATCCAAAGATGGAGATTGCTCAGCTTCTGTGTACAACCTGCTCCACTGCTTCACTGTCTTCATGAGGAGAAAATTTCTCTTTACAGGCAGTCTGAACCTCTTGAACCTTATGCCTACTGCCTCCTGGTTTCCCGTCATGCACCACAGTGAAGATCCTGGCTCTATATTCTTGATAAACTCCTTGTTATTAATTCATGGATAGGCTGCCATTATCAAATCACTGCCTAGTTATTTCTTGTTTTCCAACACCAGATTCTGCTGTTGCTTACATCTGGTTGGCACAGGCTGTACCTGTACTAACATGAAAACATTATGTGGGCCCCCATTCTCCTGACCTTGATTCTCAAAGCCAAGCGAGAATGATTGATATGGTCAAGATCTCCCAGGCAGAAACATTTGTGCCCACGTGGTAAGAAGAAAAGAGTAATAGTCAAGGCTGAACAAGCTTTGATAATCTCTGCAACATCCAGGATGTGAGCCCTCAACAGGCAGCAAATTTCTGTAGACTGCAACTCAAGTCATCAGATGGGGACTTTCATTCTCTGTAGGAGGGATTCTCCCACTACAGTCACTCAAAGAACCTTTTGGTTCTGTTGTGCAGTTCAGAATTAGCTGGCTGATGTCTCCCCAGACCTTTCAGTCCATAACCTGCTAGCAGGACATTGAAATATTCTGTAGGCACAGACCTTTGGGTGCAGAAGGAACTATGATCCTCTTTCCAGATACCACAAGCTTCCAGCCTTCCCAACCTTAGAAGTCTCATTTGCTGCTTGAAGAAGCACAGTCTCTGGTTGCTGCTTCTTCTGTGTAGCTGGATGATTTGAGCTGTTGTCTGTGCAGGATGTCTCTGAAGATCCTGTCACCCTTTCTCACATTCTGTAACACTGTAGAGTCTGCTCGCCTTCTTCTGTTGACTTGGCAACACAGACCCTAGGCCAGAGCACACCTCCCGCTGGCAAGGACACCATCTCCTCCTACACCAGCCTCAGGGAGAGGCACCAGGCCCTCCCTGTGGTCTCAGATCTGGATGCTACATCTGTCCTTCAGAGCTCAGAGCCAAGCCGTCCGCTGTACCACCAGTTCATCCAGCTGATGCTGGGGGCTGCACCTTGTGCCACACCCCCATGTTTGCTGCGCAGACCCGTGCTGTTTTAAGCAGTCTCCCAGCTCTCTTCAGTGCACCCTTCTGCACAAACTACTCTATCAAACTACTCACTCCATCAAACTACTCCATCAACAGGGCCTGCTGCCCTGTAGGTGTGGCAGTGATGTAGATCATTTGCTAGCACTAGCTTGGTGGGTGTATGACACTCCCTAATCAGGAGTTAGTTGCAGACAAAAGGTCTAAGTACACTTTGAGCAAGACTAGTAGATATTTTTACAAGCTGAGTTTGCCAGAAATAAAGCCCTCTAGTGCCCACACTTTTCCAACAGCAGCAGGCACCCTAGTATTCCGTGAAGAGTTCCCCAAATCTTCCAGCAATCCCAAGCAATAGAAGTAGCTGAGCCCAGAAACTGCTCTGTGGAATGTTGTGTCTATTAGCTGTCTCTGCTGCACTCTGGGCATGTTTTGAAAGAGCAGGCAAAGTTTTAATAACTTAGTAATACTTGTAGAGTCCTATAATGTGTATTTTTTGAGTAGGAGGGGGTCTTCTGCTTTATGCTTGGGTGGAGTATAAGGCACCCAGGTAGATAAATAACCCTACTGTCAAGAGATTTATTTAAGCTAATTATCACAGGGTGTTTGCATCTTCTGCATGAGCAGAATGCCTGAACATTCTGCATTTCCTGTCAGTTATAAAAGTTGTGCAGAAGACAATGCTGAGAAACTCTTCTCCCACACTGAACAACTTCCATGGTTTCTCTTAAATAGACCATTATTAATTGTTTTCAGAAATATTTCAGAAGATTGACTCATGCATAAAAATGCTTTTAGCCAAAGATTTACAGTTTCAGAAACTCTGCTTAAAAAGCTTTATAATTTTCTTCTTGAAGAAAAGTCTTTAATTACATTGGAGCAATAGAGTGGGATTTATGCATATATTCTAATTATGTACCAGTAAAACTGAAAAGCTCTTCGTTAAAACCATGTGGAGAAAAATCAGACACATGCCAGCACTTCATTACTGAGAACTTCAGAGGAATTGTGTGGTTGCTTATTATCAGCATTATATAAATAGAAGGGCACTCTACATATTGCATATGTCGACACAATCTTTGAGCATAAAAAACAGACTGATTTTGAGAAAACAGAAGAGGATACAAATTAACTCAATTAAGCTAAAGTAATTAATTAAACATCGTGATAATAGCACCTTGTTACCTACTTAGTAAAGCAAGTATAATAATGAACATGTTCTTTCTAATTTAAATTTCTATATATACATACATAGATATATATGGAGCATACAGGGTGAAAGATCAAGGTACATTCAACCACAACCTAATTAAATCTAAGTGATAATTAAATGGTACAGTTAGTCCATGTAATAGTTCATCAGAACAACATGCTTATAGCATGAGCAAAATATATGCTACGTTTTCTTTTTAAAAATAAGCCTTTATGATGGAGGGTTTTCTCATGCTGTAAAGAAGAACAGCTGGTGCACAGACTATGTTACAACACACAGTAAAAACAATACAATAGACTTATTGTTAGTTGTAAGATTGTGTATAAAGAAGTTATTCACATTTTAAGCACAGAATTGCTGAGCACTTCTTGCCAAATTGCAGACCCTTGTCAGCAATTCCCCTTGAGTCACAAGCACATGACTTTTCACTTCTTAGGGCCAGTCCATATTATGATAAAAGAGTTATGACACATGAGAGGGGTGGGTATATACAATATTCAGTTGCTGACTGCATACTGTAGGGGGTTAACAGTAAAAGATAAAAGTGAGATAGGAAATAAGAGTGTGTTCCTATAGTGAGTTCCTTTGCTGAATCTCACACCTGGCCAGCTTCTGCAACTCCTTCTTTGTTATCAAGTTCCTTTACATTATATCTCTTCCCATTAAAAAAAAAAAAAAAAAAAAAAAAAAAAAAAAAAAGCATATTGCTGTATATTCTAAGTAAATTGGCTCATTAAACATAAAGAAAGTCGACACTGTGGTTCAATTACAGGGAAGATTTCTTGTGGTTCTGTGTGTAAAATATACATCTAATTACTAGTTAGATAAAAAAGCTTAACATGCATGTTTCTCCATGATTAAACAGCATAAATAATTTCCCAATATTTGCAATATCTCATTTCTATTTCTATCAGTAATTAATTGTAATGATAAGTATTAATGATTTTTTTAGGGCGACTCGGAAGTAGGGCACATATGAATGAAAGGGACTTCCACTGTCATCAGGTGTAGTATTATTACGGACAAATATCTTATGTAATCTATTTCTTGTACTGATCAAATTTGATTTTAAACCCCTATGATTTCTTGTCTAAATAATTCTTATGAGAAGAACCTGCACTGTTATTTCTAGTCTTTATTTATTCTTAGTTAACCTATGTCAATTTCTAGGAACAAAATTTAGTTGTGTGCTTTTGCCTGAACACTGATATTTTCTTAGACAGCAGTCATAGAACTTTTTAACATTTGTTTTTTTTTTTTTTTTTTCCTGAAAGGAATGAGTGTCTCTTAATCAGTTCCCATAGATTCACCTAATAGTCTTTTGCCTGGTTTCATTCAAAATTAATTTTTCTTGAATATGAATAATCACAATTGTACTAAGTACCTCACATGAGAGAGCTATCGGAGTTTAAACAATGTTGTCGATCTTACTTTCTTTTGTAGGAATTGTTTGAGACATAGAAGAGTGTATTTGACTTTTACATGATATCATCATCTTTGTGAATCATAGATGTCTTTTGATTAACTATCACATATGAGTTTCTCACCTTTTCAGTTGCATTCTGCAAATGACCCTTTTGCTACAGACATTGTTAGTCCTACGTGTATAACACTGCACTTCATACTCCTTTGGTTCTATTCCATTTCTGTTGTCCCTGTCTTCATGGTCATGCATTTTTTCCTGTGATTTACACAAACTCTTAGTAAATTCTTGTTACCGTGATGATTTGCAGTTTTTATACATGTCCTTGGTTTACAGCTTGGAAATCATTTCAATAGCTATATAGACGATACATGCACAACAACAGATATACTTCATTTATTTCATCCAGATTACAATTCTTTAATGTTATATACTCATATCTGTCTATATTGCAAAAGCTAATGTTTCATCAAGAAGTATGACAGACATTTCGTTGCTGTTTGCTTTTAAAGAGGCTGATAACTTACAACAGAACTTGTTTCAGAGCAAGGAACTGGTGGCTTCGTGACAAATAACAGCCAGAAGGTTTTGGAAATGGCTTTTGAAGATCTCCAAGTAGGGAGACTCCACAGCCTCTCTGGGTAACCTATTCCAGTGCTCCATCACCTGCAAGTGCAACATGCTTCACTAGGGTTGGGACATTCCCAGGTATGTGTTCAGACTGGGAGAAGAACTCACTGCAGAGAAGCCCTGCAGAGAAGGACTTGGAGGTTCTGGTGGTTGAAAAGCTTAACGCAGGATGGACAGGGCTCTGAGAAATCTGATCTAGCTGTAGATGTCCCTGTTCGTTGCAGGGGAGCTGGTCCTTTAAAGGTCCCTCCCAGCTCAAGCAATTCTATTATTCTATGAGCCAGTAGTGTGTGCTTGCAGCCCAGAAGACTCATGGTATCCTGGGGTGCGTCAAGAAAGGAGTGGCCAGCAGGGAGAGGGAGGTGACTGTCTCCCTCTACTCTGCCCTTATGAGGCCCCATCTGGAGTACTGCATCCAGGCCCGAGGCACCCAGCAAAGGAAAGACACGCAGCTGCTGGGGTGGGTCCACAGGAGGGCCACAAAGAAAATCAGGGGGCTGGAGCACCTCTCCTATGGAGAAAGGCTGAGGGACCTGGGTTTGCTCAGTTTGCAAAGGAAAAGACTTCACAGAGACCGCATTGTGGCATTTCAGTATTTAAAGGGATCTTATAAACAGGGTGGAGACCAACTTTTTACATGATCTGATAGTGATAGGACAAGGGGAAAAGGTTTTAAACTAAAAGAGGAGAGATTTAGATTAGATATCAGGAGGAAATTTTTTATTCAGAAGGTAGTGAGGTACCCCATCCCTGGAAGCATTCAAGGCCAGGTTGGATGGGGCTCTGGGCAACCTGATCTAATGGTTAGCAACCCTGCCTGTGGCAGAGGAGTTGGAACTAGATGATCTTTAAGATCCTTTCTAACCCAAGCTATTCTATGACATTTTAGACAGAACCTTTTTTTTG
Organism: Alectura lathami; assembly: GCA_013399715.1. Classification (NCBI taxonomy): domain Eukaryota; kingdom Metazoa; phylum Chordata; class Aves; order Galliformes; family Megapodiidae; genus Alectura; species Alectura lathami. Next base: position 28,358 of record VXAV01005953.1, on the reverse strand, counting down.
TTCCAATTTGTGCCCAATGCCTCTTGTTTTGTCAGCAGGCACTACTGAAAATAGCCAGGCTCCATCCTCTTTACACTCTTTCCAGGAATTTATACACATTGTTGAAATCCACCCTAGGCCTCCTCTTCTCCAGGCTGAGTAGTTACAGCTCTCTCAGTCTCTCCTCACAGGAGAAGTGCTCCAGTCCCTTGACTGCCACGACCATTATGGCGTGGCAGCAGGGGGTGAGGCAGAGCAAGAACACCTGGCTTGAATTAGGGAAAAGGTTATCCCATACCATGTGACATCATGTAGAAAGCTATAAAGCTGTGGGGAGTTGGCTAGGTGATGGCTGTTTCTTGGGGGGATTGTTAAATGTTGGTCTGTGGGTGGTGGGACTTTATGCTGCTTACCAGCTGTTGGTTGGTGAAAATTGTTGGCTGGTATTGGCCCACATGTGATGAGTAATTGCATTGTATGTATAGAGAGAGCATTGTCATCTCATTTTTGTTTCTGTTTTTCTTTCTTTTTTTTTGTCTTAGTAAATTTGTATTTACTCAATTTGTATGTTTCTATTTTGTTTCCAATTCTCTCCCTTATCCCACTGGAGAGGAGCAAGTGAATGGCTATGTGGTGCTTAGCTGCCCGCTGGTTTAAAGCGTATCAGAAAGGTACATCTTCTTTGATCCAGCCTTTCAGCTGGGCTGTCTGGGATCGGGGATTCCTGAAGGCCAGTCTTGTTGGCAAAGACTGAGGCAAGGAAAGCATTCAGTCTCTCTACTTTCTCACTGTCCTGGGTAACTCGGTTTCTCCCTTAAGGAGAGTCCTCACATTTGCCATAGTCTTCCTTTCCTTACTAAGGTACTTGCAGAAGTCCTTTTAGTTGTCCTTGTTGTCCCTGGCCGGATTCAATTCTATCTGAGCTTTAGCTTTTCTAACCTGATCCCTGGCTGATCAGACAATGTTTTTGTATTCTTTCCGGGTTACTTACCCTTGCTTCCACCCTCTTCTTGTGTTTGGGTGTGGCCAACAGCTCCATGCAGTCCACCTGGCATTTTTGTCTGACTTGCTCTTTGTTAGGTTGCATTGCTCCTGAGCTTATTCTAGCAAGAATTCTAACTGTGATTATCATAGTCATAGTGGGACTGAATTTGCGTGTTAGATGTATGTTAATCACAAAGTGTTTGCTGACAGAAATAGGCAAAGCTGACCAAATAGCACTGCATACTGAGATCAGTTTAGAATGAAAAAAGAGAAATTAAGAACTAATGTGCATTTGTTGCTCTAGGAAACCCTCAAATGTTATAATCATCACTTTTCCCAACTTGTGATTAATATCTGCAGTTAAGAGTAAGAAAGGCTGAAAACCGTTATAGGGTTTCAGGTGTTGTTCCACGTAAACAAGAGGAGCGGGGGAAAAAAAAGCTCTGCTGACATGGCCAGGACACATCACTCTTTTGTTCTGGCAGATTAACTCAATTTTTCAGATTTTTAATAGGAAAAGATTTCTCATTATTAATATACCAAGGAAACCTTCCTTTTATTTCATTTGCAGAAAATCTATAATGAAATGTTAAAATACATTGTGGATTATTTAAGTTAATATGGTCACAGCACAGCGTAAATCCCTATTACCTGTATCATGGCTTTTCACAGTAAGCTATTGAAAGGAGTAAGTCATAAATGCTGAAAATACAATGTGACTAACTCAACTCTGTTTTTGTAGACAGGAGCCAGGGAAATATTTACTTCTATTAAAAACAGTTGTGTTGGTATAGGTCATACAATGTCTGTTTGCTCCAGAGTCAGTTGAAGCCTTCTGAGATGGATTTGTAAAGCAAACATTTTTCCTGTCTCCAACAATTTCTGTATGTTCTGCTCTCAGTATTCACCTCTCAGCAAGTCCTGTTCACTTATAATGCTCATAATAAACAGACCTGGCTAATGGCCTTTTTCTGAAAGTGCTAAAGGTTAGAAATAAGATGTCTCCACAGCTGTTTCTAACTTAAAATGAAATGATTTTCAGGTTCATTGTATCTTGACACAGAGGTAGAAGTTAGCTGCTTGTTTCCTTAAATCTTGTGATTCAGTTACAGATCTTAAGCATGTTTTAATTACTATCATTGTTTCATGATTATGCATTCTTGTCCTTTGATATTTCCTTATTTCACAAATAAGATTTTTTTTTTCCTGAGTAAATGTGTATGCTGCCTCTGTGCAGGCTAATGTAGGGCTTCTTGCCTGTCCTAGGGAAGATGCACCTTAGTGTTGATCGTTGCTTAAAATACCAGGCTGCAAGCATGATATCAGCTGGTAGACGCCTATATTTAACCTGCATAGAAAGATGAAACCCCTGTTTAGACATAGGATATTTCCAATGTTGTTTCACAGTTTTCGGAGGAGCCATCTTCTGCTTTGGAAACCTGTGTTTCCTCAGTTCTCTCCTTTCTGTCAAGCAGATGATGAAGAGATTATCCTTTCCCTCACTCCACTCATGAGGCCTTGTACGTCCTACTGATTACTACCCCTTGCTGCTGTTTCACATGAGCACTGCTGACACAGCAGCGAGCAATATGAAGAATATCAAGAGGGACTACAAGGCACTGGGAGCAGCAGTGAAGGACTCAGGAGCACTGGTAATCTTCTCATCAATCCCTCCTGGTTAGGGGGAAGGAGTGCAAAAGGGCTAGCTGAATTGAGAAAATCAATGAATGGTTAAAAGAGTGGTGCCATGGGTAGGTCTTCTGTTACCTAAACCATGGGAGTCAGTTTGAGAAATCTGGTCTGCTGGGGGCTGATGGGGTGCATCTCTCAGAAGGGGAAAAAACATCTTTGGCCAAAAGCTCTCCAGTCTATTCAGAAGGGATTTAAATTAGAGTTGCTGTGGGAAAGGGTCCTCAATCCATCCCACTTCAAGGCTATTGGTGGTAATGTGTGCCCTGGGCCTGGAACAGGTTCACAGGCTGGGAAGAGAGCACCTGAAGTGCAGGACAGGGGAACTCCAGCTGGTAAAGCAGCCTCAGTTGGGGCCCTACTCACATGTCTGTACACCAATGCATGGAGTATGGGGAACAAGCAGGATGATTTACAGATATGTGCAGGTCTGCAGGGCTATGACTTCAGTGGCAGCACTGAGATGTGGTGCTCTCATGACTGGAGGGTAGGAATAGATGGTTATAAACTCTTTAGGAAAGACAGGCGGGGGAGAAGGGTAGGGAGTCTTGCCCTCTGTGTTAATGACCAGCTGGAGTCCATGGAGCTCCACCTGGGGATGGATGAGGAGCTGCCAGAATGCTTGTGTGTCATGATTAAAGGGAAGGCAGGGAAAGGGGACCTCATAGTGGGGGTCTGCTACAGGCCACCTGATCAAGATGACTGAGTGGATGAGGCCCTCTATAGACAGGAGCAGCTTCACATTCACAAGCCATGGTCCTCATGGGGGACTTCAACCATCCCAATATCTGTTGAGAGGACAAAACAGCAGGGCACCAGCAATCAAGGAGGCTCCTGGATTGCACTGATGGCAACATCCTCTTCCAAGATGTAGAGGAACCCACAAGGAAAGGTGCTATTCTGGACCTTGTTCTCACCAACAAGGAGGGACTGGTGAGTAATGTGAAGCTCAAGGATAGCCTTGGCTGCAGTGATCAGGAAATGGTAGAGTTCAGGATCCTTAGGGAATCAAAGAGGGTGTGCAGCAAGCTCACTAATCTCAGCTTCAAGAGAGCAGACTTCAACCTCTTCAGGGATCTGCTTAGCAGAGTGTCATGAGACAAAACCCCATGGGAAGAGGGGCCCAGGAGAGCTGGTCAGTGTTCAAGGACCGCTTCCTTCAAGCCCAGGAGCTGTGCATCCCAAGGAAGAGGAAGACAGGCAGGAATGCCAGGAGGCCTCCGTGGATGAACAAGGTGAAAAAAGAAAGTCATAGGGAGTGGAAACAAGAACAGGCTAGCTGGGAGGAATACAAAGAAGTTGTCTGAGCAGCCAGAGATCAGGTAAGGAAAGCCAAAGTCCAGGCAGAATTAAGTGTAGCCATGGACATAAGTGAGAATGAGAAGAATTTCTACAGGTGCATCAATGATAAAAGGAAGGATAGGGAAGATGTTGCTCCTCTCCAGAAGGAAACAGGAGAGCTGGTCATGAGCAATATGCAGAAAGCTGAGGTACTCAATGACTTCTTTGCTTCAGTCTTCACAGGCAAGGGCTCTAGCCACACCACCCAAGTTGCAGAAAGCAAAGGCGAGAGCTGGGAGAAGGAAGATCCACCCACTGTAAGTGAAAATCAGGTTTGAGACAATCTGAAGAACCTGAAGATGCACAAGTCTTGGGGGCCCAATGGGATCTATCCACGGGTCCTGAGGGAACTGGCAGATGAAGTTGCCAAGCTACTGTCCATCACATTTGCAAGTTCATGGCAGTCTGGTGAAGCCCCCACTGACTGGAAAAGGGGAAACGTCACTCCCATTTTAAAAAGGGAAAAAAGCAAGATCTGGCAAACTGCAGGCCAGTCACTCTCACATCTGTGCCTGGCAAGATCATGAAGCAGATCCTCCTGAAGGGTCTACTAAGGCACATGGAAAATGAAGATGAGGTGATTGGTGGCAACCGACATACCTTCACCAAGGGCAAATCATATCTGATCTTTTGTGGTGGAGTAACAGCACCAGTGGATAAGGGAAGAGCAACAGATGTCATCTACCTGTGTGAAGCATTTGATGCTGTCCTGCATGACATCCTGGTCACTAAATTGGAGAAGTGTGGGTTTGATGAATGGACCACTTGCTTTATGGTCACACTCAGAATTGTGGTCAATGGCTCAATGTCCAAACGGAGACCAGTGAGGAGTGGTGTCCCTCAGGGATCAGTACTGGGACCACTGCAGTTTAACGTATTTGTTGGTAACATGAACAGTGGGATCGAGTGCACCCTCAAGCACGTTTGCAGACAGCACCAAGCTGTATGGTGCTGTTGACATGCTAGAGGGAAGGGATGCCATACAGAGGGACCTGGACATCCTTGAGAGGCGGGCCCATGCCTGCCTCATGAAGTTCAGCAAGGCTGAGTGTAAGGTCCTGCACCTGGGTCAGGGCAATCCTAAGCACAAATACAGGTTGAGCAGAGAATGACTGGAGAGTAACTCTGAAGAGAAGGATTTGAGAGTGTCAGTTGAAAAAGTGAACATGAGCTGACAATATGCCCTCGCAGCCCAGAAGGCCAACGGCATCCTGGGCTGCATCAAGAGAAGTGTGACCAGCAGGGTGAGGGAGGTGATCTTGCCCCTCTGCTCTGCTCTTGTGAGACCCCACCTGGAACACCACATCCAGTTCTGGGGCCCCCAACACAAGAAGGACATTAAGCTGTTGGAGGGGGTCCAGAGGAGGGCCACGAAGATGATCAGAGGGCTGGAGCACCTCCCCTACGAAAGCAGGCTGAGAGAGTTGGGGCTGTTCAGCCTGGAGAAGGGAAGTCTCTGGGTGGACCTGATAGCGGCCTTCCAGTACCTCTGCGGGGCCTACAGGAGAGCTGGGGAGGGACTCTTTAGAGGGGTGTGTAGTGACAAGATGAGGGGTAATGGCTATGAACTGGAAGAGGGGGCATGTAGGCTAGATATTAAGAAGAAATTCTCTCCTGTGGGGGTGGTGGGGCATTGGAACAGGTTGCCTGCTGAGGCTGTGGATGCCCCCTCCCTGGCAGTGTTCAAGGCCAGGCTGGATGGGGCTCTGAGCAAGCTGGCCTAGTGTGAGGTGTCCCTGCCCATGGGCAGGGGAGTTCTAACTAGATGATCTCTTAGGTTCCTTCCAATCCAAACCTTTTGGTTCTATGATTCTTTGGCATACTGTTTAAAAAAGTGTCACCCCACACTGAAAAGTACCAAAAGAAACCAAAGATGGTCAAGGAACAGAGTTCCTCAGGTTATTCTGTGCCTTGACTCACCAGAATTAATGCACTCTAAAAGTCAGAAATCTTCTTTACAAGCTTGTTGCTCTGTCATTGTCTGTTAAGAACAAATACCACCAACCTGAAGCTAGGATTTCAAGTGGGCATCAGTGGGCTCCCAAAAGACAGTGTGACATCACTGCTACATCCTGGATTACTGTTTCTTCTTACGAGTTACAAGTTTAGACTGATATGGAAAAGAGCTTGTTCTCAGGAGAAAAATTTTAGCAGAGGAAGGGGTTCTAACACTGGTAACTGGTCTGAGCGTCTGTAGGAAAGCACTGTAAAATGAAAATATTACTTGGAGAGAGAAACAGGATATAAGCCTACTCTTCAGGTACTGATGCCTCAAAGCACATCTTTCTGTCACCTCTCCTTGTAAACCCTGCAACAGGAGACAAGTCTTCCAGGTATTTCTGCTGACTGACTGAAACCTCTGCATGTTCTAGCAGTTTGTTAGCCGGAATTAGAGACCTCAGAGAAAAAAGATAATAAAAGGTGAGGTAGCATGTCCTCACTCTAGGTTCAAGATAGCAGCAGGGGAGAAAGGGGAGATTGGGAAATGTGTGGGAAGCATCCCACAGACAGAATTTTGGACTTGCTGCATGTGTGGGCAGCCACCCACTATGCCTTATGTTAGGCTCCAAATAGAATGACATTTTTACTTCAACACTTATAGGACCTGGACTTCTCTGAGCATGCACAACAAGCAGGATGCTACATATGGATGTGATAAGGACTTGGAAGTGGTCATGCTTTGCCCCAAATCATGCTCAAGTATGCCCCAAATCATACTCACCTACAGTACAATTAAGTGATGCATATGTTCCACTGTGTTCCATTATGCTGGGGACTTAAATTTTACAAGTAAGAGTAAAACAAAGTTATCACGTAGGATACAAATTTTCTTAATCTAGCCAGTCCAATTAATCTGCTGCTTGTTTTAAGGAAACAAAGGAAATAAATCTGTTGGCTTCAGGAAGAAGGATAAAGGATAGGAGGAGAGATGGAAAAGACTCCAGAGTCAATTAGGGAAAGTAGAAGCAGTGAGAGTACAAACAGTGTAATGGATATTTTCAGCATGGAACCAGATCTGTAAGGATCAGGCAAGCAAAGGTCTTAGAAATGCGCTTTCTTACTGGAACAATGTGAGTGAGAAAGTTGCTCATCTGCTTTTTATGGGTTATAAAGTGTTTATCATCAAATCAATATCACAGTCAGCTCTGGTGGACCATAACAATTCACATGTTCAGCAATGGCAGATGAGTGCCAAATGTTAACAACAAAGGTGAGAATTGCTATGCAATGAATATCAGTACAGCTGGGTGAGAAATGCAAGTTTTTCTTGGCATTCTGAAAATCCTGGGCATCACAAACATGGCTGACGTGCCTAATGCTGGTGTTAAGTGACTGACAGCACAAAGTATAGTAAGAAGCCATCTCTTTTTTCAGTTAGTTATGCTGGTCATGGATCCTTTCCTGTTGATGTTGGAAAGAATGTATATCTACCTAAAGCCCAGAGCAGCTGGGTATGTTTTCTCATTAAATATGATAATGTTGTCTTAGGTTTCAGTTTGGTGAACAGAAATAACCAGGCCTAGGGTTAACTCCTGGAAGATGGACTTTTGATATATTGAAATTAGTAGCTCACTGTGATCACCCTGGAATCTGGAAGATGAAACAGTACTGCCAGTAAATATTAATGCTGGAGTTCCTCTCAACTAAGACTATGAAGTCGCATCAAGTTATGTTATTCAGAGATCTCGGAAATTCAAAGTATGAATCTGAATGTATCTGTGAGTCACCAAACTATTCTTGTTAGGACAGTGATTTGAATAGCTGTGGGACAGCACTGTAAATGTAGGTAAGGATCTCTGTTTTGCTGTTGTTTAAGTTCAACACTCTGGTTATGAAATAAACCAGCTTGCCTCTAAGAGTTGTCAGAAAGTAGCAACAGTAGGATGTGCAACAAGGTAAGGTGATCTAGTAGCTCAGTGTGAAAAAAAACTGAGTTGAAATGCATATTAAACATGAAGGAACTAATATTCCTTTAAATCATGTTTGAAGCGAAAGGGAATCCAGTACCTAGTAACAGAAAATGAGGCATTTTTTACTCAGATCAGAACTGCAACACATTTCCCAAGCAAACCACTATAGCTCAAGCGATATATAGAAAATGATATAGTTCCATGTTTAATATGCTAACTAGAATTAAGAAAAGAACATTTGAAAGTTTGGAACTACTAAGTTGGAACCAGAATGATCATTTATTAAGCACATAAATTTTTTCATCATGAGCAATGAATCTTGAAAACAACAGTGGTTTCTCATAATAATTAAATTCCATTTCCTTTTCAGGTATAAATACCTACACATCTTGCTTGCTACTCAGATACCCAAATGTCTGTGTTTTTTCTAAACCGTATCTTTTTCGCTTATNNNAAAAAAAAAAAAAAAATTTCTTTACTCATACTGCTTACAACCTTTAGTGTTGTTCACACTGATTCTATGAAGAGAATTATGTTCTCATAATTAGATTCACATGTATCACAGGGACAAAATTAAGTTGAATTTTCCATATTTTTGACAGTGTTAATTCCTCCCTGATTTGCTTTCATCTGTGTTATCAACCATTCAGGCAGCTGGTTTATAAAACATAAAAGGCCTGGTGATTTCAGGTATCATACCATTATCAGGCTTATTCTGTAATTTCATTATATCTGTGGGTAGACATCTACATGTATTTTTCAAAGTTTTTTATTTCCTTAATTGATAGCAACAATGTCAGTTAATGGAAAAAAAGTTTTTTTTTTGCTATCCTTTGCAAATCCTTTGTGATTTCTGCTGTGACACTTCTGTGCAGATCAAGAGCTTTTGTTCAGTACTGTAACCGCTCTGTAGACAAAGCCCTCCAAAAACCCCAATGTCAAACCAAAGAAAACAGTGAAACTAGTTAGCTGTACTGATGCACAGTTCTATGTCTATGCTTAGGTCATGGGAAAAGGAAGGCATTTCTCAGTTCTTGTCAAGGTTTTGAGTGCAGCCCACACTCTCCCAGACTACCTGCACTCAGCATGAGCTCTGACATGACACAGCCATGTAGTCTTGGGTCAGACTGTGGTGACAGCACTCTGTGGGCTGAGAGGGGATCTCCTGGTCACTGCACAAAAGAGAAAGAAGTCTTTCCAGTAAATCTCTGATCCTGTTCATTTTGTTTGTGTGGATGGGTGAGAAAAAAAAGTTTCAATAGGACCATTTGTCTGTTTGAAGGATATTTTTTTCTTGCTCCCTGAATTCTAGTTGCAGACCCTAAATCTTATCCCAAATACATTTTGACAGAAAAAGGGCTCAGTTTGGTGTTGCCAATCACGTGCAGCTGGTATTCACAATCAAATTCAGAATTAATAAGAACAGACATTTTAAAGTGGCTTTCTTTTTGCTGGGGTTTTGATTCTTTTGGATCCACATCAAATTTTCATGATTTCCTATACAATCAATACTCCTACAAATATTTTTTTTTTTTTTAATGAAGCTGATGTTCTCAGGAAGTCACTTACTTCCAGGAAGTGGACCTTCAAAGAAAAAATGTTTTGATACTTCTAATGATGTTTAGGCTGCCTGAACAGCTCATGCTGAGGGCTAAATCTAGGATAAACTACAGTAGATGGGTAGTACTTGGCAAACACATACAATGTATTCTTCAACAAGTTACTGGGGTTGTTAAATACATGTATATAAAGAAAATCCCTCAAAGATCTGAGCTGATTTAAAAAAAAAAAAATGCTCTGCCAAAATACAGGATTTTTCTCCCTTTTCCCACCTCTTGTTTATCTTACCCAGCCTCATTCATAAGCCCTCCAAGATAAAGATTGTCTCTTATTAAAGCTATACTTTGTATTGGCTTTGGTCTTCCTGCTGAGAAACACTACTGTGAGTGATGTGAATGGGTCTGTATCTATATTGTTTATGATTCAGGTTTTTTGGAGCAGGGATTCACATCTATTCAAGCATGCCATAACACCAGGACATCACTGTGATTCAAGGACTGCCTCATCATCCCCTGCACCTTAACAATATGGACCTTCCATTCCATAGTTTTGACCTACTCCTAATCCTTGACAAGGGGATGCAAGGTTTCCTGGGATGTACTTAGAGAAATGTAATGGGCTGAGCCAACTCAGGTCACTTTCCTACTGAATGCAGAGTTTGAAACCTTATGTGTGCTATCATATCATTGTCAGGGAACAGCATCAGGAAGCTGCTCTGCAAGGCAAACCTGAAGCTGAGGACATTGCCACAGCAGGTAATACAGCGGTGTTACTGATAAGAGCACTTGACTGAGGAGAGCAGAAAAGGCCTGGTTACACTAATCACACATTGTAGTGATTGGCAGACAAGTCTGTACAGCCGAGATACAGAATCATCTGAGTTGAAAGGGCCCTGTAAAGGCCATCCAGTCCTGCTCCCCTGCAGTGAACAGGGACACCTACAGCTGGATCAGGTTGCTCAGAGCCCTGCCCAGCCTGACCTTGAAGGTCTCCAGGGATGGGGCATCCAACACCTCTCTGGGCAACCCGTGCCAGTCCTTTATTGTAAAAAACTTTTTCCTTATATCTAGTCTGAATCTCCTCCCTCTCAATGTGAAACCATTTCTCCTTGTCCTATCACAACAGGACCTGCTAAAGAGTCTGTCCCCTTCTTTCTTGTAGCCCCCCTTTAGATACTGAAAGGCTGCTATCAGGTCTCCCCAGAGCCTTCTCTTCTCCAGGCTGAACAGCCCCAACTCTCTCAGCCTGTCCTCACAGGGGAGGTGTTCCATCCCTCGGATCATTTTTGTGGCCCTCCTCTGGATGTGCTCCAACAGGTCCATGTCCCTCCTGTCCTGAGCACTCCACATCTGGATGCAGAACTCCAGGTGGGGTCTCACCAGAGCAGAGCAGAGGGGCAGGATCACCTCCCTTGCCCTGCTGGCCACGCTTCTTTGGATGCAGCCCAGGATGTCGTTGGCTTTCTGGGCTATGAGGGCACAGTGCTGGCTCACGTCCAGCTTGTCAACCACCAGTACCCCCATGTCCCTTTCAGCAGGGCTCTGCTCAATCCTTGCATCCCCCAGCTTGTATGGGTAGCAGGGGTTGCCACAACCCAGGTGCAAGAACTTGCATTTCACTTTGTTGAATCTCATGAGATTAGCCTGGGCCCACTGCTCCAGCCTGTCTAGGTCCCTCTGGATGGCATCCTGTCCCTCAGGTGTATTGACTGCACCACACAGCTTGGCATCACCTGCAAACTTGCTGAGGGTGCACTTGATCCTGCTGTCGATATCATTGATGAAGGTGTTGAAGAATATTGGACCCAGAACGGACCCCTGAGGGACACCACTCGTCACTGATCTCGACCCAGACAGTGAGCCATTGACCACCGCTCTCTGGGAACAATTTAGCAACCACTTCCTCATCCATTGAAGAGTCCACTCATCAAATCCATATCTTTCCAGTTTAGAGAGAAAGATGTTATGGAGGACTGTGTCAAAGGCCTTCCTGAAGTCCAGACAGATGACATCAGTGGCTCTTCCCTTGGTCACCAGTGCAGTTACGCCATTGTAGAAGGCCACTAGGCTGGTCAGGCAGGACTTGCCCTTGGTGAAGCCATGCCGGTTGTCTCGCATCACCTCCCTGCGTCTGAGGCCAGGCCAGGCCAGAAATTCGAGTGTGTAGGTCAGGGAGGTATGCACAAGCATGCCCAGGGCATGGCTCAGGAACACAACCAGGACAAGAGTCTGAGCTTCAGTCCTGCTCCCAAAGGAAGTGGAAAAGGCTCCCAAAGAGGCTTCTCATAGCTCTCCTCAAGGCTTTTGCCATATGAAAGACAGCTCTGCATCCAGGAAGCTAAATTCTAAGGATGGGTTAGGATGTATGCAGTTCTAGCAGTTTCCAGCTACCCTGGTAATTAAATGATTTCATCTGTTTTGGAGTGTGAACTCAGGAGATAGGAAGTTGAACAAACTGGACAGTGTTGGTGCATTCTGTGTGTATGTATACCCCACAAAACAGGTCTCCTAAGTGTTATTTCAGTACTCTCTGCCATAGTAGTAAGGTATTAGTAATCTTCTAAGTTTGAGATATAACTTATGTTTTAACATATCCAGGTTTTCTATTTACGTTTAACTGTCTGAATTGGGAGACTTCAAGTGATTTCTGAAACAACAGATTAATCTTGACAAACCCCTGGTGAGATTTTATTGCGTCTATACTTTTGTTACATTTATACTTTGAAATATAGAACTATGAGACAGTTGTCTGAACTCATCAGCTTCCTAAAGTCTGGAAGTAGAAGCAATTTTCAAACAACTTTGAAGAAGTTTTTTCCAAGTTCAGTCAGAAAAGCTTTCCACCAACAGGGTTACTAAAGTTCTTCATAGTATGGATAGTGTTTATGAGAGATATATATAGTTCCTTTACATACATTAATGAATGTGACTTTCATTAAAGGTAGTATTTAACATAAGGCAAGAGAGTGTATACATATATCATCAGAAAATTAAAAACATATATAGCAACTGTTTGAAGCATATTTATAAGTACACATTTAGTATTGTTCTTTTAGGGTTGTATTTAATGTTATTGAAGCACAATGCATGGTTTTAATATTCATTTAATGTGTATTTTAAAATTTTGTTGTCTAATATTTTCTAACATAAAATAGTTTATGTCAAAGGCTTCATTATCCATTTGTAAAAACAAATTTTTATAAAAGCAATAACTGGATAAAAACATGTAAAATACAAGTTTTAAAACTAGTTACAAAGGAAATGGTTTGCAGTATGTTAATTCTAACCCACCAAGGAGAAATATTTTTTTCTACATTTCAGTTTATACGAGTCTTACTATTTTCTTGTATGTAGTTATATTTAAGAAAATAGTACATTCACAAATTATAAAGAGAAGAATCACATGCTTTGAATAACAGCAAACATGCCATACAAATGTGATAGAAATCACAGACAGAAATGTTGGTTGGGTGAGATGCTCAGAGGTCCATTAGTCCAACCTTCTGCCTGATGCAGCTCTTTTGCCAACACAAGATCAGGTCAGCCATGGCTTTTTCCAGCTTCTGTAAGCTCTTGACTTTCTCCAGGTCCCTCTGAACTAAAACTCCACCAGTTGTTTTGTCCAATGCCTAACCTACTCTAGTGTCATCTGTAAATCTACTTTGATTAATGACTTAAAAATTATGAGATAGCTACAACCTATTGGTTATTTTGCTACCAGATACCTTCTGTTCTTCTGAACATCCAGTCACCAGCCTCACATGAAACAAACCTAGGAATGTATCATGTTTACCTTTGCCAAGCTGTCAAGTTAATCTTGCTGAGAGATGATCTGTAAGACATTCAGTTTCTTGCTGATAAAGATAGAAGAAGATCAACAGTTTAATTAACAGAATTATTTCCCATGTGCCTGTTTCTTCCTATGTTTCATTGGTTCTGGATATCCAGAACAGGCAGCTTATGCTTCTGTACTGTGTGAATGTTTCTGCAGCGAAACAGGTGGGCAAGTATACCAATAATGAATGTATCTGGAGTTCATGTCAAAGACTAAATTTATTTGATTAAAATCATTTGCCAGCCAAAAGTGGTACAGTGGTATCAGTAAAGGTTGGGAAAGTGAATATTTATTTAAACTGAAGATGCTCATTTAATCTGGCCATTTGAAATCTTATTTTAATAATATGACATTTATCTAAAATAGTTTTTGGATGGCATTGAGTTGCAATTTCTCTTTGAGGATGTGCGTACATTAGAATGATTTGTTAATCTTACATCTTAAAATTGCTAAAAGTATATGCTATCAGTATAGAACCCTTCAACAGATGTTATTGTAGACGTAGCCAAAAGCATTTGCTAAATAGTATATGATATGCTATTTTCTTGAAGGAGGCATTGCATTCATAACTCTTCCTTTTGTGTATGTCCAGCAATAAGTTTCTAGATTTCCACATTTTTTACTCCAGAAATAGGAATGAAGACTCAAGTAAGTCAAGAAACTACTCTGCAACTACTTCTAAAATCCCAGTTTTAAGGCTGTAGAGGAGATGTGAGGGGCTTCTTTATTGAATGAGGTTATGTTACAACTTAAATGAACCAGTTCACTTTTAGCCACATACACGAACATGCAATTGGACAAAAATGTGAGCTTCACTACTCTTTTACAATATTCTCCAGGTTTTCCCAGTGAAAAAAAAAACAGTATACAGATTGATTTTTTCATCAAAATAGGTGAGAATATAGCTAATACCACGTACTTTGAAGAGTGACTGGAAGAACACTTTAAAGAAATCTCTTGCTCGGCCCTTTACATTTGTGAGTAAATCAGCTGAGAAAAACTCAATAGTGGTTTAAGGTTTTCTTTTTTTTCTCTCTCTCCCCTCTCTCATTGTCTTCTTCCGTCCTTCCTTCATTTTTTTTTTATTTCAAGCCACAACTGTGATCAGATCAGATTCAGTGACGCTATGAGAGTTCAAAAGCCTTGATCCAGAAAAATCCTGAAGATTTCTTCCCACCGTATCAAACCACACTACAGCTAGATCAGGAAGATGCAATTGTGTAACTTTAACCATGTTGTTGTTCTCACTGATTCTAACACATCATAATCATTTCAGCTGTCCCCACAAATACTGAGGTGACGAAGGACATTTGGCTAAATGCTTTACTAGACTAGAGTGTGCTTTGATTCCTTGAAGTCAGTGGGAGGACTTTGGATGGTCTGTATGGTTATTCTCCCATGAAGGGAGGCATTAGATCATGGTAGGCCATGATATTTTATAGTTCATGAATTCAGTTTTTATAAAATCTAGCATGTCCATACATAACACATTTTCCTTTCATAAATGAAAGTCCCATTGAGAGTCTCAGAAAGCAAAAATAAATTTTGTTTAGCAATGTATCAGGGAATGAAGAAAACACAAAACTTGAGCAGAGCACCTAGCAATTTATGTTTTTGCAGCTAAAGTAAATTGGCCTTCAAATCTACAGCAGATCATCAGGAACTCTTCACATCTTAACTTCTAAATAACTAATGCCAACAATATACTTATAAATAGTCTGTGTTTTACTGTTTTATGAAGTAATGTTTGCTGTATATTTTTCTCTAATTTTGCTGGTGTTATTATTTCTGGAAAACGATTTCAAAAACAAATTAAAGAGCTTATCAAAAATTATTGCAGATATAATCTTTCAATTTAAAATGAGAGAAATTTAATGCCTATATTTTTGAGGGTATAAATTGGTAATAGTCTAGTGAACTGGTCCTTACTCTGAGATTACTGCATCAACTTGCTTTTGCTGGTCTTTGAGTGTGACATCACTACAAAGAAGAATATCACCTAAGCAACCCAACAATGTTAAAAAGCTTATAGATGAAACGTGTGGAAGGAAACAGATGGGGTACTATCTGGAAATTTTATTTGTCAGATATCGCCCATCTGTTTCTCTCCCCGTCTGCATGTTTTGCAGTAATATTCATTTTTTAGGATGGCAAGTCTGTATAATTCCACAGAATTGGTTTATTTGATGAGAGGCAAAGTTAAACTTCAGGGCAAAATTAGTAGATACTAGCTCTTCTTATTAATCAGTTCTAACAGTTTTGGCAGCTTCTCACATGCAATAGACCTCTCAAATAAATGAATGATAGAAACTATTTTTAAATGCATTCTAAAACTGAAAGGATTATGTGTCATTTCAGAGTAAGTTCTAGCTTTTTTTTTTTTTTTTTTTAATGAGTAGCTATTAAAATCAGTAAGTCTTTTTTTTTGGCAGCTATCTGATTCTCTGAGAATAGAACTGCAAAATGCTTTGCAACAGGTATCTTATTCATGGAGAGTATATAAAGGCCTAGGCTGTAAAAATTAATTATGGGCTGAGTAACCATATTTGCTTTCTGCTTCATATTTCTAGATAAACATAAGCTAACATAAAATCACTGCCATTGTTCTCCAAATTCCTTCCTTCTTGTAAGACAAAAATTAAACGCCACTTAAAATAGCAGCAGAGTCAGAAAAACAACACCTTGAATTAAGTAATTAGAAGTCAAGAAATTGGTGGCTCCTACAAATGGTATATAGAACCCTCTATCAGGCAAGACCATGACTCCTATCTGTTCCCTATGCTCATAACTGTGCGGTGTTAATAGATAAGCATTTAGCTATGTAAAATCTAAGAAAAAATAATGGCAGTAGGTGGGCTAGGTACATGGGATTCATAGTCTGACTAATTACAGGGGTTGTGATCAAGGCAAAATGGAGGGTTTGAAACAAGAAAGTACTGAAATACAAATGAGCTCCATTCTAATGCAATTTGTATCTCTTAAAACCATAACAGCTCTACTCCTGACTCTAGCCTCCTCTGGATGCAGTCATTGCTACTGTCATCCTTCTCTTCATATCCTTTCCTGTCAAGTTACCACATTCATGTGCCTTTTATTTCCTAGGCTTACGTCTACCCTATTCTCCCTCTGTTCTTTCAGTTTATTTTCCTTTCTTCTTCTAATTTTACAGGATTATATCCTGCCCTGCAGCTATTTGCATCTGCTAGCACATTGGCCTGTAAACTGAGAGTACTCAACGACACCAGCAACAAAGGATCTCGGGAAAATGCTGTCCCACCAGTGTTGGATTCTTCCTTATTCCTACTTATGTCTCCTTTGTCTGCATTGGTTTGGAACTTGATTGCCTATTTTGGTCTTAATTCCTGGTCCTGTATCTCAGTTCTTCAGCCTTGACTCTTGCCATTTGCCAGCCCCTTCCCTAATACTTGTTTTGAATGAGCAGAACCCTGGAACTAGGATATCTATAGTTCCTCCCAACTCTGGCCCGAACCACAGACTACATCTCACCTTGCCCTTAAAATGGGTTAAATATTTTATTGTTGTGATTCACACACTTCAGCTTCTCCTAAGTGCTGTATCTGATTCTTCCTTGTACCTTTACACTTCTTTTCAAAAAAAAAATTCATTTGCTTTATCTTTTGATTACAGTCCTCTTAGGAACATTGGACAGAGTTGTACAGGTCATCAAATCTTTTTCTCCTGTCTTCTGCAGGAAAGTTTGTCATGGAACTACTTTCATAAATCTGCCAAGCTCTACCTTTAAATCAATTAAATTTTCTCCTTCTGCTCTCCTAATAGAAGGCTGTTTCCACACCTAATGATTAGAAGTTCTCTTCCAGTTTTCCAGCCTATACTGCCTATGCCCATATCTTGCTTATGACCATTCCTGTTGGTGACAATTCCATTCATTAACATCCCTGATATACTTAGAGCCATCTCAGTCTTCCAGTCTTCATTTTACTAGGTTAAACAAATCAAGGCTTTCTAATCTCTATTTCTGAGAGAAGTTCTCCATTCCCCAGAGGCTTCTGCTCAGTTTAAGTCTGAATTCATTCTTCTTGAACATGGGTGAGCACAATTCCCCATGATACCCCAAGTGGGATGTAATCATACAACAGTATTAATTTTCATATCTTCACTGGAAATACTTTATCTGATTCTAAACCTTATGTATCCTAGGCGCTAGCTTATTTCATAGATCTGTGATTCTGGTGACTCAAAAATGCTTTGTGAGTCACGTTCACCCAGGAGTTTCACCTGGATAGATTCTCTATTGTTAATTCTAGTAAGAAGCAGAAAGTCCTTATGTGCATGACACTGGATCTTGTATTTTTAGTGTCAGTATTTTCTATTTTTCTGTTGTTTTAGTCATCAAGAACAAAATTTATGTGCGTTTACAGTCCCCCACAGTCTTATTTTACCAGCAAAACCCATTAAAACAACACTTTTTTTTTTTTTTTTTAATACAGTGCTAAGCTTCATATCAGTCTCTGCTTTGCCCAGTTTGTCATGGCACTGAGTGCACCAAGGAGCCCTGTATCCTCTTCTGCCTACTTCTATAGGTTTGGCTGCTCATGCTCAAGGCCACCTCTGATGTGGTGCAGCCATGTAACTGTGTGTTAGGCCGTCATAGTGACAGAGCTGCAAGGAAGCTGTGCTTTGAGAAACCTTGTCGGTGCTTTGTGTGGGTGCTTCACTTAAGCTCGGACCTTGCCCTTTGTCTCTGCCTGTGCTCTGCCTGCCTTACTTTGCTCCTCACTGACTCAGACCCTGATTTGCAGGGCTGACTTCCTGGCTTGCCTTTAGATCTGTCTCTTCGCCGTGAGCCAGTCCAGAGATCTGGACTCTTGGCTGTTCCTGTGTATTGTCACCAGACCTGCTTTACGTTCATTTGGATAACGTGGGATCGAGCCCCATTAGTAAGAAAACTGCCCTGCCTACCTTGGTGTTTTCTTCACCTTCTGATTCATCTCCTTTTTTGGAGCAAGCCACTTCTTGCTGCTGCTTGACACAGCTTGGCATTTTACAGTATTAAATTATTTCCTGTTGTTCAGATGTGAAAATTGTAGTTGATTTAATAAGCCAGTAGGCTATCCTGCCATACCTTGCCTTTCTGTGTCCTCAAACTATTGAAGTGTACAGCTCTGGTGTTCAGTTACAGAGGTGTTAGTGCTGAGTGGTGATGAGGTACCTGGGTATGACAGCAGCGCAGCTGAACTGGCAGCAGGTCCTCACAACGCCAACTCGCCTGAAAGACCATACAGGCTCAACCACAGGAAAAGCTGATTTGAAGAAAAGGTCAGGTAAATAACATATGTTGGGTTTAATATTGGTGTAATATTGATATTTTGGGAAGCAGAGACCCCTACAACCAATCTGCTGTTGAGCTTAATAGTTCATGAGTCATAGAGATATTTTTCAGAGACCTAAAAAGAGGAAAACATACTGGGACAGACACTGAAATAGTTCTAGCTTTTATTTTCAGGAGTAACAGCAACCTGAGAAGCTGCACTGACAGTAGTGAATTTGACTCATCTCTGGATATAAATTAAAAGGGTGGCAAGATCTGAGCGGCATTTGAATGTACAGCTAAAACTATAACCCACTGCAGCCCCTGTAAGTGATGAATCCATATTTGAGGGGATCTGAGGGGACCTTTCCATAAAACAGAAGATCTCTCCGTCAGGTCTCACTTGCAGTTTCTACAGTCTGCTTCTGAATGTATCATCTCAAACTCTCCCCTTGTGTTTGCAGCTCTTGGAGCCCTGGGAATAATTTCTCCACCTAGGGGAGTTTGCAACCTGTGCTAGTATGGCTGGCACACAGCAGCTGCCTCCATGTTTGGCCTAATAACCTCATCTCTGCTATGGAACCAAAAATGTGCTTTTAGAGTCAAAGAGGTGCAGATGTGATCAAATCCCTACCTACAAAACTGACACTGAATTCTCCAAATTGCAGGCGTATAGTTGGAGCGAAGTGGTTTTAATAAAGTAACTTATTCCTTTCACATATTCATGCACTTCCTCACAGTCAAAACTTTTGTATAAAGGGAATGACAAATGGAGAAGCAGCTGGGAGAAATTAAGGAGTTACTGCTGTTGTGGAAACACTTGATGGGCTAAATGGAGACAGAGAAAACTGTGGGTAATGCCACAAACAGCGCCTCCTTTTCTGTCCCTCACATCTGACTGTGTACTTCCAGAACAAAGAAAATAGTTTTTAAGATGAGAACCATCAAGACGAATGTTGAACTTGGGTTTCTCTGTAAGAAATGCAGAAGGCCACTACATCATCTCTTGGCAAGAGGAACAGAGTATTTTCCATCTGCTTAAGAGTGACAAATGGCTGAGCC
The DNA here is from genome assembly GCA_013399715.1 of Alectura lathami. Taxonomy (NCBI): domain Eukaryota; kingdom Metazoa; phylum Chordata; class Aves; order Galliformes; family Megapodiidae; genus Alectura; species Alectura lathami. The sequence continues at coordinate 8,708 of VXAV01005953.1, read as the reverse complement.
ACATAAGAGCGTTATTGTTGCTGCACTTTCCTGGGAGAGGAGGCACAGCAGCCTCTGGACTGTGATGGGTGTCCTTTAACGGGCACCAGAACCCAGGCCATTTGGGGTGAAACCTCAGAAACGAGCAGCAGCAGGGAAGAGAAAGAACAAGTTGCTCAGTGCAGGATGAAGGGAAGAGACAAACAGGCTGTGTTGCTGGGTGCAACGGTCTATTGTATGCAATTGTGTCCCCTTGAATTTGGATTTGGAGCAACAAGAGAAATTCACCAACAGAAAAGGCTGCGGTCTGAGAGCTGAAATAGGCGATGTAACAAATTCAGAAGCCGAGGCAGCGGCAGCCCCCTTCCGATCCGGGCCGCAGCCCCCGGCTTCACCCGCCCCGGCGGCTCGGCGGCCCCTCTTGCTTTTTGCACGGAGCCTGCCCGCAGAGCCGCGGCCCGGCGGGGCGGAGAGCGGGTGGGCAGGGTGGGGGGAGCAGGGGTGTGTCCTGCTCCCTGTCCGGGGCACCGGGGTCTGCTCGCCTCTTGCGGGCAGCGGCGGCTCATTCGCCTCGCGGGACCGTGGCGGGACGAGCCAGCAGCTCGGCCGCCCAGGAGCGATGGCACGAGAAAGTTTGCCGCTCCTTCTGCTCCTCGCTGTGCTCGGCAGCCGAGGCCAGCCGCCGCCGCCGCCGCAAAGAGGTACCGGGGAGCGGGACGAGAGAGCGGGAGCCCGAAAGTGATGGGAGCCCGAAAGTGACAGGAGTCTGCTCCTCGCTCGCCCCGGCTGGGGCCGCGGAGGACGCAGAGGGGGAAGCGACTCGTGCCTCGCGAGTCCTTGTGGTGACGGGGGACCGGGGGACAGGGACAAGTAACTCCGAGCCTGCGGAGGGGGCTCGGCGGGCAGTGCGTGCCGGGACCCCGCCGCCGGCACAGCGGCCGGGCCGAGAGGAGGGCT
>VXAV01005952.1:328409-368744 GCA_013399715.1 Alectura lathami | reverse complement strand
TCTGGACAGTTTCATGTTAATAAAACTTTTCCTCTTACCTCAAGTTTTCTGCTAGGCTATTCCATTTCATCTTTGTCTCCTTTTGAAGTGGTGAGTTTGTGTACTCCCTCATGGCTAAAATCTTGAGAAAGATATCTAACGTATCATCTATACACTGCTCTGTAATCTTATGAATAATTTCAGATTGATTACTTTCAGTTTCTTGTTTTCCTCACTAATGACAACAATGTTCCATGAATATTGTCTTCCACTTGTACTTTATAGTTAGCTGATTTCATGTTGTCACTTTGAATTACTTACAAATTAAGATAAACAATTATTTTTAAGATAAGCCCTTTTGTTAAAAAAAAAAAAAAAAAAAAAAAAGTTTTGCATTCCTGTTGCATTTCATATATTTTCTCCTCTTCTCTCTTCATGTCCTCTTGCCTCCTGGTTGCTGCTTTAGAGATTCTACATGCCTGTTGTTATAGCAGGGAATTACAGCAGAAGGAAACACAGCAGAAGTAATGAGATAGGCTAGTGCACAGGGAAGCACTAGCTTCCTTATGCTTATGCTATACTTATGAATAAGTATAATCTCTAAGAAAACAGGAATGGTGTGTTCTACAATAGCTGCTTGATCTGACACAGGTATAGGTTTGGGATCTTTGCACAGTAAGTGAAAGAATAAACACTTCAGCAAGCAGGGCGGCCATTTTTCACAGATACGAACTGTGCTGAGGTAGCTTCAGCCTCTTTAAAAGTCCTGTTCTTTTGGAATAAAACCATAAATGGTGGACATCTTCAGAGAGCCCTCACAGATTTGAAAGGAAAGACTTGAAAGCGTAAGAATTACTGTCTTAATTCATACTGGAGGAAGGCAATATGGTGCACCAGTGGGAGTGGGTGCTGCACCCATGGAAAGTACAATGTTTACAGTTTTCCCTGATAACTGTTTCTGAGGGAACTGAGAGAGAAGTTCGGTTCCTCACGGTAATAAGACAATCCCCCCATCCTTAGTGTGGATTCCAGTGCTGCTCTGCTGACGCAAAAAACACGCAGCGACAACAAGGCTGGCCCTAGAAGTGAAGGTAGTATTGTAGAAAGAGTGTGGATCTCCACCTTGACTTGGGTGAGAAACAAAATTCATTGATACAACATTTCTTAGCCTTTAATCATTCCTCCTCTGCCCTCCTGGATGGAGTCAAATTATCATGTTGAATTACTAACTCAGCCAAAGTTAATTAATGGAGGAACATGTACAGTTCTCATCGCATAGCAGCAATGGCTAGCAGCATTGAGACTGCTATATTCCAGAAAAGCTCTATGAAAAAATAAAGTATCTAATTTTTTGTGGGAATGTGTAGCTACAGATGAGCACCTGCAAGGAGCAAGAATAGCCAGTTCTGTGTTTTCTGGCAACAAAGTTTGCAGACCTAAGTGGCTGTTGACTCTGAAAGCCAGATGGAATGGCTGTCCTGTTACACATCAAAAACGAAGGCTGGGGCCTCAGATTTGGAAGATCAGATTTCACAACGTCCCCATTTGCTGAGCACTCGCTAATCACTGGAATTAATAATCAGCCCAATTAACTCTATGAGTGGGTAAAATCCAGCCATTACTCTTTGTGCATTATCACCTGGGTCATATCTCTCTACCACATGCAGGGAAGAGACACCGAAATTTGATCTGCATCTTGGCCTTCACAGCCTTTAGCAATATATTAAGTGAGCAACCTGGGTAAATAGATTCTATGATTTCAAGCTGCCTGGGTATGACAGACACTTCATACTCAAAGTTTGCTTTTGGTATCACTTTTTACTGTTTGTAAAATAAACTTGATCACACACTTTGGCTTGCTTAAATGATACAACGTTCAAAGGCATGGAAAAAAATAAACCCCTTGGGCTGCTGCTCTGAGCTGTGGCACTCACCTACCTGCAGATGGTAAAATATTGACTGTTCTGAGTATTCCCTTTCTCCTCCATAACCTTTCAAAGGTCAATATAGACCTTCAAGCCCAAACATAGCTAACCTAGAGGACCGAATGCATTACTGACTCTTTCATGAATAGAGCTGCAGTCAATATCTGGTTAATATTTGCCACATGTGATGTGGGATATGCTTTTGTGACAGCTGAAAGCTAACAAGACTATTTACAGAGCAGAGAGGGTTAAGTGAGCCACTCTTTCTCCTTTTTTTCTCTGCTAAGAGGGCTGTGTTTACACTCACTGAAATCAAGACTGGCTGTGACCTCAGCTGTCAAGGATTAGTTGAGTTTTTATTTGTTTTTGATGGGTGAATACAGACAAAGACAAACCATCCAGTCTCAAGTGGACAGAAAATAAAGACATGGGTCCTGTATTGTAGCAGTTGCATGTCACTGCCCCGCACTGCAGATAATGAAGGGAGAGGTAATGAGGGGAGTAGTTTCACTCTCGGCTTTTAAGGTGTCAGGTTGCTTTGTACAAGACAAGTATGTACACACTCCAAAACCCCTCTGAGATATTTGGCATCAAAATAGTTTTTACAAAGCATGAAGCTGACAGTAAGTGTTTGGCCGAGGAACAGTTGGTAAAGGCCAGATCTGGCAAAATGGGGGCAAATGTTAGACCCATGGGTCAGACCACATGGTTGTCTAACAGGGGTCTGGGAGAGGCCAGGCCTGCTCATAGGTGTCCTCTAGCTTGGTGCATTGGCTGCTATACGTACTATACATGAGCAACAGCAGGCATGGGTCTGGCGATGTGTCATGTGAACACTTGGGTATGAAGTAGGGAAATCAGACTAGTGGTTGCAGGAGGTATCCTTGTGAATGAAAAAAAAAAAAAAAAAAAGAAAAATCAATCTTCACACTGAAGAAGTGCTGCACATCTGGCTGGGAACACTGGTGACCTCCTGATGGTCGTGACTCTGGTGACAAGTGGACTGACCCAGTGTGATTCCCAATGCCCTCAACATTTCATTGTGACATCTTCCTCTGTTCTCAAAGCATAGTTTGAGGGCTGGACTTATATTGGTTGGTCTCACTTCTGCGGTGATCAGATATAAAGAACTAAATCGTGGGGAGTAGTGACATATTTTATTTCTAATGGAGGAATAAGTAACACATTTTAGACAAATGTTGTAAAAGCAGATATTTCAGCACTTGTTAAAAGTTGGGGTTTTATGCCAAGAAATTAGCAGATGAGGAGGATTTCTGTTCTGTATAAAACTGATGTGATTTGAAAGGATTTTTTGAAAATCCCATGACTTTTCAGGAAATCATTTCTCTGTAATTGGGACAGAAGAGTAATTCAATCAGAAGATGATGTCTGTTAGTTTAATGCACAGATTATGGTTTCAGAAAAGAATTTACTTCCTTACCCGTCGGACATCTGGAAACATTCCCCTGCCACATTTTATTAGAACATTGAAATCAGCTTGTTAAATGATATGGAGAGGTTTCGAAAGCAGGGTAATTTTTGGGAGATCAATCACAGGTTAAACTTCTCGTGCCATTTTAATACGTTCTCATTTACCACCACAGACACTCAATCTGACCATTGACTATGCCATTTCAGTGATTATCATCACACACTTCCAGGTTTTCTGAGCCTTCTCCTGGTGAAATGACCCCCTGCAGCACTTTCCTGTCTTTGTTGAGAAAATGACCTGATAAGCAATGAAGCGCACATGCCAAATTGCTATTTTAATATCAACTGTTGCTTTTCTCTTACAGCTAAAATAGTAGAACTGGGTTTGGACAGAAAATCTCAGCTGTTTATTCACATCTATTCTCTCGAATCACCAAGTGGATCTTTGCTCATCACTGCAGAGTAGCTGAACAGTCTGCAGTCACAGCCAGGGGAGATTTGAAGTGGGAAACGAGTACTTTGGGTGTTTGGAGGCTGAAGACAGATGAGGAGGAGGGGGAGGGAGCATAGCAGGGAGGGCTGCACACTGCCTGCCAGCTGCCACAATGAAGGTGTGTGCAAAAGCTGAGCTGGCACCTCAGAGTGGGAGGCCTTTGAAGGAGAAACAGCACTGTTGATGCACTGCTGGGGTCATGAACCTGCTGTAAGCCTGAGGAGGATGTAGCAAGTGGAAAACCATGATGGCATCAACAGGGATAGGCTCTGAGCGCGGGATGCTCTTGGATGAAGCACTAAATTTCAGCAGGCAGGTTGGAAATGGGGGAAGGCTCTGAGGGAGCTGCCTCTTTTCAGGAGTGTATATTGTGGTGCTTTGTGAGACTTCTACAGGTGCAGGAATGCCCAGTAGTTGTCAGAAATGAGTGATGAGGAGAGTCTCACCTGGCAGAATGTCATGTCAAGGAAGGTAGAACAGGTGTGAATTGCTGGCAGAGAGGAGGAAATGATCCAGGCACTCATCAGTGGTGTAATTCCACACCTGGGAGGAAGTCAGGTGGTAACCGATGTGTTGGTGGGAAGGGGAAGGCCGTTAGTGCAATGGGGAAGTTACTGGGAGATTGTGAGCGGGGTTAGAGATGAAAGACTTCTGAGAAAGGATTACCAAATAGGAACAACACTTGGTTTAGGACAAGTGTCCTAAAGGTGATGGGACAGAATGGGCAAAAATGAAATAAAACCACGTTATTGTGGTGAGAGGAAAATATCCCCAAACTGTCCCCTGTATCAACTTTTTTACCTTCTTTGCAGAGACAACCGATTCTGTGAATAGTGCACCTATATACTGGACTTAAAATCTATTGTAAAGGTTTTTTTCAAAACTATGAAATTGTTGTACCTATATAATTATACCCCCACTTTTCATGTGAACTTGTGTATTGGCAACAACTATTCGTTAGTTTAACTTTCATTCATATTTTAATCCCTGTTTCTGTCCCGCTCCAACCTAGTGGTGTGTGGTTTTGTCCCTCCCTGTAGCAACTGTAAATAGAAAGCAGACAGGAAGTAAGGGCTGTTGACAAAAAGCAGGAAGAGGAGAAGAAAAAGCCCCAAGAAAATAATAGGCATACATTGCACACTCTGATCTCACCGTAATGAAGGCCTGTAAAGACTTGTATCTGCGGGTCATTTCCCCCTGCCATATGGGGTGCTTGTTTTACTTGGTAAACAAGGATCATAGTGCTCTGGTTTTAGGCAAATAGACTCTGGATACATTTTCATAACTGAACTGGGATGGCTTTAATAGCATGCAATAGCTGTTACTGCCTTTCATTTCTCTTCTACATGGCATTTTAAATATTGTGTGTCTGTTGACAACTTTGGGAGGTAGCCTCATGTCACATTTCCCTTGCTTATTTGGGCATTCAAAAGAGAAATCTTTTCACAGAAAGCTCTTTTCCATGTCCAGTTAGCAGCTGTGGATTTTTTCTCTCTGTGAATTAATTTTTTCCTAGTTTTTGCCAGTCCCTATGCTGTTAGCTATGATCTTAGCACCACTTTTAGACGCAAGGCCATTGATGCTCACGTGTTGGCTTGCTCTGGGTGCAAAGAGACTGGCTTGTTGGGCATGGAAACCCAGATGGGTGGTAGGAAACCAGTGTAAACTCAGTTCCTGTCCTTTTGGATAACATAGATGTAACTGTCTTGACCCACACACAGAACAAGACTAAATCTGCACTTGGGCATGGTTTACAAAGAGTGTAGAAACATGGTTGCCAAGCCACTGTCCATCATATCTGAAAGGTCATGACAGTCTGGAGAAGTTTCCACTGACTGGAAAAGGGGAAACATCATCCCCATTTTCAAAAAGGGAAAAAAGGAAGATCTGGCAAACTACAGGCCAGTCAGTCTCACCTCTGTGCCTGGCAAGATCATGCAGCTGATCCTCCTTGAAGGATCTACTAAGGCACATGGAAAATGAAGATGAGGTGATTGGTGGCAACCAGCATGGCTTCACCAAGGGCAAATCGTGCCTGACAAACCTGATGGCCTTTTATGATGGAGTAACAGCATCTGTGGATAAGGGAAGAGCAACTGACATCATCCACCTGTGTAAAGCGTTTGACACTGTCCTGCATGACATCCTGGTTGCTGAATTGGAAAAGCACGGGTTTGATGGATGGACCACTCACTGGATAAGGAACTGGTTGGATGGTCGCACCCAGAGAGTCGTGGTTAATGGCTCAATGTCCAAATGGAGACTGGTGACGAGTGGTGTCCCTCAGGGATCAGTACTGGGACCAGGGCTGTTTGACAACTTTGTTGGCAACATGGACAGTGGGATCGAGTGCACCCTCAGCAAGTTTGAGGACAACACCAAGCTGTGTGGTGCCGTTGACATGCGAGAGGGAAGGGATGCCATCCAGAGGGACCTGGACAGGCTTGAGAGGGGGGCCCATGCCAATCTCATGAAGTTCAACAAGGCCGAGTGTAAGGTCTTGCATCTGGGTTGGGGCAACCCCAAGCACAAATACAGGTTGGGCGGAGAATATCTTGATAGCAGTCTTGATTTGGGAGTGTCGATTGATGAAAAACTCATCATGAGCCAGCAGTGTGCCCTTGCAGCCCAGAAGGCCAATGGCATCCTGGGCTGCATCAAGAGAAAAGTGACCAGCAGGGTGAGGGAGGTGATCTTGCCCCTCTACTCTGCTCTTGTGAGACCCCACCTGGTGTACTGGTGTCCAGTTCTAGGGCCTCCAACATAAGAAGGATATTGAGCTGTTGGAGGGGGTCTGGAGGAGGGCCGTGAAGATGATGAGGGCTGGAGCACCTCCCATACGGGGACAGACTGAGAGAGTTGGTGTTGTTCGGCCTGGAGAAGAAAAGGTGCCAGGGGGACCCAATAGCAGCCTTCCAGTACCTGAAGGGGGCCTACAGGAGAGCTGGGGAGGGACTACAAGGGCATGTAGCCACAGGATGAGGGGTAATGGCTTTAAGTTGGAAGAGGGGAGATTTAGGCTAGGTGTTAGGAAGAAATTCTTTCCTGTGAGAGTGGTGAGACACTGGAACAGGTTGCCCAGAGAAGTAATGGATGACCTGGAATGGATGGCTGGAAGTGTTTAAGGCTAGGCTAGATGTGGCTTTGAGCAACCTGGTCTAGTGGGAGGTGTCCCTGCCCACGGCAGGGGGGTTGGAACTAGATGAACCCAAAGCATTGTATGATTCTATGATTCTATGGTCTCTGTTATTTCACCTCCATGCGGGAGCCCCAGACGCCCATGGGGTTGGCCACGCAGTGGCCTCTTCTTGAAATGAAAGACCAGCTCTTACATGTCCATTTCAACGTGATCTGGGACCCTCCACATAATTTAGGTAGAGACCTCTTCACTCAGGGAGTGGGGCTCCTGTTTCTAACAAGGTTGTGTTTGGTCCTTTCTAATGCTCACCATTATTGACTGTCCTTTGATGTTCCTCTCAACATTTGGAAAGTCAACATTTGTGTTTCTGCTTCTTTGCTCTTTGTGGAAATGAAAAATACTTTACTGCTCTTGCAAAATGGCACACTTCAGATGCACTTTAGCAGTATTTTGCTCGAGTTTTGTGAGCCCTCTCACTTTTTCCAGGGCCCTTATTCTTACTAATTAAGATAATTTTGCTGCCACTTCATGATAGCAGGCTGAATCCAAATAAGGAGAGTGCATATGTATTTCTATTTACCTGAGAATAAAATCCTTTGACAGCTTCACTGCGTTCCTAATTCACACCCGCCTGCTGCGCTCCCATGTGTCAGCTTGGCCCCTGTCCTCCTTGCGGACCACCTCACCTGCCTCCATCCCCCTAAATATCCTGGGCTACCTGAGCACCAGTAGGGCAGCAGCCCCTCACCCAGAGCTCTCATTGTCATGGTAAATTGACTGCTTGAATAGCAGGTCAGTTCTCACCCACGTGCAATTCCCCTGGCTTTTGGGAAATTCCCAGAACTGAGGCAGTGACAATACTTCTGGCTTCAAGACTCCCTAACCAACAGTGTGAGGGCTGCTGACAACTCTAATTCACAACTGCAGGACCAGGAATTAGTACTGGTTTCCAGCCTCAAACTGCTTTCTGACATTGAAAGACCCATACCCACTCCATGTGCCTATATCCTCCCTTGCCCCTTGTTATTTTCTCAGATTATTCTTCATTTTATTGGGCACAGTGGCTAAACACAGAGGAGCCATGGTCCTGGCGTAGCAGTGTTATTTTCAAGACAGTGTTGAAAAGAGTGATGCTGATGGTGGGACCAGAGCAGGGCCTGCAAAGACTGTGCTCCTGCTATTGAAAGCTGAGGAAAACCACACTGTTTCAGTGGAAATGCTACTGAATTTAGCTCAGATAGCACAACAGAGGTCAGACTAATGGAGAAAAGGATGGAGTCTAGTTTTGGGGCATGGCCATTTTCAGGAATGCCTTGGTGGCACTCCAGTTTGAAAACCCAAGCTGCTGTTGCTCATGTTTTTCAGTTTGACGTTTCAGAGACATCACGTCAGTTGGGTTTAGCAAATATTTCAACAGCATTTTTGAAGTTCCAATGAAAACAGAGAAAGGCTTTGATGTCTACAGACCCTTTACTCCACCATATAGTTCACCCCGTGCTTTTCCAGACATTGTTTAGTTAGTGTTCCCTGAGGTTAAAGGGATGTGAGGTGCAAAATCCTGGGCCTACCAAAAAACTAAAACAAAAAAAACCAAACAAACAAACCCGACAAAACAACACCAACAAAAAACAACCAGAGTGAAATGAACAATATGTTCAATTAATTATTATTATTATTTTGTTATTCATTTATTTTTTCAGGAGGGTTTGCTTTGGACTATAATCAATGTGAGAGAACCAAAACGGATATTTTTTTACTGCCAGCCTGGAAGTTCCTGCCATCACTGAAGCAGTACTGACAAAAATCTTCTGACTGAGACTTACCATACTGATTTTCCTAACGGAAAATCTGATTTGTTTTCAACAAAATTATTGCTTGTTCTCCTTTATGAGTATTTGCTGTACATTCATTACTCCAGGGAAAATTCCTATTCAGGAAGCCCATTCAGTGTGCTACTGTATTTTCCTTCTTCGTGTTTTGTTTCACAAACATAAACACTAATAACAACTTCTAGGGCTCCCAAAGAGGCTCCAAAGTTTAATAAAGACTACATTGTGAGTCTTTCTCATGATGCATTTCTGCTTGTTTCAAAACAGCATAGAAAACAAATACAAGCCAAAGAATGCATTGACACAAATTGAGGATTTCTGCATAACCTGTGTGGCTGTTTGAAGGGGAGAATGATGGACCTGCAAAAGTTTGATTCTAGCAGATATCTCACCTGTTTTCCTCTCTTGTTTTAACTCTTTTCTTTCTTTCTCCTTCCCTATGCTTACTAATATTTTTTCAGTGTTTTCTTTACATGAGCATCTTTTATAACTTTTCCTTTAAAACCACATGATTTTTATTTTCTTTCCTTTTTCCTTCTTTCCTTTTTTAATTCCATTTATCTTTCCAGCCTCTTTTTTTTTTTTTTTTTTCCTTTTTCTCCTTGTTCTGCCTTTCTCTGTGAGACCTCACCCTTAACCTCAGTTTAGTGTGGTAACAGGAAAAAAAAAAACAAAACTTGTTTTCAGAAGCTCCATCTGACTCAGGAGAAGGAATACACCAGGCCAGCTCCTTACAAAACATAGCCCTTTTGTCTGGCATGTGCTGGCTCACCTCGGTTCAATGAAACGGCTTTGTTTTAGGTGTAGGTAGTACATCAGGGCTGCCTGGCAGGTGCACCTTGCAGCCAGTGTCACCAAGCAGTAAATTCTCTAATTACAGGTCATGGAGGTGGAGCTCTCCTTTGATGTGACTTTTTTTGTTGTTGCAAGCGGATACAATTTGCCTGAGATATCAAATGCAGATAGCAGTAAAAATTTAATTAACAAATCAAAGCTTTTATCTGGGGTTTTAAGAACTCAAGCCAACAGGTTTCTTCAATTTAAAGACATCACAGAGATGGAGGGGCGAAGGCTGTGACTTTGTAGTGTATTCAGCTTACAGCCTTCTTTTATGACACTTGCAAAGATAAAGCTTTTTTAGTTGCTGCTTTTTGGTCTGGAGAAGCTTTTAGATCTTCCTCACAAACAGCAGTGTTGTTCATTGTCTGCTTAATTTTCACCATTATAACTGCTCAGCAAGCATGCATTTTCCCTCATGGCTCTGCAGATTACTTCACAGAGGAAGATGGAGTGTGGTCAGACTCGCCTTCCTGCGGCACTCTGAATTCTTGCTGGCTTATTTGTCTTGTGGTGAGCCAGTTGCTGGTGGTATCAGTTGGCCTAAACTGTTGGGTGAAACATTTCTTCCGTAATTCACTCCTTAACAATGGAAGCCTGACAAAAATCTTGGCTCTTGGCTTCCTCATATGTGTGTGGGGAAGTTACTGTTTGCTTTCAGTGCTTTCTAGGGACGTGGTCATGACTGAAATGGCCAGGTCCAGAAGCTGAGTGCCTGAGTCACATCGCTTGTTCTCTGCTCGTCACTGCTGTGAGCTGAGGGAGCAGCAGTCAGTGTCTGTGTGTTGCGTGTGTATGCTTACTACTGCCTGTGTACTGAAAGAAATGCAAATGTGCAAGGAAATTTTTTTTAAAAAATCCACATACCCAGTACCAGCTTTGCCGGAAGCCAGTTGTCAGAGCACCCCAAAGGCACATTACAGTCCACTACATCCTCTGGACATAAGGATGACCAGAGGAATTAGCACTCTGTCAATAAATACAATTCAATTGTCTTACATTCATGAGTCAGCTGCTCCTCAGAAATTATTTCTGAGTATACACAGAGACTAAAATTATAAAATCTTGCAGAAAAGATTAAAAGTGAGCACTGCTACCAAATGAAAATAAAATCTCAGGAGTTCACTCTGATGTGATGTACTTGACTTTCCAAGACTGAGAAGTGCTTCAGATGAAAGCACACTGTACTGCAGGGAACACAGGCTGCCTTTCTGTGGGTTTGTGAAGGCAAGGTGTCATATATACCCTACCTGTGTGTTTCTCAGTGCATCTGGGATTGGCCCAAGCATTTCTGCAGGTGTGCACACAAAGATCTTTGTTCAGGAAACATATAGCAGTATTGGACTGCCCTTAGGAAAGCCTCAAGTACAGAAGCACTTAATCATGGTCTTAAGGATCTTCCTGAAACGAAGCCAAAGAACCTGAGTCAAAGACCTTGGGAGTCAATGCAATGCCACGAACTCGTGCTTAGGCAAATATGCTTAGAGGTGCAGGCCTTGAATTTTAGCGTACATCTTTTGATTTCTGAGCTGACTGGTAATGGGACGACTGAAATAAAATCTTACTGAGCATTATGAAGGAGGTAAAGACTCTTAGTGAACTTATAGTACAGAGTATTTGTAGTACAGTTACCCATTAATAAATTGTCAAGCAATTGCTATTGCAAAAACACCAAAAGCTTTCCAAAGCTGTAGCAGGAGTCAAAAAAAAAAAAAAAAGGGAGAAAGAGAAAGAAAAAAAGATCGTCCATCCTTGTACACAAATTAACTTCTTGACATTTGCATTACTAATTTTGATGCTTTGATGGAGGTACTCTGTTACCATACTTTAAAGACTCAGATATCACCTCACAGGGCTAAGAAAAAAAGAAGGAAAGAGTTCAAAGTGAATAATTACCTGTTGATGATGTATTATATTTAAAGACTCTGGCTGTGGATTAAAGCTAGTTCTAAGGTTGTTAATAGCCTGCAGTAAACAACCAATGAATCAAAGAAAAGGAGAAAAAGCAGCTATAGATGAAGGGCATTCCCATTAATACCAAAGGCCAGAGTTGAAGTGTCAAATGTAACACAATAAAATACAGTTATTTCACACCAGAGTGTGCAAGAATTCAGAAGAAAATAGTCATAGGTGAATTATTAGGGATTGTCGTTTAAGCTTTGTTCTCCAAGCACTTTGATGCCATGCAGAGTACCAGGTTTTCCAGCCCTCTGTTTTCTCTATAGTTTAGCTGCAACTTTTATGTGGTGTAAGAAAGAGAATAGATTTGTATATCAAGAGCTATACCTACAGCAGTGGTGACTAACCGTATTGTGGAAAGAGTAGGCTTCCCGAAAGGAGAAATAAAAGCTCAAAGGAGGAGTCACAGAGCAGAAAATGGAGAGAAAACAGTTGAAAGCGGTGCAGAATAAATTAGATATCTACAGGCGTATTTCTGGTTTTGAACTACTGAAAATCTCGATAACACACAAAAACAAATGATTCAAATGGTTGTGGTGGGGAGTTATCTCTACATACCTTAGTTAAATAGGTGTCAGCAGAGCATCTAACTGTGATCCTTCAGTCCTGCCCCATCCTCTTTCCATCAGAGCAACACCTTTTTAGCTACTGACAGTCCTCACCAGAGCAAGGGTGTAGGAGCCTTATTTTGTACAAAGTGGAGCCCTATTCCGAGAAGCATTAAAAGAGAGAGTGTTGTTTTTTTATATACAGGAACCGAGATATTTTGTGAATCCTGAACTTTCAAGTGGAATATACTTTCTCCTTTTTGAAAATTATTTTTGGAGAAATATAACACGGTGAAACCCTGCAAGCCTGCAGTCCATTATTTTGATATGTATGACACACTGTTTTCAGACTCGTCAGACCCGGGTTTTTAAGGCTGCAATCTCTTCTCAGGGTTCATGTACAGTATTTAAGAACTGACTGAAAGTAAGGGAAAGCGAAGTGTGGAAGATATATATCCACTGAAAAGCTGGTAGGTATTTCCTACTTTTAAGGAGTAAGAATCAATATATTTCAAGAAATAAACCACTACCAGAGAAAGACAATGATGCCCTGTGAGTGACCTACAGATAATGCTTGTCTTTCTGCACTTTGTGGTGGATTAGGCTAACAGTGCACCTTTCTAAGGTAAGTTGTAAAATCAGCCTGGCTGTTCAGCAGGCACCACATCCAGTCTGCAGTGGGTCTGAAGCACAAGCTTTAAGTTAAAGACAGAAAACATTTGGACACAGTTTATTTTAGGAAAGAGTGCCTGAACTGACAAAACACATGCCATTATCCTTGATCCACGGAAGCGACCCCATGGGCTCAAGGTCTGTGTGGGAAAGGCTGGAGCTTGCAGCCACCCCAGGAGCATCATCCCCAGCAGGACGAAAGGCACATGTGGGGAGCTCACCTTTAACTGCAAAATGCCATCTCAAAGGAATTAGACGTTTTCAAAACCAAGACTGTTCCTTTTCTACCAAATTAAGCCACTGGTTCAGCACTGGGACTTTCTCAGCCATTCTTCAGCATCTCTCTCACTGGCTGAGTTGGGTCTTATCTTAGAAAAAAGATTGCTAATACAAATCAAAAAGCAAAACTCAAGATAAAACAAGTGTTTCTGTGGTGGAAGAAAGGATGTGAGAAAGAGAGAATGAGGCGACTTGTTAAAAGGCTGAAAAGGGAGATGAGAAAGATGGATGAGACCTGACCTTGACCACAAGTATGAGCTGTGAAAGAGCACCCAAAGACCTGGGCTTCCTTGGAGTCCCTGGAGAAACCCAGGCAGCTTGAGCTGTTGAAACTCAACAGCTTTATAGGAGTTTCTACACAAAGAGACAGAACAATGCACATGGACCGAAAATGAAACTTTTGGAAGTTTAATATCGAATGAGGTAAATCCCAACTATAATCCTCAGCACTTTGCGTAGATGTTTGTCATTACCCTTGTATTTTCCAAACACTTGAAATCTGTGATTCCCATTCTGACAAGTGACAGTACTCACCCCCGCCTGCTTGCTGTTCTCATGGTGCTAATCCTATCTTCAAGCTATGTGCTTTCTGCAGTGGGGCTTCACAGAATAGCAGATACTTGCCTGTCCTGTTGGGTTTTAATGAATGAAATATCAGTTAAATGCCTGGTTAGGCCACATGGGAAACATACAAAATAAATGCAGAAGTTTCTTCTCCAGAGCAGCTGGAGTGTCCCAGACATTCCAGCAGCTCACCCCGAAACCACCATCTTGATCATTGCTGGGCTACGTATTTTATACTTACGTTCTTTGCGTAAATGGAAGTTAAAAATTGGCTTAAAATGGAGAGGGAGACCAAAGAATAAATGAGATGCCCTTCTGCATTCCCTGGCTATTGGAAACATCTATTCAAAGGATCAAGGATTTGTGCACAGCTTCGCTGGGAACAGGTGGGCAGAAGTCAGTGGCCAGAGTGTTTCTGCAATGTCACTGCCTGCTGCATTGCTGTGCTTTTCAGAGAAGGCAAGGGGGCCACAGGGCTGTACAGCCCCTTTCCTGTCTCTATCAGTGTGGTGCCCATCTATATGGGCATGTATATGTTGAGGGAAAAGCTAGGCCATTATTTCAAATGGGCTTCCTCACCTCGTTCCCACTTCAGACAGGTACCACGTATGTATGAAAAAAAAAAAAAAAAAAAAAAAGTCCATTTAGGGTTCCTTGGTGGGCCATAAACTGGCTGTTTCCACATCCTGTGCTACCCTTGTTCTCCACAATTCTTGCTGTGTGCACTGGGGAATGCATCTTGCTGAGTGTTTTGTGATTGACTCCCAGATCTCTGCAAAGTCTCAGGCTGGGCTTGCCAAAGCGTGCTGTTCTGGTGCATTATTTGTATTGTAGTCAATGCCCTGAGGTCCCTTTGCGCTGAGCAGTCTGTGGCTGGTATGCACGCAACTGTTTGTCCCAAGGTCCATGCTCACACCACCGGCCCTGCCTCTGCAGTGCACGATGTTCTGAGCCATCGTTAAAGCTTAATACATTCCGTTTGGCATTGGCATGAGAAAGCTATCTTGTTTGGTGGAAAAACCAAAACCTAAAAAACAAAACAAAAAAAAACACTTATTATTAAGCTCAAAGCAAAGATACAGGCACTTTTTGGTGATGATGTTGATTTTTTGGAAAATGTCATTCCTGGGTTGCCTTGTTTGCCAAGCGTGGGACATGTGTTAGTAATTGACAGTGTGCAATGTAGATCTCTTCTATAAATGGCTGTTTCAAAACACAATTAGTAATAAAACAAGGGGACCAAGAAGTTCCCCAGGAGATCTAATGTTGAACTTCTTTTAAAATTATTATGGCCTGCAGGCAGGACTTGTCCTCCTCTTCCAGACTGCTTCTCTTCCTCTAAAATCTCAGACCTTTCCCATCTCTGCTAGTGTTGCACCTTAGGGCTTTTTTTGTTTGTTTCTTCAAGAGACAGTTATTTGAAATCTCTATTTCGTAAAGCACTTTCTGCTCACATTCATGCTAGCTGTGGCTGAACAATGTCAATAATGATGCAGAAAGGTTTTCAAGGATCTGAAAGAGTAAATAGTTTATAAAACTTTCTTCTCTGTTCCTATGGAATCTTAATCTCTTCATCTTAGTAACTTTAAGCACAGATATAAAGTGTCAAAGGCTGGTAAAAAGTCAGAGGCCAGATTCTGCTCTCACGTCCCCACCACTTTAATGTGAAGGCATTAACTCAGGTGGCATGATTTCCGAAGGCATCAGTATGGTTGGAATAAATCTTGGCGTGTCAGCCCTTGGTGATTTGCAGCAGAAGGGCTTGAACATGCAAATATTTATGCAGGTGGGCAGAATTTCAGAGGCTATCTTTGCCACAGACCTTGTTGCATGAGGATGTTATTGATCTGTGGTGACGCAGGTAAAAGCAGGCTTTTAAGAGACCTAAATAACATGTGATAATGAATGATAAGGACAAGATAATGCTTACGAGGAGAAAAGTGCTACCTGTAGGAGGCACGCTTGTAAATGTCATTGTGGGGGTTTGCTTTTTTGATACCTGGAGTGACAAGTTTATTTAGTTGTTTGGATAGCTGGTCACTTTTACTCAGGCAGGAGACTACTATTTCAAATGTGATTGGCGTATAACCATGTGTAGGGTGATCCTGGAAGACCAGCCTTCTGGTAACCTGGCCTAGCCTGTGAGCTAGCAAGAAGAGGAAGGGAAGGAGGTGCGCAGATGACCAGCGCAAAGTTACACTTTTGCTTTTTTGATTGACAGTGCCTTTCTTTCGTGTCTTACTGGACTCCTCATTGCCTTCGGACAGCTGTGTAGGAGAAAAACTGGTTTCCACCTACTTCTGCTTTACATGTTCTTTCCAATACAATGCTAGTTGCTGTGATCCACCCCCAGTAAATATTAGCTAACTATTGCAATATGTTCTGTGTGGGGTGTAGCCTAAAACAGAAGTTGATGCAAAATACAACGTTCCACTTCCCAAGCATCAACCATGGCCAAATTGCTCCATGCTTTACATGGAAGTGCATCCTAAATAGCACTAGAGTCAGCAGGAGTCTTTCCACTGACATAAAAAGCTTTGGTCCAAGACTTCTGAGACAATGGTAGGTGCTGATTTCCCCCCCAGAGGTGAACAAGGCTTAGGAAACATTTCTGAGAGCCTGACCTCTGTCTCTTATCCAACCTGGCCAGGAATTAACCCAGACCAGAGATGTTCTGGCCCAGGAGAGTTGGTGCTGCTTGGCTAGGAACGGAGCCAAACTTTTGCCTTTTTCCCATTGTCCGAAGATTCTCAGCCTCCAGGGATTGCAGCTTTCTCTGGTCCTTGGACAGCAGAAGGCGGGTTAGTCTTCCCATGTGGAGTTAATATTTGTTGAACTGTTCTTCCAGTTTGGATTGGTTGTTTTCCCATTTATGCAGGAAAGAAAGGTAAATTATGTCACTTTTTGGAAGGAATTGGGATTGAATTACTGTTCTTATCTACTTCATATCTATGTAAGCTCTGTGTATGTGTTCTTGTGCATCAAATGAAGAGAAAACCATAAATATAATTCCTGCTTCTCTGAACCCACAATATGAACAATAATAGATTTAAATTCAACAGTTTGTCTCACCATGTATGCACTTCGCATGAGGAAGGTCCAGCCTGACGGCATCACTGGCTAGTAGAAAATCTGAGGAAGTGTTCCAGCAGGTCTCAGGCACCATGACCAGTATTGTAAACAAACCAACAAACACCAACCAGCCAAACAACAACAACAATAACAAAACATACATAAAAATATCTCATGCAAACCAAGGAACTACCTCGGTGGTCCCATAGCCGAGCCATTTCCTTTCAGCTCAGGGTGAAAACTTTCTGTTGCACTCTTTAAAGACATGAAAAATATACAATGGTAAGTTAGAGAAAGTTAAACAACTTCCTCTGTTTTTATTTTCCCCTTTCCCAGCTACACTCTGATAAATTGCATCCTGGTAGCACAGAGCCAGTGATCACAGCCCTCTAGCATAGGCCACCAGGATCCACAGGTTATGGGCAACAACATGGCAGGGCCAGAGCTCTCCCTCACTCCTCCAGTGTTTCTGCCACATGAACTACAGTTATGAGCAGTGGGAGAAGGATGGAGAGGCAGCGCTGGGACAACTTCCCTGTGAGAAGGGGGATCAGGCATGACAAAGTTCATTGTCCCCATCCATGAATTGATTTCTCTTATATCTTCTTCCTTTCCAGTGGGAGTCAGAGGCGATAACATTACATTACTGCTGACAGTACGCACTGTGTTGGGTTGTATGCTTTGTTGACAGAAGCTGACATTTTTGATGTATTTTCCATGGGAGCCTGTCCCCATCCCTCTTGGTTTGTTTATTATTTGCAGCTATGCTGCCTGGGTCTCTTGGCCAGCTGGCTGGTGTGCAAAGGGGCCTCCTGGAAGAGTACTGCGAGGCTAGCTCAGGCCCTAGGGGGCCCTTGCAGTGTCCCCAAGCATGCACTTGACTCTGACATGCTGAGTGATTTAGGACCAGACACTTGCCATCTTTGCCTCCATTTCCCTTTCTGTGGAGTGCTGTTGGTGGTACTTCACAAACCGGGTGAAGCTGTGCAGCTGCCAAGCTCTCTATGAGGCAGCAGCTGATGTTAATTAGTTGCGTTATAAGGCACATTACTGAGAAAGGAGAAGGTTTGTCACTGTGGTGCAAAGAATATTGCATTTCTCCATCCATCCTGGATGGAAAGCTTTGTAAGGGAAGACTGAGGATCTGTTGTACACTTTGTCCTTCCCTGTTCAGATACAGAAACGAAGTGTAAATGTGGGTTAATGAACATTTATCATCTGAGCTAACAAAAGATCAAAATATGATTTATAGTCTTTGCTCTGGCTCCATTATCTGACATTTTACTTTGATTGCTTAATGGACATGTAATAAAAAAAAAAGAACTAAAAATAGATTAATAATTCTCATAGTTTATTTTCTTAGTGCTCTCACTCTTTCCCCATTATTCCTTAGTTGTCTCCAAGTATCTGTGAGCTTATTCTGTGAGTTATACACTAAGGATCAGCTTCTGCTTCAGGTTGAAGTCGAATATGTATTTTCTGTAGACTATATCAGAAACAGAAGATCACAGAATCACAGGATCATAGGGACTGGAACAGACCTCAGGAAATCACCTAGTCCAGCCTTCTGCTAAAGCAGGTTCCCTACAGCAGGTTGCAGAGGAGAGCATCTAGGTGGGTTTTGAATATCTCCAGGGACCCCACCACCTCTCTGAGCAGCCTGTTCCAGTGCTCTCTAATCCTCAAGGTAAAGAAGATTTTTCTCCTCTCTCTATGGAAATTCCTGGGCTCCAGTTTGTGCCTGTTGCCCTCATCAAAAGGAGCCTGGCCCCATCCTCTAGTCACCTGCCCTTTAGATATTTATAATATACCAATGCCTCACCAAAGCTTTTAAAAGATGAAGGTCCTTCATTCCTCAGAGGAGATGCTTTGGGCTCTTCTGACTATGACTTGATTCATTAAATACTCATTTCCTGTAAATGAGAAAAGGGAAAAATATTCTTGACTCTCTCTTTCATGTAAGTTGAATAGCAAAAAAAAGGGCCACATTTGGTTGTGATTAATGCTGGTTAAATGATCATTTTATGGATTACTATGTATTTTTTCACAACACAGAAATCGCATACAGGTTAATTTGGGCAGTTGACTATTGCTATCCTAGTTTCACAATTGCAATCACAGCTTAAAATTTGTAGCATGGGATGATTCCTTTGTTTAGCATTTTGAAGACTTCAGATACCTATTCTTTGCATGGCCTACTATCACACCTCAGATTCAATCCTATAGCTGCATTAAGTTTGATGTGTGTTGGTAGAAATTAAGACTTTGACAAACGGCTGTCATTCCTACCTTTTGCTGGGTGGGGTGGAGGTACGAAATGTCCACATAAAAGAGCCAAATCACATTATTGGGGAGAATCACATTACTGGGCTTCATGCACTTGATGAATCTCTGGCCTTGTGTTCACTTCATGATTGCATCCAAGATGTGGAAGTGGAAACAGATTCAAGCACTGTAAGGGCCCAGATTTGAAAAGGTCAGGCCTCTGTGCGATGGAGCGTGTGGCTAGCAATTCAGAAGGCAAAAGACCTGCTGGAAAGTCCATGGTTATACGCTTCTTAACTCACGCAATAATCACCATAGCTTCCTTTCCTTTCTCTGTTGTTTCATTGTGCACCCAGGCTTACAGATTTCATGGCTCCTGGCAGCCCCCCAGGCTCTGTGTGAAGAAGAAGGAACATATGTGTGTAATGAAAAGGGTGAAAGCTTTATGTGATCAGTTCTGCTTTCCTTTCCATGTACAGCTACTATTTCTGTGGTTTCCCTGAAAGATCAGAAATAAAGCCATTTTGGCTTTTGAGCAGTAAAAAGTAGTTTCTACTGCAGAAATGTGACACTGTAAGTATAATGCAAGTCCCATTTTTTTTGGTTCTTTGACATAAAACAATGGTGACTCTTCCCTGACATATTTGTCACCAATATTGTGCAAAGTCATTAATACAAAATTAGTTTAACAAGTAACAGTGATATCACACCAATATCAATAATCTAAAATAAATGACCTCCTCTCCCTTCCTCTGCCTTTGCATTTTGAAGATCTCTAGGCCATGTATTTCTCTGAGGTAACCGCAATGCTTCAGTAACAAGCATCTCAGCCCTTTATCTGTGAACCACAGGGTGCTCCAAACAAGACAGCAAACAACAAGGAATGTCTGCTGTGTGCCACCCTACTGGGAATTTCAGGTTTTTCTGAGGACAAAAATATTTGCCTTGGCTAATACTCTGTAATAGTAAATAGTAATAATAAAGCTGTGCTTTCAAAATGTGTTTTTCTAACCCTGGAGTCTGAACAGCATATATCACACACTTTTAATTTAGTCCGCTATTGTTTGAAAAGGTTTGTGTTACCCTTAAGACTTAGGAATAGCAATAACCCAGAGGAAATGGACTCTCAGCTGATGCAATCCAGAATACCTTGGATTTAGGGGAGTCAGTGATCAGTCTTGTTTTACTCAGTACACCTATTTGACCATTACACTATGGGCAGACAGGGTGTTAGCATCTTTTAAGAAAGAACTACTTGGCTATTTTTGAATCTGAATGATTCAAGGTGATAAATTTTACTTTGCAGTGAATGGAGAATAGGACCCACAGTTCTGTAACTCTAGTATGTTTTCAAGCAGATATCTGAAGATGCATATTCAGTGCCTTTGAACCTTTTGGGTCACTGTCTTTTTGCTCTTTTTTGTTGTTGTTGTTGTTGTTTTGTTTTGTTTTGTTTTGTTTTTCTCTCTTTGTTATTTTTATTTTATTTTATTCCTTGTTTTACTTACTTCATTTTTCTACTTCTTCCTCTCCCTTTTTTTTTTCTTTTCTTTTTTTATTTTTTATTTTTCCATTTTGTTTTGTTTTTACTGTACTATTGTGGTTTTGCTTTTTTCAAGGTTATCTATCTGGAAGTAAAACAAACATTGGCTTGCTTTCTTCCAAAGGAGATTTTGGTTGAAGAAATAATAACATATTTTTGGTGAGCAGCAAGGGGCCATCTGTTCAGTGCTGAAAAAATATACACAAAGTGAGGATATCAGTGAAGTGCACTGAAAAGGACAAAGCAAAACCTCCTAGAATGCTTCTCTCAAGGCTATTAAAGATCTTGGGTCGCTTCAACCCACATAGCCTTAAATAGAGCTTCTGAGCATGTCTGGGTTAAAGCTGCCCACAGTTTTACTGAGTGACAGCCTACTCTCCCACGTCTTCAGCTACTGCTCTGTAGGCAAGTAGATACAGACCGATGTTGTATCACACGTGTAGGGACTCCAGATTACTGGACTCGTACGAGCCCACCAGATCTATCATATTCACATCTGCCATTAAATCAAAGAGACATTGCCTGAATGACCTTCCTGTAAGCTCTGCATGTTGATATTTATAAGGCATGCTTGCTCCCAATGTTGTGTGATGAAACCTATTGGGTCAAATTAACATCTCTGCATGAACAGTTATAGGGATCTTAAGGAAAGACCTCAATTTCTTCTGCTTGGCATGTAGGGGTTGCCTTTTAATGGAAGAACTGGGGAACTTGGCACTTTTTCCATACTCCAGATACTTCAGCTTAGGCATTGAGCAGGTCTCGGAGAAATGTCATGAAGGCAGTGGGATCCTTGCCTGCTCTGTGTCTCAGGAAGATCATTACTCAGCATTTCTGCATGTTGGTGGCTCTACTATTGCCTCCTCTCATATGCTCCAACTGCAACAGAAAAGAATGAAATAGGAAGACCTTGACTGAGTTTTCTGCTGTAAAAATTATTTCAGAAGCTCCAGTCGCTGTAATTGCTGCTCAGGCTCTTGAACTGCTGCCTGCAGCCTGTTTGTCACTGCACCGACAGGTGTTTTGAGCCTGAATAAGTGGCACCGCAATTAATTTTGGATGTAAAGTAGGAGCTTTTCTGTTCTAGTGACGTTACAAGGTCCTGACCCCCTCATCACATGAAATATAAAGAGGAGCTGGAAAAAGTTCAGAGAAAGGCAACAACAAATATTGCAAGTACATAATGGCTCTATATGAAGAATGACTAAGCTGGGAGTTCTTAATCTGGAAAACAAATAAAGGAGAAAGAGGTGATGGATTTACAAAAAATCTAGAGTGGCATGGAGAGAATGAGTAGAGATTGATTTTTCACTCTCTTCCAGTACGAGGTGGGAGGCATCAGATGAAGCTAATGGAACAGCAGGGCTCCAAAGAGAACAGCGCAGGCAGCTGACCTGCAGATCTCCTTGCCAAAGGATGCTGTGGGTGCTAAAGTTTTATGTGGGTTCAAAGACAGATGGGAGAATCAAATGGAAGAGAAATTCCCTGAGAGTACGTGGAAACCACAATCCCTTCAGGAAGTCCCTGTCCTGACAACAGCTGGAATCAGAGGCAGTGTTACAGTTCTCTTATAGGCATGTGCCCTAGGCATCTGCTGTTGGCCATGGTGGAATCAGGGTATGGTCTAGATGGACCTTTGGTCCGAAGTTTTACAGATTTTCCTCTGTTCTTCACTGCAGTGAAAAGCCTGTGTAGCTGTAGAAGCTAAGGGTAGGGCTCACCTTACGTCATGTTAACTAGCAGACAGTAATGGCTCAGTCATTCAGCTCTGCCAGTAACCAGCAGCCTGGAGTGCACAGTGCCCACCTTAAGACAGGTGAATCACCATCTCCATGAACATTTTAGTGCTGACCTCCCAGTGGTCTGGACAACCATCCAAAGGACTAGATGAGTACTTTCCTTATAACTGCAGTTAATTGTACTTCAGTGAGACTGATTCTCAGTAAAGCAGGATTTAGTTGTAAAGCCTTTTACTGCAAGGATTTAAATGCATGCTACATTAAGGGTAACAGCTGTTAGATGAGTGTTCTGAAAAAAGCTCCTTGAGCATGACTGTGAATTTCTCTCTCTTCAAAGGTCAGGGGGCTGCAGTAACGAAACCAGTCGAGTTCTACCTGGGGTCTGAGTAAAACTTCAGAGTGTCGGACTGCTGACATTTCACTTTGTATTTAGACACTGCATCTGAAACTAATTAAAAGGAAGGTGACTGATAGCTGATAGATACAGATTGCTGGCTTGTGTTGTATTCTCCAGAAACACTACATGACCATTCCCAGCTGTTGTTCCAGCATGGGGTACCACCAGCTGTCTCATTAAATCATGCCGCAAAAAAAGTACAGAAATCTTCCATATTCTCCTGCCACAAGAAAAACAACCACTAACAAAACCCCAACAACAAAAAAGAAAATCTTAAAAGCTAATTTTTTCCTTCCTCTGATTACATTCTGCCTTCCAGGAAACAGATGNAACAGGGAAGGGAATTACAAAGGTCATTTTTTTTTTTTTTTTTTTTTTTTTTTTAATGTATCTAAACAGCTAACTTCATCTGCACAGCACTGGAATTACTCAGAAAATTCTTTTTCATCTAAATTTCTAACATGTAGTGTTACAGAATCTGGCACTGGTGGAGCAGCCTACCCTGCCTGCTTTCTGTGGGTGCTCCTGCAGATGTGTTAAACATTAGAGCACCACTTTCCAAAACAAACAGATATTGAGGAATGTTGTATACGTATTAATTGAATTGAAATACTTGCCCCCTTTTTTTTTTTTTTCCAGTATGAATCTATGTTTTGATTCTGCCTTTCATAAGAGATTGTGCTATTTTAGATAGCAAATTTAGGTCAAATTTGTCCCAGAAATTAGATTTTGTAAGGACAGACTTAGTAAAAACCCAGATAAGCAGAAACAGGCCCGTTCTGTGGGGCTAATAGCCCTATTGAAAAAACAATACCAGACTCATTTTCTTTTCCTTTTCTGAATTTTGCTGGATGTAAAAAAATTAAATTTATAACCAGTACCTTAAAAACAGAAATGCTGTTATGTAGGATTCCAAATATGAAACTGTCAGGAAATGGATTACTGTGAAATACAGAAGTGAGCAATCTGCTTTCACCAGCTTGCCTGAGAAACAAGCACAAACCTGAAAACTCTAATTTAATTATCTTTGAATCTGAGGAATATCAGATGCTATTTAATAATTAGATATATATGGAAATATTAATAATACTTCTGGACGCTAATGCCGCTGGGACTTAGAGTGCCATAAAGCTGGAGTAATACCCCTGAGTGCATTTAAACACCATTGATGTAGAGCTGAAGGAAGGGTGGGTTCAGACCTAAGGCCTTTTTTAACTTGCTCTCCTTAACATGGCCAGACCCTTGCCTGACACATCACTTCCTGCTGTGCAGTGCAGAGCTCAGACATGAGTACTTTTCACCTAGAGATTGAGAAACAACAGTATCCTCAGGTAAAAACAATTCTATTTAAACACATCTGAAGGATACACAGCGTGGGAGAAACTCATGATCTGAAATAGTGTGGGTGGCTGAATACTTTGAATATTTTTGCAGAGCTTTTAAAAAAGATGAGCTGCCAGCATCCCACCTTACCTACTGCCCTGAATGCTATTTTGTGCTGTCCTTGAGCAAGGCTGCCTGGGGGAGTTAAGGCTTGTCAGATGACTAAGAGCAAGCAGTATTTAGACACCTACCTCCCTTTCATTTCAGTTAAAATTAGGCATAGAAATGCCTCCGTGGATGGGGGCCGGGTGAGCAGTGAGGTATGGCAGGGAATCAAAGCAACCGGCCGCAGCAGCAGGCCTATGGCAGCTGGGCTGAAAGGAGGCCGACCTCCAGCCTGCAGCTACACTGCAGCCTGTCTCTGCCCCATGCTCACTCAAAGCTTCTGCTAACTTTCTAGGATGGAAGGGAAGTACAGCTTGTGCAGGCTGTTCCACCAGCTCTCTGAAGAAAGTGAGTTTTTAGGAGTATCATAGAATCATAGAATGATTTCATTTGGAGGGGACCTTAAGCCCATCCAGTTCCAACCCCTGCCATGGGCATAGACACCTCCTGCTACAGCAGGCTGCCCAGGTCCCCATCCAGCGCGGCCTTGAATACCTCCAGGGATGGGGCATCCACAGCTTCTCTGGGCAGCCTGTGCCAGTGCCTCACCGCCCTCTGAGTAAAGAATTTCCCTCTCTGCAAGTTTGCGCCATGGCACTTTTAGGAATATGCAAGAAGGGGTGCTGTAGACAGCCGGACAAGGGTTGGACAGTATTCAAAGCGAGCTTCCAAGAAAGAAGGCTAGTATCAACAAATACAGGTCAGATGCACAAAATCATCTATCTGTTCTGGCCACGCTAAGAGTAAACCAGCTGCAAGTATATGCAGATGACACGCTGAGTCTGCTTCAAAGACTTTATAATTTCTTAGCTTGGACAAATGCAGGGCACTGCGGGTGCAAAGACAGACCCTGAAATCCTCCTTGGATAACCATTTCTTAGCTGAGCATTGCATTTTGATTTCCTCCTTTCACAGAAGAGGAGTTGCTAATAATTAGATGGTTTTGTTGCTGTTACAGACAAGAAGTTAGGCTACACGTGTTGTATGGTTACATTTTATTTTCAATACTCAAGGAAGTGAGAGAAGCTGAGGTGAAGGAGGTGGGACCTGGGTTTCTGCTGGAATAATCTGAAGGGTAGAGCCATTTAGCTAGATGGCCACAAAATATCTGGAGGAAGGGTGGGGAAGTGCTCCTCACATCCAGCAGCTGCTTTGGTTTGCATAAGGGGACAAGCTGTCCTGCAGCCGTTGCACCCTATTCAAGGCAGAGGGACAGGGAATAGAGAAAGGGAAGATGGGAACGAGCAGCATGCCCACTGCCAGGGCCAGGTCTCTGTTAATGTTGCTCAAACTGCAGTCTCACTTAGTAAACCTTTACAACGTTTGTCATGAGGCTTTTGTGGCAGCGATATGCACCTAGGCACACACACACACTGTGTGTGGCCTATGAATCAGCACTGAAGTGTTCTAGGCTGGATAAAATTTGTTTTTCAGGCAGATTAAAGACTCCATGAGAACCTCTTTTGGCTGTAGCCCCCATGTATTTTTCACACTGGATACAGCTACAGATATCTTACAAGAAACAAAAGTGCCATAAGAGTTGTGTATAAAGAGGGCCCGTACTTCTGAACTGCAAATCCCAAAGAAATATCATCAAAAACATCTGTTGATTTTGGAGCCTTCTAAAAATGACAACTGAATTCAGCTTAAGTTAAAAAAAAAAAAAAAAAAATTAAAAAAACTAAGCCTTTATCAGAAAATAGTGATGTACATGCATAAAACACTTCCTGGGATTGTGATTTTTCCTAAATGGCATGAGTTAAAAATTGTTTTTCATTCATTAGCTACAGCTGTGTCTCCAGCTGTCCCTCCTGAATGTTATTTGTCTCAGGAAGCCTCTTATCCAAAGGACTGACCTTTCAAAGGGATTGGTAGTGCTTCGTGAGCTATATGCTGATGAGCTGAGGGTAGAGGCTGGGTGATAAATTGCTAGCCAGTAATAAATTGCTAGACAATCTGCTTGTTAGTTATAAGGCTGGTAAGTAAGGCAGGGGATAAAGGAATGTGGAGGAAAGGGCTGTTGTTGTAAGCTGGTGAAGGCTTACCCCTGTGGATTGTGATTAAAAAGAGTAAGCTTCAATATAACTCTATGGATGGGTGTTGCATATAGCTCTTACCCCGTTTTAGAGGGGTGGCTGGAAGTGTTTCTTCTGTATCTCTTTATACACGTGAGCTTTGTGTGAGGGTGATTAAATGAATTATTAGGCCTGTGTGTATCCCCCTAAGGCTGTGCTATGACAGCCTCAGGTTGAATAACAATGGTAGCTGTTACAAAAATCTCTTTCTGAGAAAACTAGGGGTATTCTTGTGTTCATGCTGACACTCAGCATGGCTTGAGACGCAGTTTGAGACTCAGGGCTGTGCAGTTGTACAGCAGTGCCACCTTCCATTTAAGGAAGGCTCTTGTTATTGAAGATATCTTTTCCATTCAGGATCAAAGCATCACATGTGATTGCTGCATTTGAATTTTAGTAAAATCCTTATAGGTTAATGTTGCTGTTTATGGCAGTGTCTTTTATTCTTGGAGTTTTCAAGACAGTAAAAGCACTTTTTAGTTTGTGCAGGTCTGATGAAAGCTCTGTCCTTGGTTAGGCAGATTTCTCAGCTGATGCCCATCAGAACTTAGTTGTTGAAAACTAGTCTCTGTGAGAAACACTTCTAACGAGCTGGACTTTCATGCAGTGAGCTAAGTGCAAGCAAACTGATTTAATTCCTACAATTTAAAGTAGCACCTTTTCTGTATAATCAGGGGAAACTGACTTTATTGTCTAAAACCATTTGTAACAGAAGTAGGAGGAGTGACAAAAGTCTCTGGCCAGTCAGGGCTGGCAATGAGTACGAAATCATCCGTGTGTTTGCTGGTACTGAAGTGGTATTGTTCACTTGGCATCATTTCTAGCAGCACAATCTACACACATAAAAGAGACAATGCTGGAGTCAGACACAGAATTCTGGATCCTCTGTGGCTGTCTCCACGCCTATGAAAAGAAAATAAGCGATATTAGTGGTGACGCACCAGCTTTAGGAGCTGTTGTCCCCAGAGCATCCAAAGGAGATAAGAGTTAAGTATGTGTTCCAGGAAACAGAAATGGAAACACATAAAGTATGTTAAGCCCAGGCAGCCAATCTGCAAGGATGCTGTGCTCAGATTAATTCTACCAGGAACTAACTACAACAGATCTATCAAGATTTTCATAATTTTCTCTACAATAGGTGATTAATTTAGACTTCTGCCTCCTCTATAATACAAGGCTGGAACTAGGTCACTGGTTGCCCTCTTCTGCAGAGATTCCAAAGGAGGACCACCAAAACAATCAGAGGGCTGGAGCACCTCTCCTGTGAGGAAAGACTCAGGGAGTTGGGACTGTTCAGCTTGGAAAACCGAAGGTTCCAGGGAGACCTTGTTGCGGCCTTCCAATACTTAAAAGGAGCTTACAGGCAGGAGGGCGACCAAATTTTTGCACAGGTGGATAATGGTGGGACAAGGGGGAATGGGCTAAAACTGAAAGAGGGGAGGTTTAGGTCAGATGTTAGGAAGAAGTTCTTCCCTGAGAGAGTGGTGAGACCCTGGCACAGGCTGCCCAGAGAAGTTGTGGATGCCCCATCCCTGGATGTGTTCAAGTGGCCTTGGATGGGTTCCTGGGCAGTTTGATCTAGTGAGCTAGTGGCTGGCAGCCCTGTCCACAGCAGGGGGGTTGGAACTAGATGATCTCTGAGGTCCCTTCCAACCCAAGCCATTCTGTGATTCCCCCATCACATGGAGAGCAGCCTGGGGTAGTTTGTACCACTTGCAATGGACGACTGCAAAATATTCTATGACACAGAAAACTATTCATTGCAATCAACTATTGCAATGTTGCTGGTTGAGAGTAAATACTCTTGAAGTCCGACTGTGAGTCACCAGCTAACTTGAGGAGGGAACATTCATCCTTAAGTGTTTTTGGTGACCTGGATTTTACCGGGAAACTTAGGATATGTTCACGCCTTGACC
Organism: Alectura lathami; assembly: GCA_013399715.1. Taxonomy (NCBI): domain Eukaryota; kingdom Metazoa; phylum Chordata; class Aves; order Galliformes; family Megapodiidae; genus Alectura; species Alectura lathami. The sequence continues at coordinate 340,594 of VXAV01005952.1, read as the reverse complement.
ATGTGGTGACACTGGCATTTTGTGTCTGAAGTTACTTTAGTGCTTGCACATGTCTGTGTTTGAAATTGTTCGGCCTGCTGTAGAATTGTTTTAAGTGGTTAGTAATATATTAATGTCAATTACAAACTTTCCAGGCAGTCTCTGGTGTAATTCAGTAATGGGTCAATTCCTGCTGTAATGTAAGTTCATTACTGCTAATTTACACTACCAGTAACCATTTGCTAGTAGTATGCAACACAATCTCAGATCCCTTCGAAGACCTTTGTATGAGCTGCAGCTTGGAGGGAGTTTTTTTTTGCGTTAGAACAATGGAGAGAACTGACAGGGGAGAAGCAGATACAATAGGCAAGCTTTTGGGTTCATCCAAGATCATCTTCAGCTGAGAATTAGAAGCAGGAACATCAGGCTAATAATGTGCTGAGAACTATTGCTTTGAGGAAGAAAGGAACAAGAAGATTTCCCAACCTGCTCTGAAGTTTGCCAGCCCTTTGCTCAGTAGAGGAGCATTCTCTAAAAATCTAGATTACATTGTGGGGTCATTCTCTACACAAAGATGCTTGCAGCAGTAGAGTCTCTCTGTGCTGTAAAGGTGGGAAGAACAGCATGTAGGTGGCATAGGAATAAATTCTCTCTAGCAGAGGAGGTGAGGTCTTATTCTGGCTTGTGTTTAAAACAAACAAAACCTCCACCACAACAACAAAACAACAGTCTCCCTGTACCTAGCTTTTGTGTGTGTGTGAAAACACTGTTTTAAGTATTTCCTTGTCTGTTCCCACCCATATATAACCTGACTCCATCCCTCTTCGTTGGGTTGCGAAGCTGTCTAGGGAGCCACTGAGAAAATACACTGGTGAATTGATCAGAGGTCTTCAGCACCTCTACTAAACAACCATAAAACTGCTCTGTGCCTAACATAACAGACTCTACATAATCCTGGGGTTGGAAGCTTCATGGATATGTATTCACATATGCCAAGACCATCGCTGGGTGTCATGAGTAGCCCGTGAAAATAAGCATAATTGGAGAAGCATGCAGTGATTTGCAGTCTGTGCAAGATGGGATCTCTTCCACCTCTACCCCAACCCTGCTTATTTTTCTCAATATAAAATAAACATATATGGTCATCTTTTTGCTAGTCTCATTAACAGTTTGACTACATAGGCTTTAATTGGCTTAAATTTAAAGATTTCATTGGTAACTTGTGTTTTAAGTAGACTTCACCATTTTTTTCTACAATAGCTTGATACCCTTAAAGATAGAATATCTGCACAGAAAACCTCCAATATGAAGGTTGCTCAGGATATTTCAAAGAAAACATAGTTATTGCAACAGCTGATCAAAACATTTCACATGTGGGAAAGTTTAGATGAATAAAAAATATTTAATATCAGTAAAGACAGGATATCTATAAAAAATAGACATATAACTTGATCATTTGAACTCCTAACCATGAATTTACGTAATCAGCTATAGCTTGTTTCCTTTTTCCCATTATTTCATCTTCAGATTTATGGATACAAAATCTAGAAGAGAGATGTGGTTCGTATATGCTATCCTGCTTAATCTGGCCTTTTAATGAGGCTCACTCCAACATGGATATCTGCTGGGATGGCACACCTTCCTCTGGTGGGAATAGTTTGTTTCCTTTAAAGTACTTTTCTATTGTGGCTTTGTCTTTTAGAGAAGTGTCCTGAAAGTGTGTGGCTGACAGGGCATTATTAGCTTTTTCAGTGTAATGCTGGCTTATTGTTATTGGCAATTTCCATAGCCGGAACTTGCTAGATGAACTCAGTTGTAATGTATGGCTATATCACCTACTGAGCCTTTAAATGTACTGTAACCTGTAATACAGCATAGTTGTTCCTGTATTTAGGATTTAAATTGTGAATGATTTGACTTTTTAGTCAGTTCTGACGTGTAATTCTTAATAACTTTCTAAATAACTACATTATAGGTTTTATTTTAAAACATCTCCAGTGACTTTGTGCTGAAGTCCATGTGCACACCTGCCCCTGCCCTGCACATGGATGAGCCGCCTCTGCTCCCCAGAGGCCTTTTAGCTCAGGATGCTGATGCAGATCTGAGCCAGGGATCCTGGTCAGAGGTAGCTTTGTAGCAGTGTGGAGATAAGGCCTGGCAAGATGCATGGGAAGCCAGAGGGCAGATGATGATGATAACAAACCCTGCTGTCTCCTGTGTGGCATCACCGAAGAAGGGATTTCTAAACCTACATGTTCCTTCCAGCACAGGGACACATTAATAGCTCCTACAATGTAACTAGCCTCACTGAATGGATCAAAGTATTGGTTTGTTAGTCATGAAAAATCCTGTGAGCTATAGCTAATGTTCAACACAGTTTGAATATTTCATATTTTTCTGGGTTTAGTTTAGCTTGACTTTTCTTTTCTGCTTCCCAGCTGCATCACATAAGAATAAACAGATCAGTGTGTCTCTAAGGATATGATTCAGGAAAGCTGAGAGAGAGAGCACTCCAAAACTTCAGCTGCAGAAATGAGGTCAGTACTATGACCAATCTTATACCGCTTCTGTTTCCTCTCAGTTGTTTTTCTTAGGTAAGCAGGTCATTTTCTGGTACAAAGTCTAATACAGGTATTTACATGCTTGTTGCACTTCAAGTCAGTGGTTGAAGATGTAGTCCTTGAGAAATGCTACTAGTAAAATAATCTAGGACCTTCAAAACTTGCTCCTCAGAATTTCTTATTCTTACACTGCGAAAGGTGCAGGGAGTGTAAAACACCAAGTCACTACACGCATCGGTTCGTGGCTCTACTTTGTATTACTCTGGTGAAGCTCACTTAAAGAATTACTGACTCCAGACATAGACTTGCTGAGTGTGGAGCCTCTGTTTCTGGGCAATAAGATCAGTCTTCTGGATCACTGCTACTCTCTCTGTTTATCCTTGGGTAAGTAGCTCTTAATTTCTCTTCTAGATAATGTATGACTGAGCTTGATGGGACATTCAATTATTGCTTGGAGCAGAGTCAAATCCTTTTCCTACTGCCTTGCTTTGAATCACGCTTCTTTCTCTGCATCATCTGAAATGTCTGCTCCCTATGTCTTGGGTCATCTGTGAGGCAAGCACACTGCATGCATCAAATCCCTTCAGCACGCCATCGTGTTTATACCCTTTGCTCAGCCATTAGAAGCAGGATACCACTCATTTATCTCATCTTGCCACTGTTCTTCCCTTCAGTGCTGGGGAAATACATATTTCGTATAAATAACGTACTTCCTGACCTTTCCCAAAGATGTCTGCAGCCTGCTGTGTTTGTCTCCAGCTAGCTCAAAGCACTCTGAAGTTGTCTGAGTCCCTTTTTTTTTTTTTTCCCCTTTTACACACTCAATAAAAATTTAGATTTTTATGAGACAGGTCTTAATTCCTTGGGTATAAAATGATTGGCTTGCTTAGCTCCCCGGATTGACAGGGATGTCATAATGTCACTCAAAATCAGGGAGCTCAGACGCTGCCTTTAAGTTAACCCAGACTGTCAAAAAAATAAAATATCTGCACCTAGGGTGAAAGCATGTTGGGGTTGTTCTCTAGTTAACCTGTTTGCTTGTATTTGATGTTAAAATGTGATGGCTGTCATTTAAAATATCTGTCATTTAAAATTTGTGGCACGCTCCTTACCGTGGTGAACAGCTGCACTCCGAGATCTTGTGCGTGAAGCTTGGTGTGGATTAAAACTTTGCATCCTGAACCTTTGTGCTCAGTGCACAGATGCATTCTTTTGGCTTGCAGTGAGTTAATGTTGAGCTAGTTTCATTCTGCTGGGAAACAGTGTAGTGATATCATAACCAAAAAATGTGCTAGGCTTTGTGTTTGCTTTTTTTTGTTGTTGTTTTTTTACTTCCTTCTTTCATTCCTCTTTTTCTCCAAGCCGAGTTTTACCACTGTAAGTGTCATGCATACTCTATTTGCTATTTAAGAGTTGTGAGGGTTTGGGGAACTAATTTCTTTTCTGGGAGACAGCCTTAGCATGCAGACCTACAGATGGGGCTGCCACCAGTCTACCCACTGCTGTATTCCACCAACTCAAACTGCTTGCAGGCTAACAGCAGAGACTTTTTATTCTGATGTAAAACATTTTAGTTCAGCCACAGCAGCCAGACTGTGATACGGTTTTTCACTTTGTGTACTACCCTATGTTCATGCTTTGTAAGTCATTAAAACAACTCTTTCCCAGTGTAATTCCCCCTAAGATCTGTTCCTTATTCTTCAGATAACCTCACTGCCATGTGTAGCTTACTCATGGGGTCATTTATTGCTCAGTTTAAGTGAGAGTGGCAGAATCTGGCATTAGGAATATCTTCATACAGAATGCAAAAGCTAGTGGATGTGATTTGAAGAGACATGCTATTAGTCTTGAAGATATGAAGGAACTGACTTCAGATGGCATTTGTATTTTTTGGCAGCAGAGGACAAAACTGTAGGTGTGACAGCTGTGGATGCAGAGGCTGAGGGTAAGGCAGCAGAGCTCTGTATGAGCAATGCCATCCCTTCACGCATTTCTGGGGGAGCAGCATGGCATGAGTCAGCTGGACTGTAGGAGTCTGAGCCTAGACAGACTCTTGGAGGTAACTCTGTAATCTAATTACAAATATCTGAAAGAGACTATTCCTTTCTCCACTGGTTAATGTGACAGAAGAACTAAATATGAGCAGAAAGGTATCCTGGGCCAGAATCTAATTTTGTCTGTCAGTGAATATTTGGGGCAATCCAGCCGACTTCAGTGAAAGGCACTTAGGGATCAACAGAATGAGATCAAGATCCAGGCCACAAACAGCCCATTTTTCGCATTGCTTTTCCCTCTGACTCAGAGCTGCTTTGGGTCTCTCCTGCCCTCCCTACCTGCCCTCACCACCTTAGAGGAGCTAGGCAAGGAGAGCCCTGTTCCTTCTCACTGCAGCTCCATCAAGCTGTGGCAATTCTCCTCTCTGGCTCCACAACTCATTGACGGGAAGGTGAAGAGTGGGGTCAGGGTGCTCTTTCTAAAGACATGGAGTCTTTCCCAATGTACTGCACCTGTCTGCACCATGCTGGGAGCAACTTGTTAAGCTAGGCCGTATCTGACACCTAGAAGAAAAACACGTTCTGCTTGTGCATCTTGCCCCTAGATTCCCAGCAGCAAAGCCAACGTCCTTGATAAGCAGGTAGCTTTAAACAGGCATAAACACTAAGCATTGCTACATCTTCTGTTTGGGAAAAATGAGATTTAAAGAAAAAAAAAAAAGAAAAACGCACAAAACCCGTGCAGTTCAAGCTGAGAAGCTTCCTGCTTATATTGCTTAGAAGGTGGCTGGTTTTCAGAAGTAGTATTCCAAGCCTACGATCAATTTAGAGACTTCAGACTGTGAATGCTTTTAGCACCCAGTGTGTGCGTGATAATTTTGAGCAGCCTGCTTGCTGGTGAGTTCGCAGCAAGGCTTTCAGTAGACCCATAGAAACATACATGGAGGGATGTCATTGTGGCTCAAGCTCTTGTGACAGTGGGAGGATGTTATGTGTTTTTTCTGTCTTAAGTCCAGACTCTGAATAACCCCGGTGTGGGTTCTGGTATCCACGTCTGGACTGTCCTCACTCCCAGCTGGTTACATGGCATATCTTCTTTTCAGGCCCATGGGCTGAGAGAGGGAAGACCACAGAGTGTGACTGGGACTAGAATCTGAGCCTTAAATGGCTTTATTAAACTGTGAGAAAGTGATAAGATTGCCAAGCAGAGAAAGTACTCAAAGGTCATCACACTAAACACCTCTGCCATTTCAAAGCAAAGCAAAGCCTTTGTGTTGGAAATCCCATTCTCCTGGCCAAAATAGAACGGCAGCCTCCACTCTTGGGTCTTTTTCAGGTACTTACACATCAGATGTTATGAATATATGTAGGAAATTTTGCCACAGTATCTGAGGGTTATTTTCATTAATCCATGCAGCCCTGAAGTTCAGGGCTGACACCGGCATTTCTGTGGTTCTGGATTTTCCTTCTGATGCGGTTGTGAAAAATACTAGTAAATCCTTGTAGTAGTCTTTTGTTTCTAACCACATCTTGTGGATATTCTCCAGGCGGAAATTAAAATTCCTCCTGCTTTCTATTAAGGATTGGTTGATCCTTCTTGGTTTACCTTGCATTTGAGCTTGGTGTTGGGACACGGCTGTTCTATATACACATCATCAAGTCCTTTCAGTGCACTTCCCTATGGCATGTCCCAGCATAGATTAACAATGGCCACTTTGGGAAAAACCCACATGTAGCAGTTGCGGGTTGTGAACAAGATGTTTAACATCTCCTACAGAGAGAATTACAGGCCTATCTGGAGTCTTCTTAAGTCTCTTGTACTGATCCTGGTTTTGTCCTCTTAAATTCTCCTGAAAAAGGAGTATTGGCTTTCCAGAAGAGAAGAAACATTGACTGAACAACAGCTGAAAGCTATCATTTTTAATCTCACAATATTTTTTGACATTGGATGCTTCCACTGGAAGATGCATTTTTCACTACAAATTATTTCCATTTGTTTTGTAGAGCAAATGAAATGATTAAAGCAGGAGCCATTCCTGGCTTACAGTAATTTCTTCACGATGGTAATAATCATTGACCTCAGGTTATTCTCTCCATAAATTGTATCTGAAATCATGCAAGTTGCAAACAAGCACAGTCAGATTGTCCCCGCAACATCTTCTTCAAGAGAGAAAGCTACTTCGCGTCTGAGCCAGAGATGGACAGATACTTGCTTTGGTTCTCAAATGTTAATGCACTAAAGTGAAAGCAAGCAATTGTGTCCCATATGTGCGAAGTATAATGTTTTGCTAGTCATTAGCAAGAAAAGTATTACAGTTAATCTGAGGCTTCTCTAAAGCCTTTTTTGGCAATAACACTACGGAAGGAAGCAGCTGAAATAACAATAAAACTTTCTACTTACAGGGAACTTTCATCTGGGAATATCAAAATTATTTATAAGCTTAATTAAGCGTATCTTGATATTTGTCTGGAATAATACTTTTCTGTGGCAGTTGGTAAGCAAGAAATTTTATCCTGGTTTAGCAGAAGGGTGAACTGGGGCACAGAAAGGGTGAACAATTTGTGCAATGCTACTGCAGCAGATCACAGGGGGTCAGCCAAAATTCATGTTCAGAGAGGTGGCTTTTGCATTGCCCTTCTCCTGACAGGGTTGGGTTACTGTCTGATTTCTGACATTAAGGAGTTCTGCTGTTGAGAGATCTTTCTCCACCAGTGCCAATTATCTAGGTCCTAAGGGTCTGCATCCGGGTGCTGGCAGCTGCCTCCATTTTCCTTTCTGTCATTCCCAAGAGTCACTTGGTAAGTTTACTTCAGGTGCCTGAGCTACTCTTCTCTCACCTTAGCACTTGGCTCTGCAGTGGGCACTTGCCATGCCCATCAAGGAACCCAGCTGGGAGATGGGGCTGCTGTGTGACAGACTCCTAAAGAGCTGCATTTTCTGCGTTGGCAGGGATACTTCTCCTGAAGAAATGAAGCACTGTAGTTCCCCTAATAAGCATCTCAAGGCGCATGGAGCACAATAACCATTTAATTAGAAGGGATGAATATCTGCCTCACAATGCCAAATTCACAGATATGAGGAATGGATGAAATCTTCCGGTCAGTTGAAAATGAGGCTGCTTTACGATGTCTATGTTTTGGAGCACACAAAAACCCAGGCAGTCTGTCAGCCACGCTGAAGAGAAAAGGGCTTTCAAGATATAAGTGGTCGCTCTTACCTTGAGATATTCTGGTCTCTTTCTTGAAACAAGCTGACCTCTTGCTACAAACAGATCATGTCTGTCAGGAACTGCAAATACATCTTCTTTATCACAGAATCACAGAACATTAGAGGTTGGAAGGGACCTCGAAAGATCATCTAGTCCAATCCCCCTGCCGAAGCAGGAACACCTAGAGCAGATTGCACAGGAACGCATCCAGGCGGGTTTTGAATGTCTCCAGAGAAGGAGACTCCGCAAACTCTCTGGGCAGCCTGTTCCAGTGCTCTGTCACCCTCACTGTGAAGAAATTTCTCCACATCAGAGACTTTAAATCAAATAACATTATTTCCTGCTTTAAAGGAGAAATTGCCCATTGTTCATGGCATAGAGGTTGTAAAAGCATAAGAATACTCCCTGCACTACCGCCAGGTCTCTGTGAGCCATCAACTGGATTTGAAGCAGAATTAGCATAGTGTGCTCTGAAGAGAAATTTTCTGTTTGTGATGATTTCTGCTGCCCATGTGAAATCCTACTTGCAACAAATTTTAGAATAAACTTCTAGGCAGGACAATGTGTGGTCGTATGGGTACTTGAGAAAAGATTAAGAACTCCGCTTCTTCAGTTTGTTCATATGTTGGACAGAAAAGGTTTAAAGGAATGAATCAAGAGGAGAAAAATGAGCCACTACATTGTAGTTTATTATCAGTCACACAAAAGGATTCTATTTCTTTATTTATTGGCAGAGGTTCCAGTGGTGTTTTACAGAGTGTGCCTTTGCTTTCTGGGATGTAACATACGGGGATTTATGGTAGGCAGATCAGAGATTTTTCACCCTACATTGTTCATTTTGATTCACTGCCTCACCTCACCTTAAATGGTGTTCGTTGCCACAATTTATAGCTGACATTTTCAGATGGGGGGTATCACTCAGAAAGTACAATGCGAGGCTTCAGAAACCTTAATGAGTGTGGGAATGTCTATGGAGCATCAGCACCTTTGCTGAATAAACAAGCTTATTGTAAGTAAGCTCTTGCATCTGGACTCCTGAGGTCGGGCATGTGCCCCAGAAATTGAGAATTCTGAAAAGAGAATTACCTTTAGTTCAGCTAGGATGTGCACCCTGGAGATTCGAAATTCTGAACTTCTCTCACTCCATGGCAAAAGAGGCAAATTGTGTATCTCAGTAGTGTATACTCGGGTACAGCCTGGGCTTCATTTTTGTTTTATAATTTTCATTTTACCAGTGATTGTTTCTCATTACCAAGACTAGATGTGCAGGTCTCAATGTCACTAACAGGTTTTGAAAAACTGAAAATCACAAGGCTCCGAGAGATCTACTGGCATTTTTGATCATGAGTAAAAACCGAATTTAAATATACCCCATGCAAACATATGTACAGAAGTCTTAAACAGATCCATTGAAGAGATTCCAGTCCAGATCTAGAATCCACATAACTGATTGCATTTCAGCTCTGCACATGTTTTGGTTTGTAACTGCTCAGAAAACCAACAGTGTGTGCATCTCTAATGTCTGGCTGAAGTATTCTGTGGAAGTGAATGATCAAAAGCAGGTCAGATGTCTCTTTCAATCGTGCTCGAACATGTTCAAAATCAGAATAATTCTCAGCATCTGGTCAACTTTATTAATGTTTTTGTCTTGGTTTCTTTAGTCTCTGTAGAGAAACATAATAATCTGTGATGTGTTTTACGAACCCAAGGATATTTTGTTCAGTCACCTGTCTGGACATGTACATGCACAAATAAGGTGCTAGTTATTTCAAGACATGCATGTAACACTGACAAATCAATGTACTGAACAAAAGTCCTTTTACTGGCTGCTACCTGCTTGAAGGGCATTAATGAGGTATGGAACTGAGATGTTAAGTTAGTAAAAGGAAAATTCTCATGCAAAATGAGTAATGCAGAGAGTCACACTTCAGTAGCTGAGGCAGGGTTTTGGTCTGATGGTTGTGCTTGGGAATGTTTGCCGTAAGAAAACTATCATAGTTCAGCTTTTATTCAGCAGTTGATTGTGAGAGCGAAAGGCAGAAATGTCACCTTTGGGTAGTTTGCCGAATTTCATTCAAAGAGCATTCAGACAGTTTACAAATAATTTTGCTGTTGTAGACCACAAATTTACAAGCTTCTTGGGTGTAGAAGTTCTGTCAGGTGTGGGGGGAAATGTGCCTTCAGTGGTCTCAGGAGGAAGCTAATTAAAAGCAGCTGCTTTAAAATGAGCACTGTCACTTTAAATCTGAAAGATTTCATGTGTCTTTGATTCTGTGACCATTAATTGTTTTCCTCTTGAAATCTGTTATGATTCATGGGAAATCATTAGTTTGTTGTAGAATGACACGAAACTGTGATTTTGTAATCCTTCTGAGCACTGTTAAAACGATTTCCCACAATTGTTGTTTCCTTTAGGACCACAGTGTCCTGCTATCATTGTGTCCCATATACATACCAATTGTCTACAAAAACTTCGCTGGTTGGCCATCAATGCCTTTTATGGGAAATTTTTTTGGTTTAGCTGTGTCTCACCTTTCAGACGGCTGATGCGTCTCAACCCTATGTTTGATGTATGTATATTTCTGTCTGTATGTTTATATACTAATACCTGCTGGGATGGCTTTTGATTTCATGATCACTGAATGTGTGGTGAAATTAATTACTTTCACTGTTCCCTTAGACTCAGTTATTTGAAAGAGTTACGGTACTTCAAAAGTGGCTAACATTTGGTTTCTGTTTGCCATGAGGTTCTGAGCCAATTTATTTTTTTCCCTCCCATCCCCCAACCTGCTTGCATAATATCTGAGCGACTGAACGTGCAATTAATGCAGAATAAAAAGAGATCACCCAGGCTTTCACTCTCCAAGACGAATGACGCTGGAGACATAATGTAATTGAAGAGTCTTAATCCTTCTTCATTGTCATTTCTGAGAGAGCAGGAGTGATCCACAAGAAGTACTAACGGGATTAATGCTGGGCTCCCTGAAGGTTCTGATGTGATGCTAATGTTATTTTTAGGCCATCGTTATTGATATTGGCTAGCATTACTCACAGCCTTTAATAAAAAGGAAGAAGTGATAAAGACATCTTTACGATACACCCATAAGTGATAAGCATGAGGAGTATGGAAAAAGATTAAAGACTTGGCCTCACAGAAAAAGGTCCTTTGTCCTGTTTAAAAATAAAGTTGACCAGATGTGCTCATTTAGGCATGGCAGCTCTTATTTTCTCATCAGGCCTATCACTGGATAGGCTTTTAAAATCTAACCCTTAATTCTGACTATTTTCGTTTGACTTCCCGCAATGCTTGTTACACTGCTCTATGACCAAGTTGTGCACTTCAGCTTGTGTCCCCTTTCTGTAAGCAAATAGTCAAACCAAGATGGCATTTAGATGTATGCTTAAATTCCTCAATGAAGTGGGGCACTGAGTGACACTTTTTGTTCCTTAGTGACATATTCCTGTGTGTGAATCGCTCCTCAGCTGTATCACAGTGAGGCAGGCTGACGGGAAAAACAGAGCTGTAGGTGCAATTTTCCTAACGGGAATTACTTCACATACATACCAATTGCTCTGAAATTGCCTATAGATTAAAATAAATAAGGGCAGTAAGGGGATTAAGTCAGGCTGCTAGTTTTGATGCAGGGTAATTCTGCATCTCTCTGGGAGTCCTGAGGTCAAGCAGGGACAGTCACTCTCCACCCAGAGCTGCCTGCCCTGCTTCACTCTGAGAACTGCACCAGCTGAAGTTAAACATCAAAGCTGCCCTCTCAGACAAATGCAGCTCAAGGTCTTCATTCAGGCTCCGAAGAAGCTCACCACCTTTAAATACACGGCCCAAAAAATAGCCTGTCTTCATCTGAAATTGTTCACCATGCCTTCATCATCCTACCGGGACAAAGAACTGAGTGTGATGTAATTGGAACAACAGACCTAAAACACCACTGCCCACTGCCCCTGCAGCATGTACCCACTGGGACTGCACGTACTTGCTGCTGTTTGAGGATGGGCTTCTCAGAAGCAACAGCATCTGCCAGGGGGTCCTACATTTGCCAGGTAAAAATTCACACAGTTTCTGAGCTTCTCTATCTGAGGTTGGGCTCAGCTCGTGGGAGCACTCTCTTATTAGACTTTACAGTCTAGAATGTTCTCAGTTCATCAGCCTACAGCACTGTGGAGAGGCCAGAGTGGGATTTTAACAGGAATATCTGCATACAGCTGTGTGCTCTGGAATGAAGAAGAATTTTCCACTCCTTCTGGCAGCTGGCCATGTAGGTTCCTAATTTAAAGCAAGGAGAAGGCAAGAAAAAGCCACAAAAACTATGTATCAGGACAGGAAAAGCTTCTGGATATTTCCTAAAATAAGACCTTCAGTTATGGATGTTTCCATTGCTGTGACTGCATTAAATTGTCAGTCAGTGAATTTCTGTCCCATTCTGCAT